>JAOUQZ010000041.1:7256994-7281350 GCA_028564935.1 Neosilurus hyrtlii
ATATATACACATACACACACACACAATATATATATATATATATATATATATATATATATATATATATATAAAATGTGTGTGTGTGTGTGAGTTTGTTTTCAAAAATAGTCCAAGTCCAATTGCTTTAATTATAACAAACAATTTTTTCAGTAATTTTATTTTAAACCTACTGAAAAAAAAAAGTTTTTGAAAGGTCATGAAGTTTTTTTGTTTTTTTAATGTAAAGCTGCTTAAATCGTTTTTCTTATAATAAAAATAATTGGACTTATCTGAGTCCAATTTCTTTTTTTGACAAGAAACTCTTTGTGTGTGAGTCAGAAACTTGTACATAATTTTGTGTTTAATAAAATATATTCAGCATATACACAAGTATGGATCTTAGTCATGAGCTTAGCTTCAGGTTAAACTTCTGTTAGATCCTTTTAAAAAATATTGAATACAGATATACTGCGTTTTTATAGAAAATGTCTCAAGAGATTCTGTTTTACTGCATGTAATAAAGCCAGTACCAGCCACTGAAATACTCCATCTTTCTGTCCTTGGCCACTCTGATTCAGCTTTGATTAGTGCATCAAGTAAATTAAAAGGCTTCAGATTTCACACTTTTTTTCTTTTTAAGTAAAGACATCTTTCATCAATATGTCTCTCTCATTCCAAACCATTTAGACATATCCATCTCTGAAACCCTTGGCGTCATGGACAAGGGACTTGTGCCAGCGGGTAGAGCAATTTTCTCACTGGGCGGAGACGGTACATCCTCCTATTCTCTTCTGGCTCTCAGGCTTTACCTTCCCCACCGGCTTTCTCACAGCAGTACTGCAGTCTTCAGCACGGCAGAACAATGTGAGTACAAACACATGATCATACCAATCAATAAATATATGTACTTAACCCCATTTTCTGGAAAGTTGGGAAATTTTCCAAAATGCAGTATACAAAATCTTGGATTTATTAATTTACATGAACCTTTATTTAACCACTAAAATAGAGTGCTATGACCAACATAATTATATTTTATAAATATGAACAAAGTTGGAATTTGATGCCTGCACATACTCGTAAGGACGAAGGAATTTTTACCACTATGCTATAACACCTTTTAATGACATTTTCCTAATTGTTTGGGAGCTGAGTATTGTAATTGTTGCAGTATTGCAATGAAATTTTTTGGTATCTTCTCTTCTTGATGATGCAAAATACAGTTTCAATAGGAGACAGATCTGGACCGGCAGCAGACCAGCCAAGCACATGCACTTTGTTCCTATGAACACACGCTATTGTAGCTGGTGCTTTTATACCCGTTTACGATACCTTACCTGCTACTAGTTACTTTAGGACTGTTATTTGAATATTCTGTAACCTTTCACATTTATTTAAAACTGCTCCGACTTTTGTTGAGTGTGTTACAGGCATCAAATTCAACCTTTTTTTTTTTTTTTTTAGAAGTAACATTATTGAAATAGTTTTCTTTGTTCCCGTTGTCATTTAAATAAGGCTTCCCATAATTTTATTAATCACGGATTTTAGTTTTAATTGCATTTTAGAAAATGTGCAGATTTCTCTAGAAATGGGGTGTGTATGCAGAAATATTCATAAATGTATGCATAAATATATTCATGGATACATGCACACAAATATAATATAATATGCACATGTACATGTAAGCAGTCAGCAGTTGCTGAAGCCCATATGGCAGCAAAGGCCTGTAAAATGTATTACTTTCCAAAGAATCACATTAGCAGATAAGGCCAGTCATATTTGCTTAATGTGAACTCACGTGTAGAAATTACATAATGAGCATGTATTGTAGATCATAGCTGAAAACGAGGCAGACACTAAAAATGAAGAAACCCAAGGAAGCGTACAAGAACAGCATAGGCAAATCACCTTCAAACACTGACTCAAGTCTGGTAGTTTAATGGTTGGGTGTGCTCTGCAGGTATCTGTGGACACGCTTTCTTGGGAGTTCACTGTTTCTACAGTAGATGACAACCTGCTTTTGCCTCCCAAGGTGAGTAACTGTGCACACTTCATCAGAACCTTACTGTATCCGCTAGCAAGGGGACTACCTGTTAACCACAGGGATCTTGGGGCCTGATTCACTGAACTCTATTTTTGTCGTTTACCTTTTCACTCCCATGCTGGGCAGATAGGGATGGGTGTCTGCTTTCATTAAGGATCTACCCGATGAGATTGCAATAATTAGTAGTTCTCTTGCTTAAGACTAGATTGCTAGACAGGATTATGTTTAGCTTTAAATTTGCATAAAAACTTGACACTGTAGTAAACATATTTTTCAGGGCCAGACATAAGGTGAAAAATAGTCGTTCCTATGGATGTTTTTTTTCCCCCAGTTGGGTTATATTTTACTGTATGACATTTGATGATGGTATGAGAAAAAACGGCCAAAATTGTTGACTACAAAATTTACTATACTTTTTAGCAGTTTTATATTGACACAAAAGTATGTATCGTCTTTAGATATAGGATATTTATTGTGATGTTAAAGGACTAGCATTTGTTTTCAACTGGTATTCATTTCTATTCATAAATGGTCACAATGACCATGTTTAAATTCTAACCAAACAGGAGGATGCTGGACTCCACTTGTTATGTGGCTACAGACACTGTGTACATAAGATCAGAAACCTTTTCATAAATATTTCATATTAGATAAGATTAGACATACTGTGCCATCCTGGATGCTAATCCTGATTAGCATGTGAGCAGATCTGTTCCTTTGCATTCTGGTACCCTACCATTCAAAAGTTTATGGTCACTTAGAAATGTTCTTGCTTATGAAAGCAAACCACTTAAAAAAATTATAACAATAAAAAAAATAAAAATATTTAAAATGTTAGTTTTGTAGGTAAAGTCTGTTGGGCTTTTTTTTTTTTGGGGGGGGGGGGGGGGGGGGTTATCACTCCATTTTGCAACATCATGCCATACCCTGTGGACAGCATGACCAGCGTAGCCACTGGATCTCAACCCTATTAAGCTGCTGCGGGAGCAGTATGACCCTACTCAAGGGAGTTTAACTTGTGGAAGGTGTTTCAGGAAGCATGTGGTGAAGTTTCTTCATCTTACCTCAACAAATTGACAGCCAGAATTACAAAGGTCTGCAAGGCCTCAAAAAGCAAAAACCTTGTTGATGTCTTGACTATTTCATATTCCCTTAGCAAAACTCATTTGATGGATGTAAGCTTGGGTTTTCATGAAAAATGTGACATTTTCTAGGTGACCCCAAAATTTTGAAAGGTATTGTACCTTTATAGGTTTTTGCCTTAGTTACATTCCCTCTCTCAGTCTTCCTCTGCTTTCTGTTTGGTCTTTATCTGCTCTCGTTATACTTTATACCAGTGCAGGAACAATATCAGGGAGCTTATTATATGTATTTTGTATTTTCTTCTCTAATTTGAATTCTCATTTACTCATTCAAATATTTATCTTAAAACTTTGTTCTCTTAAATGTTTTACAGTTTTGATGATATTCACTGAATCATAAATATCAATAATGCTACAGTGTTTATTCTATGTACAGTGGGACTTTTTGCAGGCCTTCTTGAAATCTCAATAAAAATAAGCATCTGAGCTGCTGCTGATTTAACCGTTCTACAGCTTAGTGGCTGCGAACCTAAAGGTTTCTACCATACATGGTGTTAGTCGTCTAAGAAGTGTTTTGCTTTTGGGCTCTTTTGTATGCTGCACTACAATACCTCTGTAGTTCATATTAATTTTTTTATACAGCCATTTTATCCTCATTTGAAATGAGTTAATACTTTAAGATTTTCAGGCTTTTCGATTTTTCAATTTTATAGGACACACAAATTAAAAAATTCATACTTCCTCCATTCCCCAAAAGCCTCTTGATAATTGATTGACTTTATTCAATAGGCTATTACTTTAACACTCTCTTTTTCAGGCTTCTGAATTTCATCCTTTTTCCTAAATAGTTTGTCAACTTCTGTTTACAAAAGAGGACAACATGGTGGTGTAGTGGTTAGCCCATCCACCTCACACACAATGCTACCTATCAAGCAAACATTGTATTATTTAGGAAAAACCTGAATGGAATGTCCATTTTTTGCTTTTTACTGCTTCCTCACTCATGTGATGGCTGTAAGAAATTGTGGAAGAAATACTGATGAAATTATCTGTTCAGCATCCTTTTTTATAAATTTTTATATACTGTATTAATCCCGTAAGGGAAATTATTACATTTGCATTTAACCCATCTAATGTGAGTACGCACACACACACTCTGAGAAGTGGGTTGCCACGCCCCCCACTGCCACATTAGGCTACGACTGTCCCCAGTCTAAAGATTTGGTTTATTGTCTTTTCGTGTGTGTGTGTGTGTGTGTGTGTGTGTGTGTGTGTGTGTAGTTGATCAAACACTTCTTAAAGCAATGATGAGAGGGTCAGGTGGCCATGATTATGGTAGAGCTGAAGTCTTCAAAGATAGGTAGATTTACAGGAACAGGGTTGGTGACGACTGTTCTAGAATATATACATACAGTATATGTCTCTGTCCTGTAGGATGGTGTGTATATTCGAGGTCTTTATCTAGAGGGAGCTGGCTGGGATAAGAAGAACTCGTGCCTGGTGGAGCCAGAGCCTATGCAGCTGGTCTTTCCCATGCCCACCATCCATTTCAGACCTGTGGAGAACCGCAAGAAAACTGCCAAGGGTATAGAGACACGCACATAGCTGCAGTCAGACACATAATGGACATGAATGTCATGGGCATGGCAGTAGTACATTTTCAGTGATTTCTTCCTCACAGGTTCTTTTTCTTTGGCAAAATGACTGTACAATGTATATGTTTAATAGAAAAAAAAAAGAATTAGATGAAGTTTTAATATATTTGGGGAGGGGGGGTTCTAAATAAACACATGATAAACACTAAACATACACCACCTTAGATGATTGATTCAGTTGTGCTGCTGGAACACCAGTGTCACTATCTACAGTCAACTGATTCATCTAAGAAAGACACCCCTGCTCTAAAATTGACTCCTTCAAACTCACCAAAAGTTTGTAACCGACCACATGTACAGAGTAAAAGCATTCTGGGGAAAGATTTGGTCATAATGACCAAAAGTATGTTTGGAGGAGTAAATAATAGGCATATAGCCCTGCAAACACTGTAATAATAGGTAAGAGTGGTGGTGGTACCATCATGCTCTGGGGTTGTTTTGTGACCATTACAGACGGTGCATTGCACAAAGTGACTGGAATAATGAAGAATGCGGACAACCGCAGAATTCTTCTGAAAAACCCCAAACCAACAGAATCTTGGACGCAATTATTTGTTGCAACAAGTCAAAGTCCAGAAACTATGATAATGCCAGTAATGTAATAGTTTCCTGTGAAGTCTCAATGAGAAGTGGCAAGTCTACAGCTAAGTCTACAGCTCTTTCTCTCTTAGCTACACTGGGCCTGCATGCAATGTCTTGTCAATATAATCAAAGGCGAGTATAACTGTGTCATTTATTTAAATAAGCTGATTTTTAGCTTAGAGTTAGAAATTCATCCTTTTAATTTGCATCAAAGCAAATAAACACAGATCAGAAATATAGCTTTGCAGAGCACTGCATTTCTTCAGCACAGTGAATCAAACTCTGGCTGTTTCCCAAGAAGTGCACTCATGAGGGTCCTTGTGCCGATATTACACACCCTACAGAACTAATATAGGGAGCTCGGGTCAATTCAGGAAGAAGTCCTAAAACAAGATGCTTGTGAAAGGGGAAAAGCATTCTAAAACTTGAAAATCTTTTTATTTTTTAAATAAATAAAAATAAAAATTCCACACACTTTATTTATGGTTCAGGAGCCTACATGCCTTCCTTTGCATAAAAAAAACTAAACAAAAAATATTGCACTGGGCAGCATATTGTCCATGTGCGAGTAAAACTCTCAGACACACCCATACACACAATGCCGGGACACGAAATTGCTAATCTTTTATTTGTTTAGTGGATTAAAGCAAATCAGAAAAATGCGTTTTCATGCTTTGGGAACTGAGAGTGATCTTTCCTCCAGTGTGCACCAAACTAAACAGTGTTCTTTTCTTTTAAAGGTGTATGTTGAACAATCATGCAAAAAAAAAAATTAATAAAAATAAATAAATAAACATATTAAAGAAATCACTGCAAGCCCAATACTGCCATGAACTTTGAGTTATTTCCTTAAGCAACTGTATATTAGACATTACTTTTGGTTTTACTTTCCTTAAATGAAGCTGCTTCTTGTGGCACAGTGCCAAACCTACTGCACTCATACAGGAAGCTAGATATGAAGTCGTTAAACTGAAGTTCCTTCAGTATTTGTCATTGGGGACATACAGACATTCCTAAATGTAATTTGTTCATGGTGGTGATAATTACCTATTGTGACCCATGCCTGTAAACGTCCCGCCCACGCCAAAGAAAGGACATTTTAACCATGTCAAGTTACTGGATGTGAATAATTTATTTACTTATTCTTGATGCCAGTAATATATGTTCCCAGATTCAACACTTTAACGCTACTGCACACTATATAGCAGCACTTCTGAATAGTACACTCTGATTGGCTGTGGTGTGGTCTGAATGCAACCATTCACATGTTTAAATTGTAACTCTTTACAATAAATACAGTGGATGAAAACTGATCCATAACCACAGCATGAGTAATTCACCAGACAGCAGGACATGATGGAAAGAACCAGTTCACATCATCTGTACTTTCACTGGAAACAAAATGCAAGTCTCACTTAAATTTGTTCACCTCAGGAACACAAGCCAATAGGGTTAAGTGGGAGGACGACACTGTTTAATAATTTAAACACATAAGCTGCAAATAACCATGTGAATAACTGACAGTTTCATCCAAGAGGTATAGATATATTCTGTGTTTATTCTGTTTAATTAGGTTTTCATGCACTTTTGTGTGTAGGTATGTACTCGTGTCCCTGCTACTACTACCCTGTGCGTTCAGGAGGAGCTGGACGACCTTCATTTGTAGTGGCAGTGGATCTTCGATCAGGAGCTGTGCCTTACGATCATTGGGTCAAGAGAGGAACAGCATTACTGATGAGTTTAGACTCTTAAGCTGGCAAAACACACACACAGAAAGAGAGAGAGAAATGGAGTATCTCAAGTTCATATTTCCTATGTGGTAAAACACATGACTTTGATATTAGTTTGATACATTTAACACATCTTGTTTGATTTGATTTGATTTGTCTGACACTTCAATACATTTATTTAACAAAACCTGTATATTTGTATGTGTTAAATGGCAAATTTAAGTGGAATTTTATACTTCTTAAACAGTTTAATGTTTCTATAATTCATAAAATATGCTATTTGTTATTTGACATTAAACTTGAACTCACTCAGAGAAGACTCATAGAAGAACTGATCATTTCTATCTCTTTCTTTTTTCCTGTCAACAGCCTATGGACAGGGGGGGGACTAAAGTTCTCAGGATGGTCTTTAGATACTACCCAGACTGGGGTGAATTCCTGAAAAGGGGAGAAAAACAAGAGAGTGCAGAAGAAGTGAAACTGAAGAATAGTTCTGAGGAAAGGAAAGAGGGAGAGGGTGTGTGTGTGTGTGAGAGAGAGAGTGTGAGAGAAGGTGGGGGCCTCACTTCAAGGCTACATTCAGACAGCCCTCATCTGAAAGAGTAAGACTTCCTCAGAAATGCAAGGGGCTTTTTACTGGCCTCCAGGTCTGAGTCAGTGTGCACCACGAACTGGTTGTTGGGGCGCTCATAGCAACATGTTGAATTCAAATTTAAATTGGGCCTCCAAGGCACTTTTGTAGGTGCTCAAAGTACTCCAGATTTTTTTAAATGGATGTAAAGCACAGAAGGGAGGGAATGACATCTTTTGGGTCTCCAAATGGAGAATGAAATCCCCTGGGATTATTCATTACAGTTGTTCAATGTTCCCACCTCTGATCCTTCCAGGCCACATGAGGAATATAAAAAGCAGTGTGTGTGGTGATCAAAAAAAAAAAAAAAAAAAAAGGCAAAAAAAAAATAAAATCAGGGGAGGGGTTTAATACCAGGCTCATGGGTTTAAGATTGACTGTCTTGTAGCTACTTGAAGACTGATCAGAGAAATTTGGGTCATTATTCATAGAAAAAAAAATCTGTTTACTTTTTTCCCCCCAAGTCACCAGGCAGATTGCTATCATGGCGAGCCTACAATGAATCTCCTCAACTGAGAACGAGTTCAATATTAAAGATCTCCAGCAATGAGAGAGAAACCACCACCAGAACGGAGCAGAGCTCCAGCTGTGCGTGTCAGTGAGGGTAATTCCAGACGCCCGGGAAAGAATGGAGCAATCCTGGGATTTTTGGGAAGTCGGTGTGTGTCCTCCTGAGAAGAGAGGCGGGGCAGAGCAAGACTCGTCCACCGAAAATAACCTGCATGGGAGAGGAAAGAGAGAGCCGGGGGGGATCTACAGTACAGTGAAACATCAAGGCGACAGCGAGCAGAAGCGTGGAATTAAAACTGCGCAGTTTTGCACACGCGTTCGGACCCCCGGAGCTGCCAGGAAACCTGAGCGTCATGTTCCGATGCGCCTCAGCGGACCTGCGTGCGCGGCGCGGCTCTCCTCTCCTCCTCTCTCCTCCTCCTCTCCTCCTCTCTTCTCCTCTCCTCTCCTCCACTGTGGCTTTATTTCCTTTTCCAACTGAGCCGGACTTGTTTTTGAGGAGGATCTGCGGTTCCTTGCTGTCGGGTGCATGCTGATGATGAGGATGAGGATGAAGATGGGGATGAGGTCGGGGCCTTTTTTTTTTTTTTTGGAAAAGCCCAGAACGTTTTGGTGGATTGTGAGTGATGTCTGTGCATGGCCACGTTCACAGCTGCTTCGTGATAGAAGTGTGTGTGTGGAGGTGAATCGCAGCAGTTGGAGGATCAAGCGCAGGTTATTTGCATTTGGGAAGAGTGCGACTCTGAAGCCGCTGAGGATCTGTGCGACGCTCACTCCGCGCGGGGGAAGAAACTGCGCAGTTGCATTTTGCACCAGGAGGATGATCCGGATTTTATTTTATTTTTTTTCAGCTTGTATTTATTTTTGTACAATGCAGAGCAAGCCGTCTCCCGGCTCAACCCTTCCCACGTTACCAGGTAAGACTTTCCCCCGACTTCAGAATAAAGAAATGTGAGTGTGCGCTCGCTACACTGTATACGATCCCCGTCGGCTTTTCAGGGCTCGGCATGTGACGTAAACCCCGCGCGCTAAATACGCAGCAACATTTTGAGATGAAAAGCGAGGCGCGTCCGTCCATTCAGCACCGAACCTCCAGTTCAGCTCGTTGAGTTGTCAGCAGCCCTGTGTGTGCGGGTGGAGGAGACATGTTTAGGAGCTGGGGGGGTGATATGAGATTGAAAACTTAACCCGTCTGCCAGTAATATGGAAAGTGATGAGCTCATAGTTCACTGATGTCCAGGAAGAGAGAGGGAGCTGCATTACACCGCACATTCTGTCTCCATTAAACACCCAGTGGAGTCATGTGTTCAGAAACCCTTCACCCACGCTCCGGCTCTCTTCTACCTGAAATCCTGTCGATCTGCCGTGAAAAGAAAGACATGATGGTTTCTTTACTCAACCCCAGGCAGTGAGAGGGACTCAGGCCTGCGCAGGGACCTCACACACACGAAATGTCATGTGCTGAAGTTGTGGCGGCTTCGAATTTTTTTTCTTTCTTTCTTTCTTTCTTTTTTTTTTTTTCTGAGCCATGTTTTTTTTTTATCTCTCTCTCTCCCTCTTCTCTCTCAACGTCACCGCCCCCTTTTCTTTCAGTCAATTCCTTTTCAACACCACAAGAGGGCGCCCCATTTTATATTACTGGGCTTTTATGCTGGTTTGTACTTCTGTCTGTGTATAAGGTGGCACATCTGCCTCACAGTTAGATGGACTTGGGTTTAAGTCTCAGTCTCGGACGTTTCTGTGTGGAGTTGGCATGTTATACTGTATACTGTACTGATCCCACAAGGGAAATTATTGCCTCTGCATTACGCCATCCAAAGCGAACACACACACACACACACTCTTGGAGCAGTGGGCTGCCACACACATTGTGGCACCCAGGGAGCAGTTGAGGGGTTAGGTGCCTTGTTCAAGGACACTTCAGCCATGAAGCTCGAGGAAGGGATGGTGCAGCTCACTCCCCCACCGCTACACATTTTTCCTGCAGGTTCAGGCATCGAACCATCGACCTTTCGGTCCCAAAGATGCTTCTCTAAGCATTAGGTAACAGCTGCCCCGTGTTCCCTGTGCTTGTCTGGGTTTCCTCTGGGTTAACCAGGTTTCCTCACACAGTCCAAAAACATGCAGATTAAGTTAATTGGCTGTTCCAAATAAATTGCCCCTGTGTGTGTGTTGGCATTACAGCGGTCTAGTGAGCTGTTCAGGGTGTTCCCTGCCTTTGCTCAGAGTCAGCTGAGACTGGCTCCAGCCTCCCCACAGCCCAAATAGAATTAAGCAGTTTGGCAAATGAGTCAGTGAGAATGTACATGTATATAATCCAATTACCCGAGACCATGTTTGAAATAAACACGATTTGTTCTCTCTTTGTTGTGTTGGCACAGGTTTGGGCCTTTCAGTGAAGAAACTTTGTAATGCATCAGTATTACAATAGACAGGTGCAGGTGTAGAGTTACTTTTTGGCTTTTGGTGTATGATGGACGGTACGGTGGAATAGTGGTCAGCACGACTGCTTCACAGTCCTGGGTTTGTGTGCCAAGCTTGGGTGCTTGTGTGGGTTTCCTCCGGGTACTCCGGTTTCCCCCTACAGTCCAAAGACATGCACGTTTGGCCAATTGGCTATTCCAAATTGCCCCCAAGTGTGGATCTGAGTGTGAATGTTTGTGTATGTTGATTTTGTGATGGTCTGGTGAGCTTTTCAAGGTGTACCCTACCTTCACCCAGTGTCTGAGATCTCTGCGACCCCTGTAGGATTAAGCTTAATGGGTGTATATGATTAGAACGAAAAGGTCAATGCTTTTTTGTCCATGGGAAGTAATCCTTAAACAAATTGTCATGATTTTTACCCAAATTTAGTTGGCTGTCTGGCTGAAGATGTTTAGAATACTGGTTTAATACATTAAGGGACATTAGAATGCTAACTGTGTGAGAGTGAGAAGACACCAGGACGCCAGTTAATCGCAGGTCTTCCAGGACAATCTTCACAAGAAATTCAAATAGATGCAAAACATCTTTGTCCAAAAAGGCCCTGGGTTTTAGTCATGGGCTTGGTGTGGTCAGGTTTTTAAATTTTTATATACTGTATTAATCCCGCAAGGGAAATTATTACATTTGCATTTAACCCATCTAATGTGAGTGCGCACACACACACTCTGAGTAGTGGGATGCCACGCCCCCACTGCCACACATTTTTCCTGCTGGTTCGGGAATTGATTTTCCGGTTCCAAAGCTGCTTCTCTAACCATTAGGCTACGACTGTCCCCAGTCTAAAGATTAGGTTTATTGTCTTTTCCTGTGTGTGTGTGTGTGTGTGTGTGTGTGTGTGTGTGTGTGTGTGTGGGGCAAACTGTTCTGGGTGTACCCCATGCCTTTGCCCAGAGTCATCTTTTATAGGCTCCAGTCACCCTAGTAGGATTAAACAGTTTGGCAAATGAATGAATAAAAGGAATGGACATCTTTGACGAGTAGAATGGTCATATGGTGATTTTTAGTGTGATGCAACAAAGATGAAATCATAATTTGTAAGATGTTAATAATTTTAGGTTATATAGATTAAACTGACCTGTTCACGGTACATCCCACCTTGCATCCACGATGTACCCATCTCGCCCAAAGTCAGCGTTGATTTGCCTCCAGCTTCACCCGAGACCATGATGGATAAGTTGTATACTGTAGATAATGGATGAATGGCTAGATCAGGAGTGTCAAACTCATTTTCACTGAGGGCCACGTTACTGCATTTTATTGAGGTCATCAAGGACTAATAATCACTCAACATCGATTCCCAAAGGGCAACCTTGTATCCATATGGCAATATGATTTGTTTGTTCAAGAAATTTTAAACACTATTTTATTGGGAATTAATGAAACATATATTAGGCTATTTTCACATTCATTTCATTTTTTTCCCCTTGACAACATCCTGATGCCTGACCGCAGAGATGAATGACGGAGAAGCCACAGCGCATGTGCATTAGTGTTTCTCAGAATAAGTGCATGCTACCACCATTTTACAAGTCTCCAACAATCATGCTCGTCAATAATACAGTACATTATATAACTATTGTAGTGAACAGTATTTTATAAGCACAAATAAAGACTTATTTATGTACTCAGTTCTGTGCGCTTCAGTTTTCTGCAGCCAAAAGCTAGCTTGCAATCTTTTTTGAGTCAAGAAAGACTAACTATTTACTTGAAATAAGTTGCTGCCACCTAGAGGATGGATGATTAATAAAATTTAATTGGAATGATGCAAAGAATGTTCGATAATCACACACTATTAAAGCTTTTTTCGGGCCACACAAAACGAGTTGATGGGGCAGAGGTGACCCGGTGGTAGGGTGTTGGATTACTGATCCCAAAGTTGGGGGGTTCAAGCCCCACTATCAACGGGTTCTCACTGCTGTCCTCCCAGTGCAGCTAACTGGGTTATCAAAGGCCGGCCATGTCTCTCACTGTCTATGGTGAGAGGCAGGTAAAAGAACCATTGCTGATTTTCATCAAGCGTAGGCTGCATAGCCCTCAGCGTGTTTCTGCCCTGTGATGTCCTGGCGAGCTGTCCAGGTTGTACTCCGCCCTCACCCAGAGTCGGCTGAGATGGGCGCCAGCCTCCCCGCGACCCTAATTACGATTAAGCGGTTCAGAAAATGACCGATGAACATTAAACGAGTTGGGCCCCTAGTTTGAAACCTGTAGCATAGATAGTAAAATATTTCCAGGCAAATTCAGAATTACCAGCATCATCCACTAGATGGAGCCACTCGCACGAGCAAGGAACATTTAATTCCCCACACAATGTGTTTGTGTCTAACAAACTCTCAAATCTTTATTAGTTAATTCACATCAGTATTTAATTTGAGGTGTTTTAATGACCTGAATAACTTTACTCTTGTAGTTATGAGATAAATGTCATAAAGTACATTTTGTTTTTTCTTCTATCAAAAAGAAGTTACTCAGGCAACAAAACACAAAGTGGTGCACACACACACACACACACTCACACACTCACACACACACTCACACACTCACACACACACACACACACACACACACACACTCACAATGGATTTCTGAGACTACATAATGTCTTTTACCTGAGATTAAGTCTACTGTTATTTTTCTTCACAGCTGAAGGCGTGCCAGCTTGGCTAAAATGTGGTTGGCCGACTTGAGGGTCGCTCTGGATGAAAACCTCCATCAGACAGCGTGCAAATCGGCACTGCATCCAGTCAGTTTGCTCAAAAGCTGCACTCAGAGGAAACGTGAGCATGGAAAGTGCTCACGATGAAGATACACAGGTGCTTTCTGGGTTTCATTTATATATTCAATCTTCACTAATGTTTAAACACGTTTCCAGAACTGTGCTTAGCCTGATATTTCGAATCAACCATGTGACATAATTTCCAAGTGAGATTTTAATAATTTGCATAGGTATATGTGCATCAGTGCTCTATTCAGATAGTATATCTAGCTGTTCCATGTTGGTAATGGAAGCAACTGGTCATTGTTTTGGTTCAGTCTCACCACTACATTGAAAGAGTCTTCTCATAACCACAACCTACCTTAATATAACCATAAACCCAACTCTCATGCTAGAGACACGCTCAAAAGTTAATGTACTCAATCCTATGCTAACATGGAAACATCAAGGGTACCTCCAGTATTTGTCGGTTTTGTGTATTTACATGTACCTCTTTATCTAAACCGTGAAGAGTTTAATAAATTGATAATGGAAATAAAACAAGCTAAAATTATACAGACATAGCTGGCCTGTAAATGACATTGATATACACGTTTTATTGACACATAAAAAAAAGTCACGCCTTTTGAATAAAATAAGGGTATAGTCAATATTTCAGTATGTTTGACTGTGAAAGCCGTCTCTCCTGTGTGCACGCCATCATATAATGCTTTTACTTTTTTATTGAAACTATCAAGTTTACATTTCTCTTTTATTGCTGCAGTTAATCAGTGTTCTGTCTGAGACTCTTTGCCAAACTCTTACACGTGTGAGTCATCAAAATGACATCTTGTTCTTCATTTAGTGTTGACTCCACTCAGCTCGTTAGACACTTACAATGGTGCAAAAGTGAAAGTGAAATTCCTCAGTCAGATTTCTGTTCTTTAACAGTCAGCAGTGTTGGGTCTGAAAACAGCTTGTTGCTCTGTACTATGTGGTGCAGTGTCAGAGCTGCTGCTGCCCCCAATGACTTCACTCGGGTATTACGCTCTTCAGGAATCGTTATTGGCGAAATAATTGACTTGCCGGTTATCTAAAATTTCAGCCTGTTTGTTTGTTTTTCCATATTTGACATTGTCGATTGTTGTGACCGATCATTATACTATTATTCTCTTGTTGCACATATGTCAAATACACATATCAGCCACAACAATAAAACCACCTGCCTAATAATGGGTAGGTCCCACCTGTGTGGCCAAAACGGCTGTAACTAAACCTCTGAGGGTGTGCTGTGGTACCTGGCACCCAGCAGTTTGCAGCACACCCTTTAATTGTTGTAAGTTGTAAGAAGCCTCCATGGTTTGGACTTGTTTGTTCAGCATATTCCACAGCTGGGGGATTTGGGGAAACAGTTTTTTCAGTATGTCAGGGTGTGTTAGGTACTTGGTCAGCAACTCTAAGTATGTTTACATGATATTAGAAAAAAGGAATCACTTTTAGTGATACAATTAGTTTGACTTAAAAACGACCTTTAAAATACAGGTAAACATGTTAGCTTGACTGGAATCACACTAAACTGACTCGTATGAACACATCCAGATAATTCAATTGGGAATTGAGGTGTGCTGACCTAGGTGCTCTGTGTATGATCCTCAGTTGAACCTGAAGTAACTGAAGTCAGTGTAATCCTGTCCCATTCATTTTTCTGCCAGTCAATTGTTTTGGTCTGCGATGTAATAATTGATTCTCTCCCTTGCTTGTACATTGGAACCTGGTCAGTAGTAGTAGCTTGCCCATTTGTCCTGCTTCCAACACATCAACTTTGAGAACTGACTGTTGCTTCCTAGTATTCTCCTCCACCCCATGACAGATGCCATTGTAATAAGAAAATCACAGGTTTTTTTTTTTTTTTTTTCATTTCACCTGTCAGTGGTCTTAAATTGATAAGCTGGTGTACATGAATAACTATCATTATGATACAACTTCAAAGATACCTTTAGATTTTTTAATGAATATGTAATAAAACTCAACTTGAAGTACAGAAGGGGAGACAGAAGTTCACTTGAGGTAAACTGAGGGGAAGCTGAAGGTTTGTTGATGTTTTTATTGGAATTCCAGTTTGCCTTTGGGGCAGCAAAGCTATAAAAAATTGCAAACTGCTCCTTTAATTGTTCAAAACATCAGAGCCTTTTACTAAATCAAATATAATGTTCCTGCATTTTAAAGGTGGCCTGAATGAAGCCAATCTGGCAAGTTTGTTAGTGTTTTTGTACCAGAGCTTGTTTTAACAGATCATTTGACCTTTTAAACAGCGTGATGACAAATGAGGATGGATAATTAGACTTTTATGTGTCTCTGTTTTTTCTGCACTGCTGTTGTAGGAGATTTAAAGCAGATAATTGTGACTATCACGTTTTATGCTCCCCTGGTTGACAGTGCTTTGTGAGAGCAACCAATGCTTTGGGAGAGCAGAAACATTTCATTCTCCACACCGTATATGCATACACTTTGTCTCGGGCTCCATATGTGAAAGGAATGACATCATGAAATCACATGGAGCCGATGTGGCATGCGTGCGCCTCCGAGCACAGTGAACATGAGCAGAAAGATGCCTTGTTCAGTAGTAGGGCTGTTTGTAAAGGGAACTGGTGCAACTTGGACTTGGAAACAAAAACACACACTTTGAAAGAAAGCACTGCACACACAACTGAACGTGCATAGGCATATTTTAAGGAAATGCTTGAAGTGATGCCATCACTTCAAGCATGCTTTGGCTTTGCTTCACGTATAGAAACAAACAGGGGAATCTGCCCCCACCCCCTGTTTGTTTGAGCCAAAGCAGAGTGCTTAAGAACACAGTGAAAAAGGATAAATACACACCACAGCTTTTGGCTGGCTTTGAAAACCAAGGAAATCATATTAGCAGAGCTTCTGAGCAGAACCACATAGACATGGAACATGACTTAGATGGTTGTCCCATGTCTGTGTCTGAGTTGATGCAACTGGGGGCAGTAACCTCAAAAAACAGATTTATTTAAACTGAAACCCAACAAAATAGAGGCTCATACACCACGGCTCAGACTTGCACAAAATAAAAAATACAAAATAACTCGGGTAGGCAGACAAGTTTTTGCAGAGTGAACACCACACGCTAGTGAAAGGTAGTGAAAAGAGACCTCAGTGTTAACCTTTCCTGCTTTCGCTTCAGACCAAGCTGGGAAACACAGGGGGGACTTATTTGTTTCCTCCAGGGCTAAAGTTCATTCAGCCCCAAAGTAGCTACGCTGCTTTATAACATCAGACACCAATTGATAGAGATATGTATAGGGAGCTTCACCTTTAGGCCTTATTTAGTGCCTAATCTAGAGTATAGTTCAATAATGTTCTTCATCGAACTTACTGTAAATTCCTAAGGTTTCTATGTTGGAATTTCTGTGCATTACATTTTACGAAATGACTGGCTAGAGAAAAAAAAATGATTGGTTTGGATTCTTAATCTTTTTATCCAGGTATCTGTAACCATTTTAATCTTTAGCTGTGAAGGTGTGTTGTTCTGTGATCCTAAAAACTGATATGTACTGCCTTAGAGTCAGTAACTTTAACTGACCAGCATTAACTAATTTTAGTACACAGTTTAGTTATCTGTGTAATCTGTGGTCATTTAACTGTGATTGAGTGTGCAGCGCTGTTGTGATTGGTCGAAGGGATTCGAATCCCTCAAAGCTAGAAATAATGTGTGGTCAAAGTTAGTGATGGTGAAGGGAGTCGAGATTGTGTGTTAGCTCATCTTTCAGCCCTGCAACATGAGATATAAATTCACACTGTGTATTGCGTGTGTTTTACAGGAAGGATGGTGAGAAGAGAATGACGTTTTCAGGGTTAGTGTGTGTTGAGATTAGATTGGGAGGTGTGTGTGATGGATAAATAGATTTATAGTCATGGTTCTCATAATTTCATTGCATCACCTCTCTATAAATAGTGATATGGTGTAACTGTTTATGCTTTCAGTCGTGACCCATCTTCATACCAATGTGCTGCCAGGTGTCACCTTCATGCACGTATACACACATTAGCCTTGAATCGAAACTACGCAAGATAAACCTCTTGGTGAACCAATTAAATGGTGAAAGCAAGTGAGAGAACATTCTGGTCTTGTTTATGATCAAAATAAATATTTGCCATGCAATCAATTCTAATTATATTTCATTCTTTTTTTAAATGTTTTGTACCATATGCTTGATTGTGAATTGGCTGAACAGAGACAGGAAAAGCAGGTTCGATATGTTGGGCTGTAGGAGGCCGTGGGAAGAGAGGAGGAGGAGGAACAGGAAGCGAGGCAGAAGAGTACATCCCTCACACTCCTCCTCACAGCGTGTAGAGAGAACATCACGCCACTGAGGGAGGAGGGAGGAAGAGAAATGAAGGAGGGAAGGCATGGAAGGTTGGAGTCATGCAATTAATCCACCTGCTGAGTATGTGTGAGGGAAAGAAGGAGGATGTGACCAAAAAAAATGTGTAGACAAATCATTAGAGAGCCTGGACAGTACATGACAGGCTTCATGAATCCAAAAGTTCATGTGCTGCTGAGAATATCTAGGATGCTTTCTGAACTAGCACGAGAATGTGTTTTCGATCAAGATGGCAAAGCACTTCTGTAAGTTAGTCTGGATAAGGGTGTCTGCTTAATGACATGAATGTAAAATGTAAATGAATAAGACTATATGGAAGTAATAGGATTATTGCTACTCTATGGATGGCTACAGTTTCTAGGATATTGTACTGTAATAACATTCATGGAGATGTCTCATATTCCTAAAACCAAAAAATGAAATTAAATCAAAATCCAATTTGTGAGATAAACCACAGCACAGTTTAAAGTGAGGAGACCATTAACTAAGATTGCAGAAGTGGTTGGAAATGCAAACACTCTCTCTGCTCAAAACATGTCCCACAGTTTGACAGTATGACTGGGCTCTGTCGAGGTCTATGGAACTGTACTAGAGGGATGAACACGATTCTTCATAAAGATATTTTCTTGTTTAGTGTTTTAGTGATGGTGTGGGGAGTCTTAACGTTTCACTCCAAGATCTCCTATAGATGGAAGATGGATAGACTTTGATGGAACGCTGGTGGCTCCGAAAGCCTCCATATGCTTTAATTTCATTTTCAGATAAACAATTTAACCTTTATAAGGGTCATGGGAAGGCTGGAGCCCATCCCAGCCGACTCTTTGAGTGATGGGTGTGTCAGGGTAAGAAGAATACAGGGTACATAGACGTGTCCGGGTGAGAGAGAGTACGATCTGTACGGGTTTAATCTTGGCAATGTTATGTGGCAATAAAATGAAGTTGACTAACTCAGAGTCCTGAATAACCAGTTTATCCTGTCAATAGATTTATTTTTTTGTTTGTTTGTTCCTGGTGGCATGGCCATATTCCATACGGTCAAATATTAGTTAAGGGTGTATAAGGAATCATTTTCATAATGAGTCCTAACCATAATTCCAGTTTTTACAATTTATCGGAAAAGACTTTACGAAGTGGTTCAACACTCCTATTGCCAGTATCTGTAAAATTTATTTAAAACTTAATGGAACTCTGGTCTGAAGACTTTCTGAATGTAATATTCATGCTATTGGAATTGAGAAACACCACTGATGGGATAAACTGGTCATTCGGTACATTCAGGTCATCATCTGAATTAATTTTACTCTCACAAAATGTTGCTGAGCCTCGACCAACTGAAGCAGCCACAGATCATAACAATGACTACAGACTCTAGTGCAGTGGACATTGTGCAAGATGAGTACATCGCTTCATGTGCTTCCCTTCTTACCCTGACATGCCCATCGCTTTAGTATCAGGTAAATCTGGTCTCAACAAATCACATAACCTTTTTCCATTGCAATATTGTCCAGTATTTCCGAAGAAGCCTTTCATTCCAATTGTTCTCATTAACTAGTGGTTATTAATATGGATTTTATAACAGCAGGCAGTCTTGATTCCATTGTTTCCTGCACTTTCTGTTGCAGTGTGTTTCGAATAGTTTGTGGCTGTTTCTTAAGACTGTGTTTGGAGGAAATCTTAATGTGATGAATCTGTGAATCAAATAATCTCATATTAGTTCAAGTGGATTCAAATTTGGAATCTTGGTTAGTCAATACTTTCCATTGTTCCAGCTTGTTGTTTCTTGTTCAACTAATCTCTACACAATATCATCATATTTATGCTTTTGGGATTCATGTCTTCCTGATATATACACGTCCACAGCCAAAACCAATTTACGTTTCTCTTAGTTGTGACAGGTGGTCTAATGAAATTCTATTAGCACTGTATATATGTAAAAATGATCAGACTACTTTTAATGGTAATCCTTATAGATATATGGATAGATGAACGCTGAAAACACTATAAAGCACCAGAAAGAAGCTTATCAAAATCCCAAAGTGTCCGCTTTATTGCGTCCCCTCCCTTTTTCACCAAAAGAGTGAGCTAATCACCCTCTCTCCTTCTCCGGTTTGGGTCATTGCCCTCAGCTCTTTGTTGCACCAGGCTTTTGTGTGTTGGGGCCATCGCTGGGAGAGCCAATGAATATGGAGGAACCACACATAAGATGGAGGACAGAGTCGGGATTCGGGATGTGTGAAATGATCCAAATAGTAGAGCATCTCGACAGCACTGCCAAGATCTGCAATGTGTTAAGGTTATGTGGACAAACACTGAACAGCGTGACACTGTAATTACACACTTCACATTCTCTCTGTCCTACACACACACACTTATATATATATATATATATATATATATACCTACACACGTACTCCGTGTCCCCTGCCTCACCCCTGTGCGCACAGACATTACCCAGATGCTGCTTCACCCAGTGGAATCAATCATTGGCCTGCCATCTCTCTCTCTCTCTCTCTCTCTCTCTCTCTCTCTCTCTCTCTCTATCTCTCTATCTATAAGAACTCATTAACCTCTGGTCAGTCTGTGCTTTGAATAACTGATCATTGGCAGACTGACATGGGTAATAAGCCTTTCTTAAAGTGTGTGTGTGTGTGTGTGTGTGTGTGTGTGTGTGTGTGTTTTGGCTGTGCAGCAAGGGGTTTGTCTGAAAGGTTTTGTCCCCAATACAAAAGCCAAACATCAATGTTGAACATGTCTTATGGAAGGGGTGTTTGTTGGGTGTGTTCGAGTGTGAACTGTCATGCACACATTGGACTACATTGGTATGTAGTATAATACTGAGTCCCTAGTGTGCAGAAGTGTGTATGAGTTGGAGCTCACTATAATCGCAGTGTAAGATTTATAGAAAATGGTGGAGCATTATAATTTTTGTTTCTTCATATTAAAACCTCTTGACCTCTTTTTTTTTGTTTGTTTGTTTTATTTATTTTTTTATTTAAATACTATCAACGGCATGATAGAGTGCATGAGGTGGTAAAGTAAAAAAACTGTAGCATTTTTACTTTTAAGAAACAAAGAGGACATTGTTTCAAGTCTTGTTAGTGTTGCGCTGCCTTCAGCTAGAGGTATAATTAACAATTTCTGATCACCCAAGGCCCTGTCCACACTGCAGCATCAGAATCACTTCTGAACTAATCTGAGTCTATCTCTGTCCACATTAGGCTTAAAACCAATTCAGAACCGATTCTGACAAGACATGTTCCCGGGGTGGTTTTGGCAAGATTGATTCTTCAAGACTGATCTTGCGTTTGCAGTGCAGACAGGAGAATCGAACTAGAAGGGAACTTTCAAAACAAGAGTGTTTGAAAAAGAAACAAAAAACCTGGCAAGGTTTATTAGTCTTTAATGTAAAGGTGAACGCCACGCTAAACCATATGGTCAAAAGTGCACTCGCGCTGGAGACTGAGACAAATTCATCATGCCAGGCGACAAAGAAGGTTAACAACACTTCAGGTGTGTCCTAATGTGTAGTTGACTAAGTCAGTATGTAGGCTGCTGAGGTAGATCTTATGAATTGTTATATTTGGACTTCTAACCGATGTAGAGTAAATTCATTACTGTTTACTGGAGTTTAGATTTAGTTGATTAGGGCAAGAGCCACTTGTGGGTGTAGTAGTCAGATGTCTACATATTTTTGATTTTTCATGTTTTTGTTTTTTTTTGCTCAGTAGCAACCACATGAACAGCTGCTTTGCACACACTGCAGTTTTGCTTTTCTTGTTTTTCATTTATTCAGAGGATCTGAGCAGTAACAGTCTCATGTCTCCTGAGAGTCCATTCAGGTCCTTTTTAAAACATTTTTTTTCTTTCTTTCTTTCTTTCTTTTGTAGTTTGGATCCACCAATTTCACAATTAATCTTAGAATCAATTCTGTTGCAGATATTCCTATTTGTAAATGGTAAGGGCATTTTGCACTTTAGTAGATAACATTTCCTGTGGAAAGAATTACTTGTATGTGCTTGGTAATGGAAATATATTTAAAAAAAATAAATAAATAAAAACCCTCACAAATAATGTAATTCATATGCTATCTTTAGTAATTGTTTTTGACTTACACTGTATATACAACTACAGTATTTTCTTTACATCAAGAGCTCAGCATTCTCTGATCGGCAAACATAAATGCATGATGATGATTCAAATTCAACTAGAGAGAGAGAAAGAGAGAGTGAATGGGGTGTTTTTAGTTTGCTTCTTCATTAAATATAATGGGCTGAAGTGTATGACCTTTTTTTTCTATTATCTATTTTTTTTTCTGAGACCACCTGAAGTGTGATCATTCATCATTATTTTAATATTTTTATACACCTAACCTGGATGCATTTGGAAAACTGAAACCAGGAAATGGGTAATAAAATAAACACATTTGATGCATTTTAGATAGAAGAATGGAAGATAGCAGCAGCAACAACAACAACAAAAACCCCCAAAACCTAAGCTTCTCTTTCAGTGGCAAAATCATGCGCAATTTGATGAGGTACACAAAAAAGAAAAAAGTAGGTGTGTGTGTGCGTGCATGCTTCCATGTGTGCATGTGTATGTTTGTTAGTTTTTTTTTTATGTTTACTGGCCACGTTTCAAGAAATGGAATGTTTGAATATCAGCTTTAAGTCATAATCTTTTGGTCGTTTTGTTGATTTTAGTGTCTAAATCCAAATGGCAGAAATTATATCAGTATAGACGACACAGGAACAGCACAAAATGATTAAAACGTTAAGCGCTAAGAGCACTGTCACGCTTTAAAAATGGAAAATGAAGCCATAAAAATCTTTCTTACATTTCCGTGTGGTATATAGTAAAACAATGTCAAGTTGCGTTAAATGTCACCAGGCCGGTCCTTTAAGCTTCCTGAGCGTTACTTTCTGCTGTTAGCCTAGTGCTCTGAACTATACATCTTGTCATGTCATGTCATTTTCTGAACCACTTAATCCTAATTAGGGTCACGGGGAGGCTGGCGCCCATCTCAGCCGACTTTGGGCGAGGGCAGAGTACACCCCAGATAGCTCGCCAGGCCAGAAACACGCTGACGGCTATGCAGCCTACTCTTGACGAAAATCAGCAATGGTTCTTTTACATCACCATAGACAGTGAGAGACATGGCCGGCATTTGATAACCCAGTTAGCTGCACTGGGGGGACAGTAATCCAGCACCTTACCACCAGGCCACCACTGCCCAACTATACATCTTGTATTCCTTTATTGGTATTACATTTATTGTGGATATTTGTATTTCCTTGAACGTAAATTTGTTGTAATTTTGTTGACTACTTAGGAGCCCATTATTGTAGCTATGCTCTTGGGCTAACCCTCTTTATGGAAAATCATAAAATAAATAAATACACAGTGACGCCTGCCACTGGGTGAGATGTATTAGCCAGAAAGCGAACAGTCAGTTCTTGAACTTGATGTGTTGAAAACAGGAAAAATGAGCAAGAATAAAGATCTGAGTGACTCTGATGAGGGCCACAGTGTGATGGCTAAATGGCTGGGTCTATTCATTTACAAATAGCAGCAATCCTTGAACTAGCAAGAGTGTCATGGGTGAACAAGGCTCACTGATGTGTGTGGTGAGCAAAGGCTGTTATATCTGGTCTGATCCCACAGAAAAACCACTGTAGCACAAACTGCTGAAGCTTCATGCTGGCTATGATGGAAAGATATCCCAGAAAACCCAGTCCGTGGCAGCTTGCTTTGTATGTGGCTACCTAGCAGCAGTTGAATGGATCTTTGGCAAACAATTATTTTCTATAACAAATCACTCGGATTGGCTGATTAACAAGAAGTAACATTTTGTGAACCAGTGTGGTTTTAATAGGTTGCAGCAACAAGAATCAGATGATCTTTTTAATGGTAGCAGAAACCTCACAGATCAAGAGAAACCTCAAGTATGGGAAATTGACACTCACATTCATCCCATGAAGGTTCACATCTTTAGACTGTGATAAGAAACCAGATTAAAAACATTTTTTAACTTAAATCTTTTCTTTTTTCTTTAAATCAAGATGGCTAACATTAAAACGTATATAATGATTGCTTCTAGTTGTGTTTGTGATTCTGTATAGCTTGATGTTCCTCTAATATTCATACACCAATTCTATTTACAGTGTGTGTGGGTGTGTGTGTGTAAGAGAGAGAGAGAGAGAACTTGTGCATTAAATCAAACTATCCATTATTTTCAATTGCTTTTTAGCAAATACATCACACGCCGCCTTTTGTTATACTTCTTACAAAAACCTAAATGCCCATATGTGATCTAACTCTATATTGGGGAGGTAATTAATGTAGAAGTTAATTAGCTACCAAGAGTGGCCCAGTAACCCAAATCTCAAGAGACAATCTGCAGTTACTTTTAATTACCTGCTGTTAATTTTGATGGTCTTTAAAATGGTTTGGGTGAGTGGAGATGAATGACATGCATTCACACTGAGACAAACACACACACACACACACACACACACACACACACACACACACACACACACACACACACACACACACACA
>JAOUQZ010000041.1:7281450-7305265 GCA_028564935.1 Neosilurus hyrtlii
ACACACACACACACACACACACACACACACACACACACACACACACACACACACACACACACACACACACCCCTCCCACTTTGACTCCTCATGTGTAGACAATGTAAGGGGTTGTGATGGATTGGTCACTTCCATGTGCGAACACACGCACGCACGCACGCACGCACGCGCGCACCCCTTCACATGGCTGTGGAACCGGAGTCATGAGAAGTCCTTTCTAAAGTGCCTTTGTTTTCTAGAGAGATACAGACAGACTGTAACTCATCTCCTCTTCATGGCCAAGAACAAAGAACTCTCTCTCTCTCGCATGCTCTCTCATTCTCTTTCTATTTATTTATATATATTTGTTCTGTATAGATATCTGCTCCTCTTCATGTTTCTCTCAGATAAGAGTCAATAATAGGCTTAAGGCTAAAACCCTTATGGAAGATTTTCACAGTCCCTCTGTTGTTTAGATTGTCTCTGTGCATTATATCTCACATGTATGAGTGTACAGCTGGGTGTATGCGAGGTTGTAACAGAAAAACATCCTCACACACAGAGACAAAAGCAAGTTCAGATGCTTGCTTGTTTGCAAAGCCTGTGCTGGATGTTTGGATGAGACGATGTTGTAATATCTGATGCAACAGAGTCAATTTTCACCCAAATGTGTTAGAAACACAAGCGTGCAGTATTTGTTACTCTTGGTGCGTTCCTCTTTGAACACTGGATGAACTCTGTCACTTACTCACAATGCGATGTGGGCATTAAAGAACAACTCCACTTAAGTATAATTTAAAAAGTATACTTTTAACCAAAACACAACTAAATAGATGTGTAGAGCACACTGGGACTTCAGCTTGTACTGGGTGGCAGCGTTTATATTACTCTCATACTGTCAAAGCACATCTTTGTGTTGGCTGATGTGAGACACTCATCAATCCCACACTAGTGAGAAATCACTGAAAATCTAGCCTTAAATGTGCACAGATTTAGAGGTGGGGAATTTACCTCTAGGCTGTAAGTTGATCTTCTGTATTCATTTAGTCTCTTGTGCAAGTCCAACTTTTCAGCTCTTGCTGATCTTGATTCATTCATATGCTTCACAGTAGCCAGAATGCCTTTCATTTATTGTAGCTAGAAGCTTCATAAAGGTGTTTTCTCACTATGAGTACCTATATATAAGTTTAAACTAAACATTTATGACAGCTAAGCCAGTTCAAACACTTTAAATAGGCCATATTACATATTGGTCTTAGGCACAAGTTCACGCAGTGAGTACCATATGTGAACAGTCATGCCAATATTCAGTGTAACCGCTCCACTGCAACTGCAACATTGCTTTTGTAAAACAGTTCTAGAAATAAGAAATAATGTCGAGTGAGGAAGATTTTAGAAACACTCATCTCGCCCAATCCTAATTAGGGTCACGGGGAGGCTGACACCCATCTCCGTCGACTCTGGGCGAGGGCAGAGTACACCCTTAACAGCTCACCAGGATATTGCTGGACAAACACGCTGACTGCAACCCAACCTCTTTACGAACGATAGCAGTATTTCGTTTACATGCCTCTCACCAGCCAGTGAAAGACATGGCTCGCCTTTGATAACCCAGTTGCAGTGACAACTCAGTGATAGTTGGGCTTAAACCCTGACCTTTGGGTCAGTAAGCCAGCACCCTACCACCAGGCCACCACTGCCCCCGGCAGTGTTTTATGCGGTTAAAAATATTTGCATTTGCATCATTTTCATCTGGTGCATAAGTATGACGACCTGCTGATGCCACATAACATGACAGCAGCTACATCGGATACATTCCCTCAGAAGCAGTACGAATGACATGAGGGTGAACCAGCTCAGTATGGGAAGCCACCACAATCACAACACAGTCTTATGTGTCCAGATGTTTGAGTTTCTGAGGCCTGCTGTGGGTTACCACAGTGCTAAACCACAGAGTTATCGACTGGAGACCCAGTGGCGTCACACGTAACTCCCCCTAATTTGACTGCATCAGAGGTATTCGGTGTGGTTTAGTGAAACAGTGTGCCCTGTAGTTCAATCCTATTAACTTTTTGCTTTGCTGAGGCTGGATGCCTTGGTCTTGGCCTTGTATGGTGCGTATGGGCTCGAATTATGTGCTTTTGTATTGTTTGTTTGAATCTGTTCTTGAACACAGTCCAAAAGATGCTTCAGGCCTAACCATATATCTGCTTAGAGGAGTGGATGGGTGTTTTTTATTTATTTCCATGGGCCACCTCTAGGCCAGGACCAGGCTTTAGTTGCCATGGCGAACATGGAATCATAAAAGCCCAGCTCTCCTTGTAGCCGAAAGCCATGCTGGTTTCTGATTGGTTGAGGAGTCCAGCATGGGTTGGTGATGTGTGCTGTCAGCTGTCCAATAGGGTACTGAGTGCACTAGGGCTGTTGCTAGGGGGAGTTTCTTGGAAAGAAGTCAGCTGGATTTTCTCTCTGTTTCTCTCGCTCTCTTTCTCTCTCCCTTTGCCCTCATTGACTTCATCTCCCCCTCTCTCTCTCCCTCGCCCTCTTTTCTTTCCTTTTTTTTTTACACTTCTACACATACAGAGCACATGTTAGAAAATTCACTGAATATTTTATGCTGCTTTTTGGTGCATTCGTCTGTGTGTGTTTGTGTGTGTGTGTGTGTGTGTGTGTGTGTGTGTGTTTGTCTGTGCCTGGATGTGTGGTGTGTGCACGTGAGGTGTGTATGGTGTGCTTTTTTGTATATCGTGTGTGCTTATGATATATGCACGCAGGGAGGGTGCGTCTGCTGTGCAGCATGCATGTGCCTTCGAGTGAATGTGAGGAAGAAAATAAAGGTTAGGGCTTTTGTGTGAGTTTTGGGGGAGGGCATATTGGGGGTCCATATTGTGTATGCACAGGGTGTCACGTAGGCGATGTCCCCTCAATCATTCTCTTGAGACCTAGTTCCTCCTCTTACAGCCTGTGCGCTTGCATACAATCTTCCAGCGAGTCCACAAAACACACAAATCCACTTGTAAAGACACAGAAGTGTGCAATGTCCAGACGCATATTTCAGACCAAAGCAAACACGTCATATTTTCAGTCACAAGGAATGTGATGCTGATGCGGTGCTTTAGTTTTTATTGGAAGAGCTTTATTTCTTATTATTATAATAGACAAAGACCAAAAAAAGATTTTTTTTTTCTAGGGTTGTTCCAATACCATTTTTTTCCATCCTAACACTTGATGTTTTACTACCTGCCGATAGTGATACCTAATCGTTAGTAATAGCTGTATTAATTTTTGGTACCATTTACCACATGGACACATGCTGAGAGTGAATACACATTATCTCTCAATCAGTTTATTAGTTTTCTTTCATATTTCTTATGCTGTAATGGGAATGAATGTTTGACTGATGGTAACTTCTACTGTATCTGCCCTCCAATCTGTTACTTGTTTCAAGCCATAAAATATAATACGTTTTTTAAATAAAATAAAATGCACTATTTTAAATAAAAGAAACATTTTTAAACAATATAAACACAATTCTATGTGCAGGAGGTATCTTAGATTTTTTTAGCTGGCAAAATGATCTATTACTGTTGCGCAATGCATTACTCATTTGAATAGAAAAGCTTTTAACCCAATCACGTGAGGAAACACATGACGTTTCTGGCACGTATAACATGCTTACGGAAGTGTAAACCTTTCAAGCCGAATGGCAACTCACTACCCTTTGGTGATGCTGGTCTTCCATTAAAGAAATCTTATCTCAATAAAACAACACTTTCAGACAGTATCAAAACTTTGCTGGGGGCCGGTCATAACATGATGGTTACATGACATTACGTTATCGATGGCATCATCAAAACAAATCTGCATTGAAACCTTATTCATATAAGGAGAGGTTAACTTTTTCAGAGCTTTTTTTTTTTTGAGAGTCTAAATCTTTATATGATAAAGCACAGCTATAATTCAGAAAAGACAGGCCTCTAACATTACTTAAACTTTGTCACAGTAACTTGAAACTTGTGCAATAAACTCTTTTAATGTATCGCCTCCTAAAGGTAGACATTTAAAGTTGAGTCTTTTTTTTTTTTTTCGGTAATCTGCTTTGCGTTCAGATGGCATCATGCCATTTAAATGCGCTTTGCCGCAGTTTGTCCTTTTTTTCCTCCTTTACCTTGGTGAACTTGACATAGTCTTTTGCATAGCGTGTCTTTGTTTAATATATTATATTTATCCCATGAAGGGAAATTAGACTCTGCTTCTAACCCATCCCAAGTGAGCACACACATGCATAAACAGTGAGCATACATACTGGGAGCAGTCGGGGCATTAGGTACCTTGCTCAAACGGGTTTCAGTTGAATGTGGAGCAAGGCAGCAGGGTGCTGGTCACTCCACTGTCGCCACTAATTTTACCTGCGGATCAGTCTTCAAATGCTTTACAAGATAACTGGTGTTGAATTTGGCAACACTGGTTTGCTACCCTTTCAAACTGTTATGTTGCATAGCATAAACATTGCTGTTTACAGTCGGAAGTAGTTCTTCTTTGCTGTAGTAAACAGAAGTTGATGATGAACGTGTTTTCTCAAGCGCATAAGTACTGATTTTCGGGATGGAAATCAGCGCCTTAATTTGTGTACATTAACAGTTTCCTTTAAAATAAAAAAATGATTTTAAAGGAAATCAAGAGGACGACTAACCAAATCCAGTCCAATGCCCAACCCTTCTCCTGTACTTATCTCAGTATGCAGTTGCTCTTGAAGACCTTGATTAGCTGGATCAGGTGTGGTACATTAGTGTTTGTGCCAGAGGGTAGATATGCAGGAGAAGAGAAGGCATGTTGTAGTTCTTATTGACGAGCATGGGCTATCATCTGCACAAAGTTGAAAGCAGAAAATTGTATAGGATGTCTTTTTGGTTGTGTAATTATGCACACACTTTAAAGTAACTAAAGTGACTTTGTTGAAGCACTTTTTGATCTTATGATGGCATTCAGTCTTTCTGAATAGGAGTCTATCAGCCAGAGTCTAACATCTTGACTTGAAAATCTTTCCCCACTCTTCCTTGCAAAAGCGCTCCAAATCTCCAAAAAGTTTCTTCCTTTGCGCAGTCCTCTTCAGGTCACCCCACAGTGGGCTCTGGCTAGGCCCTTCCAAAACTTCAATCTTCATATAGTGAAGCCATTCCTTTATTGATTTAGAGGTTTGCTTTGGGTCGTTGTCATGCTGGAAGGTGAAATTCCTCTTCATCTTGAACTTTTAGCAGCAGCCTGAGGGCTTAGTGTCAAAATGTGAAACAAGTATTGGTATTAGGAATGGTTCATAATTCCCTCAGCCTTGATCAAAGCCCTAGGTTCAGTTGAAGGAAAGCAGCCGATAAGCAGGACGCTGCCACCACCATGTCTCACCGTGGATATGGTGTTCTTTTGGAGAGGTGCAGTGTTGTTTTTCAGCCAAATATACCTTTAAGAATTATGGCCAAAAAGTTCCACCTTTGTCTTATCAGGCCACAACATGTTTTCCACATGCTTTAGGAAGACTTGATGTAGGTTTCTGCAAATTTTAGTCAAGCTTGGATGTTTACCTTTGTAAGAGTAGGCTTCTGAGATATATGAACAACACGTGAGATTGGTGTCACATGTAGTATGCAACGAGTGCTTGCCAGAAAGTCCGTGGCAGCCTCCCAAACCAGTTCTCTTCTTGTCTTTTCATCAGTTTTGGGGAATGTCCAGGTCCAGGCTTTATATTGTGCCATATTTTCTCCACTGTTGATGACGGTCTTCACTGTGTTCCATGGTATGTCTAATGCCTTGGAAATTCTTGTGTACTATTCTGTTAACTGATACCTCTTTGACACCCCCCCCCCCCCCCCCCCCCCCCCCCCCCATGACATTAATTGATGGTACGGTTGTACTGATAACTATTTTACATGAGTTTGAGTGTGATTGGTGTATTCTGACTACATCTACATTTCCAATTCAAACTAAATAACTGCATTTCTTTTTTTCTCTTGGAAAGGTTTCAGTTTGTTTTTTCAGTTGAATTGTTTGAATGGCCACATTATAGGTGGAAAAATCCAAACTTTATTTATTTTGGTCCCATTTTTTTCACATAAAAAACTGTCATTTTAAAAGGGTGTGGAGGCTTTTTATTTCCGTTGCACATTAAAGTATCTATAAACAATCATTTAATCACCAGTCTTTCTTTTTCTTTTCTCTCAAAAAGTTAATAAAAAAATGTTACGGTGGCTTTGTGCTTAGCATGTCTGCCTCACAGCAAGAAGCTCGTGTGTTCAAGTCCCGTGGTCAGCGAGGCCATTTCTATGTGGAGTTTGCATGTTTACGTGTGTGTATTAGCCCAGGGTTGGTCTTGTGAGCTGCTGAGGGTGCATCCTGCTTTCGCACAGAGTCACTGGGGATTGGCTTCAGCCCCCCTGCGACCCTAAACAGGATAAACAGTAGAGATAATTAATGAATGTTTCTCGGTGTGCTACTGTGAAGCAAGCAAGCTCCATTCCCTGAAGACATTTTATTTACAGTATCCATAAATGGACTGGTACTGGTGACTTCTTCTAAAAACGATGAATAAATAGTCACCATTATTAAAACACACCCTTTTTTAAATCAAATGATGTGGAGTGTTTGCCATACAAATTACTATAACATATCAAAACAAGCAATGGAATGAAGTGGAACTACTGTTTGAGCAGCACCTAAATACTGTAATCCTAAAACAAATTAACATTATTAATCCTTGAACAAGAATACTTGGCTGTCATAGCTATATCTTACTCACTCACTTGCCCATTTATCAATGTGAATTTCCCTGTCTATCGTTTGACAAACCACCTACTTCTATTAGGTCACAGGGAGGCTGAAGCCTATATCACCCGACACTGTGAGAATGCAGGTCACTCCATGAACTGCTTGCCAGGCCATTGCATGGCCAACACACACAACCATTCACATTCATACCTAGGGGCAATTTTGGAATACACAAATTAACCAAATGTGCGTGTCTTTAGACTGTGGGAGGAAAATGCAAACACGGGTGGAACTTCCAAACTCCAAACAGAAATGCCTGGGACTCAAATCCAGGACCTTTTTGTAGTGAGACATATGTTCTGACCACTCTGCCACCGTGCCACCCTAGATACATCTTGATTAAAGCAAACATTATAGTGATGTAGTATAAGAAGTAACAATAATAGTTACTGTAAGATACCTTGTCAGCTTAATAAATAATAATAAACATGTTATTAATAACCATAAAGCACAATAATAATATACAGTAGTGTTACGGTTTAACATTTACCAACTTTAGTTATCATGAAGTACCAAAATCAGAATTTAATGAAAATTCTTATCATAAAATAAAGCCCTATAAATGTATATGAGGGATAAAATAGCGAAGAAGTGCAGTGTGGGTACTGAGATTTAGAATACGCCACGATTCATTAGTTCTTCTATAGCAATGCAGCTCCTGTTACATAACATGACCTGATATATCTCGTATCTCTCACGCAGACTTCACACTGCTTGGAAGTTTAATACGTGAAAAAGCTTTATGTTAATTAGCTGCGGTTTATGTACATACTTTTTGCTCTGACGTTAATGGGAGTGAAATGCCAGTGAAGTTTTGCACATGTTAAAGGCCGCTGCTGGCACTTTCCATATTGCAGGTTAAAAATAGTCTGACGTGCAGTGCAATCTCAAGCCTTTGGAAGTGTGGCACATGTTATAGTCAGTCTTGATCAGTTCCCCGGGATTGATTGTTGGATTTCTTTTTCCCTTTTATCTTAATTCCTGAAAAGTAGAAGTGTGCATCGTCTGCCCTCACTTAAGCCATGAATTAAAGCCGTAGCCTAATGGTTAGAGAAGCGGGTCTGGAACAGAAAGGTCACAGGTTCAATGGTCTGGGGGAGTGAGCTCCACCTACCCTTCCTCCACCTTCATGGCTGAAGTGCTCTTGAGCAAGGCACCTAACCACCAACTGCTCTCCGGGCACCCCAGTGTGTGTGGCAGCCCACTGCTCTGAGTGTGTGTGCTCACTTCGGATGGGTTAAATGCAGAGCAAATAAATGACCTTGTAGGATTAGTACAATATAGCAAAAACAAACAAACGAACAAAAACACGACAGAGAGAGAGTGGTGGGAAAGAACAAGTGAAATAACACTGACAGGTATGACAGGATGTTCAATAATGATTAACAAGAATGCAGTCTAAATGAAGCTCCTCAGAGGGCAGGTGCAGTCTGAACAAACTAGTCTTTATCTCAGGACTGGTCAACATGTTGCTCTAAAATGCTGCCTTTAAATATCTGCTTTAATTCTGACTGATAGGTGGGGACTCCATTTTCTGTTGTTTAAAGCAGTAAACCTTATAAAAGTAGAATATCAGTCCACTGTCCATCAGATTTATCCATCAGGGTCACGGAGCAACTAGAGCCAATCTCATAAACAACCATTCACACCTTGGGGCAATTTAGAGTTGCCAGTTGACCTAATGTTCATGTCTTTGGACTATAGGAGAAAACTGGAGCACCCAGAGGAAACCCATCTAAGCACAGGGAGAACATGCAACCTCCAAACAGAAAGGCTCCAGTCAGCCCCGAGGTTCAAACCAAGATCCTGTGAGGCAGCATACACTATTTCACCCTTAAAATAAATAAATAAACAAATAAGGCTTGCCCAGACTCTTAATAGCTCAAAGTCTAACAAAAGTAATGCATTAGAAATGCAACCAAGTTCAGCATAGGTGATGTGACAACACAGGGTGGTGTGTCTGAAGCACAGAGATACTTTTAGTGTGCTCTTAGCTAGTTGTGTTGTCAGAATCTGTAGCCCTGTATCCGTTTTTCAATCCTGCATTCTCCACTACCAAATATTAATAAACTTCCCAGTCACCATGGTGATTTCTCTTGCTGAGATTGAATCAGTAAGGAGAAGCTGCCTGAATGCCACTGAATAAGTTTACTGTATGTGTGTGTGTGTGTCTACTTGTAGGGTTTAATAATACTAGGTGTATCTTTACCATACCAGAGGGGTGTGACCCCTAAAACCTGGTTCATTTGACTGTGGAGATCACTGAGTAGCACCCTTGGATTAAAGGGGTGCGCTGTTAGTTCTGGTTGGGTACAGTGTGATCAGTAACCAAAAGAAACTTGAACATTATGGCATGCACTCTTCGTTTTAGGGGAGAATATTAGGGTTATCGTCATTTGTGGTTCTTACCGTACTGATGAAAGTGAATCGTAAAAATCTTCTTACGCCTGCAGCACGATTTGCTTAAAATCACCATGTTGTACAGTTGTTAAATCTGTATGGCATGTGACATGGTTGTGTTTCACCCTGCACAAAACAACTGCAAATAATCCACAGTGTGAGAACAGTTTCCATCATCCTATGCAAGAGCAATGTTGACGAAATGTTGCATCATGATGATGTAAGCATCTTCAGGACCAGAACCCTAAATGCAGTGCGAGGACAGACCAGAAGGGGGGTGGGGAACGGGGACACTCTCGTACAAGGCAGTTGTGACTAGTGTGAATGCACTTTTAAAGACTGGGACAGAAGGTTGACGCTGGACGCTAGTATGCTGACGCTCATGAAACTCAACATACTTGGGAAATTGTGATTTTCTAGTTATGTTTTTAAAAATCTTTGCAGCCTTGCTTGACATGTTAGTTAAAAGGAAGGTTTTTTTCTTAAGCAAGGAATGTGACCTTAATTACTTATTAAATGTTTTTCACCTCTTGTAATACAAGTGATAGTTTGAGGTTCTTATCCTTATTGATTAAATAATTACTTGCTGATGGTTATGTGGACATCACTGAATATGTCTAAGGCAAATAATTATTTAGTATACACCTATTAGTATATACTACACAGAAACAGTGCAACTGACTGGCTCATTATCTCGGAGGTGTTAGGCATGATTCCATATGGACAAGGCTTAAATCAAAATGGCTGACTCATGGTTTGTCAGTCACTTGGTGGCTTCATTTTTGTCGCACTTTAAAATGGAAAAAATTTTTAATTTTTGTTTGCTTTCTTTGTGTTTATGAGTAGTATATACAACTACTTTGGATATGTTTATAAACACACTGTTACCCAGCGCTTATGCTCTGCTAAGCCAACAACATGTACACAGAGCTCACCTGTTCACCTGTCGTGGTTAAAATACGTGGGGGGAAAAAAGTAAATCTTGTTTAAGTTTGCTTTCCTTTATGTTTTCATGTAGTATATACTAAAACATTATATGAGTTTTAAAAAGTCACCATTGCACATTGCTTATGCACCTGCTTGTGGAGCTCAGTGCATCATTTATGAAAAAACATAAAAATCTTGTTTCAATGTCCTTTTTTTTGCACATGTAGTCTATAATAAAAAAAAGCTTGGTGGATGTTGCTGAATTGATTAGTCGTATTCAGAAACATCCATCTTGCTTTTGGTGCATAATTATTAATTCTCCTGAGATAGAGAACCAATCAGACACCATTCCTGTTTAGTATATACTAAAACTAAATATTCACTTCCAGCAAATAAATGATAGCAATGCACCATATATGGTGCATTTATCAGAGTCAAAATACTTTATTGATCCCAGAGGAAACTGTGTGCGTGCACACAGTTGCTCCATAGCAAGCAAAAATGAGATAAAGATAAAAGTCTGAATAAAGAAAATTACAAATATCTATCTATATATATAAATAGAATGATAGATAGATAGATAGATGTCTAAAATTAGAAGTTACTAATGTTTATATAAACAGGTACAGAATGAATCCTGTCAGTGAGTAATAGGTACAGTATTATCAATATGATAAACAGTAGAATGTAAATGTAGTGCAAAATGCAAATGTATAACAGTGGATGTTGTTGCTATATGGAGGAGTTATACAGTTTAATGGCCACAGGTAGGAATGATTTCCTGTGTTGTTCAGTGGTACATTTAGGTGGTATATGTCTCTCACTGAACATGCTCCTGTGACTGATCAGCAGGTTGTGAAGCGGGAGGGAGGTATCGTCTTTATTCTGGAAAACATTCGCCTTTCCGACACTACCGTCAGACAGTCCAGCACCATCCCCACAATGTTACTGGCCTTGCGGATCAGTTTGTTTAGTCTGTTTGCATCTGCAACCCTCAGCCTGATACCCCAGCATGCAACAGCATAGAAGATTAATTGCCAGAAACTGCCTCAAAGCATGTTTTCTTTATTACATGTTATTCTTTTATCCAACTTGAAAAAACTCTTAGAGGGCAGGCTCTCATCATGAGGATGTCAATGCTGCAGCCGTATCAGTACCAGCAAGTACTCAGACCTCAGATGTCCACATTGCATCCGAAATGAAAGCCTGGTCTTAGCTCTGTGAAGGTCATGAACCTGTAAGTGGTTCGTTTTAAAGCTCTTCACTCCACATCACAACTCCTGACTCAGAAACAGCTGGATACTATAGAGAGCAGACACGGCGCACACAGAGTACAGACTAGACTAAGGCAAAAAAATGTAAAAAGAGGAAAAACTCAGTATTAGCATACATTAGGAGACAGAAGTCTCACGGATTTGGTGTCTCTGCTGTCTGGCGAAATCAAGAATTGATTGAAGTGGTATAAATTACAGAAGGCAGTTACCTCGCCTTCATCTTTCTGTTCTCACATTCCCTTTACTTAGTATACAGTGCTCGCTCTATCTTGCGCTCTCTCTCTCTCTCTCTCTCTCTCTCTCTCTCTCTCTCTCTCTCTCTCTGATTAATTTCATTTGTCTGTGTGAGATACCGTTTGCTTCTCGTCACTGTCCTGTCTGGTTCTTTGTTGTGTGCCTAACATTTAGGTGTGTGTAGGTATAAGATCTTTTGGTTCCTTGCTGGTATTCTGTCTTTCTTGTTTGCTGGCTACTGTGTGTGTGAACATGTGTCTTTGTTCAGGTGAACCTTTTATTCTTATGTTGTAACTAATTAAAAAAGGGACTTTTTTCAGCTGTCAATCCATGATGACCTAATATAACTTTGTTTTAATATATTGTATAGTATTTCTGTAATCACATGTAGCCACATTTCCAACCGGGTGTATTTTCACAAGAAGCAGTTCAGTTCACCTGAATGTGTAAGTGTGGTTTATAATTCTTGAGTAACACCTCAGATAGTTTCTGTTAAACATTCACATCCTGTACAAACAGGACCAGCACTTTAATCTCTGCTGTATTTCATGTTACAGGCAGGAGATTTGATTTTTTTTTTTTTTAAACTAAGTAAATACAAAGCTGCCAACCGACAGTTTAATCCCAGCAATGATGGATTTGATTCGTAACAAATAACATTCAGGATTGTCAGGGTAGAATGATTGGTGTTTGAGCTGCAGCCTGGAATGTACTCCTACTGACTTGGCACAATCAGTGTCCCTAAGCTTGTTGCATTTTTTTATATTTAAATAACATTTGGTCTTAGCTGCCTCAGCTACCATGCTAAGGTGGCTCTGTGGGGTAATGTCCACTAATGTCAGTACGCACACACAGTGCATCTGGCTTCAAATTGAAGATCTTGATACTGCTCTCAATCATAGATGGCTTCAAGCGGAGTGGAAGATCTGTGGGTGACTGTTTTGCATATCAGCATTGTGCAGTGGTGACATTTAATTGTCACACCTGTCCTATCATTGAGACAAAAAATATCTCATGAACATCAGTTCTTCCTTAGGATTTCATGATACTCCTCTTCTTTGGTTAGCTATGCAGTCTTACCACCCTGGATACTTCTGACATCATGCGAGGATCCTCTATGGACCCGGCCTCATGGACAACCTTGATCCTAATTAGAAAGATGCGAAGTGTTAAAACCTCTCTAGCTCTGCCTCAAGTGGGATGGATTGTGCAAGATGAACAATTAAGCTTGAATGTCTGTAGCAAAGGCAGTAAGCAAAGTTAAAAATAATCGAACGTGTTACTACACCTGTCAGCTGCTACTCTGTTTGTGTGATTGTGAAGGAGCAGTGCGCCTGTCGGTTAGACCCAAACACTCGAAAACACCGAGTGGCGGATGAGCGTGTGGTTTAAGAGACACTACACTCTTTATAAAACGTGATAGAGGTTTTTTTCTTGAACTCTTCCTTCCTGTCATTGTGTATTGGAATGTGAAACATTACATAAATGCATATTGTTTCTATATGACTCTTTAGAAACAATATAGAGTTAGCACTTTTAATTCAGTGTTAAAGATTGATTTTTTTAAACAGTACTGTATCTACAAAATAAAACAAGCATAATGTATTCAGTTGCTTCATAATAGATAGTAATTTACCTAAAAGATACTAAACCTTCATTCAGTAACTGTTTTTTCATGGTGGATTCACAGCGCAGTAATGGTGGGAACGTTCCCTAAATTCCACACAGCTCAGGATTAAATCCAGGATCTTTGAGCTATGAGGCAGCAACGCAACCGGCTGCATTACCTCCTCCATGTAGCACACAAACTCATGTTGCTGTATTCATATGTACTTTGAGCCTCTGAGTCTTTTTTAAAACATGGTTCTCTCTCACACATGCACATGCATTTTCATATTTTTAGTTCCCACAATCAAAACTTTATTTTCTGCAAGACCCGCAATATGCTCCCAGCACTCAGAAAACCTCCACCAACACAGTTCCGCTACTGCAGACAGAGCCGTGCTGGTTGAGTGAACAAGCGTCTCTGCTATTTTCAGAGCTGAACCATTGTGTAATCACATGTAGGTGTTTCTTAATATTTCGCATAAAAATAACACAGACCACATCTACGGACCACTGATTCACTGGTTTTTTCAGCCGCAAAATGGGATTATTTTCACTTATGTCAGTTTGGGCTTTTGTACTTTTATTGATTGATTGATTTATTGTGGCTACGCATGCTTATATCTCAAGAACTGCAACGTATCACCAGCAAATTTTCTGGGTAGTTGCTTGGGACAAAAGGCTAAAATGGGTTTTAAAAACGATGAAAATATCATTGTAGGTCAAGTTCAAGGTCAGCAAAATGGCTGCTAAATGTTTATAATGCCTTGGTAGTGGCTGCTTCAATCACCCCCAGCAGCGGGGGGTGCCACTACTAAGGCATTAGCAAAAAGCTTTTTGATTTTTGTAGCCAATAAAATGTCCAGTTTGCCACCATGCTGATGGAGTGACTTCTGTCTCTCAAGGTTTTGTGTCATAGTTTGCTTTATTAATGTAATATGTCTTACTTTATTTGTTGGTGCAGAAGTGCAGAACTGAGTTAAAATTAGGTACTGGGCTCAGCACCGTGTTGGTAGAAAACCACCAAAAGATGAGACCCCCCCTCCATCTCGATCACTCCCTTTTCCTCTGTCTGTCTGTGTTGGTGTCTGGGAATGAGGGCTGCATTACTGCCTCTGTCTGGAGCCTGCAGTAACCCAACACCTGACAGAGACTGACAGCAAGAGAAAGAGTGAGTGGGAGTAAAGAAAGAGACGATAGGGGCAATCGGGTCATTTGCTCTTTTCGCTTAGTCTGTTCGATACAGAGGTCACTTGAGAATGGAGTGAGTAGTAGTCCACACAGAAACACACACACACATACTCATAAACACTTATTTGGCCCCTATTCCCTTTGCTGCAATATACAGAGTGATGATGTAATCCCCAGCAACAGTGTACAGAGTAATGGCAATGCTTTCCTGGCAGCGTAGCCTATAGAGTTATGGCTTATTGAATTGTCAAGGCAACACAAAAATGGAAAATGTACTGCCAGCCCCCTTTTTTCTTCAGGCACTAAAAGAGAGGGAGAGGCAAAGAAATAACAAAAAACACTTTATTATGAGATTAAGAAATGTAGTACTGTGAAATGAAATTTGTCAGTCGATTAAACATTCAATCCCTCATCCTGTCATCGCTGTAGTTTTGGATAATAATGCTTAATGCGTGCTCTTTTTTTTTAGGTCTAGCAAATGTAAGCACTTAAATGGATTTAAAATGAAGCAGACATCTTTACCATCCATAAAGTTATAATACATTAATGCAGCTGGATGACTCATACTAATAATAGTGAATTGATAGCGATGAAGTAACAGACATCCATGTTTGCCTTTATAGAAGACTTGTGTGCACATACATTGGCAGTATTGCTTTGTGTATAAAAAGGGCTATGATTCATAACTGCATGTATTCCTCATGTATATTTTCAAATCTATTAGGCTGTACCTTAAGCTGGTAGATATTTTAAATCGCCCTAAAGCTACAGAATTGTCCCTGTCCAGTTCTACGACTCCTACAACCAGGCATTGACCATTTCATTAGGTGAATGTTGATGATACCACAGCGATCTGTTAAAGTGTAACTTCAGCCCCAGCTCTGAGCCTAACTCCATCCCTGCAGAATATTGAAAAAAAAAAATAAGCAAAAAGCTGAGAAGAGTTGGAGGGGTTAAAGAGGGGGTGGGTGGAGGGTGTGAATGTGGGAGGCTTGAGTTTCTCAGTGAGTATTAATCAATATATATTTGAAAATGAGTGCAGTTTTGCAGACTCCCACTCAAGGGCAGGGATTGGGGAACCACCTCTGGTTAGTAGGCGGTGATTTTTTTTTTTTTTTGGTCATATCTTGTAGAGATTTATCAGATGTTTCACTCTACATCTGTATGGGGCTGGGTTGCACAGTTCAGGATGATTTTATCAACTACATAGCATTTTAAGCCATGTTTATTTATTAGCCTTGTTATGATTTTTTTTAATGAATATTTTAGTCTGTACTACTATAAGCATTTGGTGTGTTCCATTACAGTACTGTCAAATATTGTCACTCTGTTCTCACTGCACGTCACCCTTGGCTGCTGACTACCTTGGAACTCCAGTATAGGGTTTTGCTTCCCTGCCAAGAAAAAAACTACATTAGCTACAGAAACTCACAAGAAAAAGATCACTAACATAAACTAATAAACACAGAATAACGTAAACTAGCTTTTAATGCTGTGACTCGGAAAAGCTTTGCGACTGAGTGTTTTTATTCGGCTCACGGCGACAGTTTGTAGACGTAGCAGTCAGGATTCGATCTTTTAAGATGCTGAAGCTTGTGACTAGAGAGGTGTATAAGCAGTCATTAAAAGGTGATATATGATATCAAGAATTATTTGATTAGATTATTAATTAGATCTGAATAATTATTCATATCATACAAAAGCAAATTTAAATTTAATGTTCAATTGTTTTATTATTCATTCAAAATATTTTTAAAGTTGACAGTCACGATACTGGAGACTTTCCTGGAGAAAAGTGCATTGCAGCCGGTCTGAGTCAGCCAGAAGTGCCGCTAGCTAGTTGTTATGGCATTCTGCTAAAGCCATTTCTCATTCATTGTTGACAAATTCCATGAAAAGCAACAAAATATGAAATCAAAGTGTTTGTTGAGGCTAAGGTCACATTGTTTTATTTTCAAGAACAAACCTTTTTCCCACCAAAATTCACTTTATCAGATTGTTGCGAAGTACAGGCCTCAAGTCTTGAAAGTGGCCCGCCGTTTCCTGGCTAGTTTTCTCATGGAGAAAAGGGACAGTGAGGGATAAAACAAAAGAAAGTCTGGAGCGCATGGTTCATTCTTGCAGTGTTTTTTATTTGTGCAAACAAAAGACTAATGTTTCGACACACTGTGTCTTCGTCAGAGCGAGGGACATTGGCATGTGATGTTCACCTTATCTGATGTCTATGATAGAATGCATCGGCTCATAAAAGAATACAAAGAATTAGTTGATGGCTTTGAAGGTTTAATGATCATATGAAGTATTAACGGCAGCTGAGGCTGGGACTGGCAGTCTCCCAGTAACGAAAAATCGGTGATCTCTTCTCTCCCAGTTTCGTATAATCCAAACATGTGAAATAGTTTACATCTTAAGAAAGCTATATGAAAGTTGATTTAGTACAACCAACCTGTGTGTGTGTGTGTGTGTGTGTGTGTGTGTGTGTGTGTGAGAGAGAGACAGAGAGAGAGCAGCAGGTCAGTGTGATCACACACTGTGTAGATGTGTATAAAGAGCAGTAGTTAGTGTGATATATAAGTTTTCAGGTGCTGTGTCTGTGTGAACGCTCTAACTGACTTGAACTTAGTATTATTATGCTAGAGCTTGAGGGTAGTACATGCATGCGTTTCTTTTGCGCACGCGTGCGCGTGTGTGTGTGGCCCGAGGCCTGGTGATCCCCTTTTCAGCCACGGGATTTCTTGAGCACTCAGCCCCTGCGTGTGGCCTGGCTCATCTCCAGAGGAGCAGGCTGCCCTGCCTGTGCTGCACACAGCTCCCTGGAGGCCCAGCGTAGACAAAGCTGGGCTCTATCCAGCTCGCTCACTCACTCACTCACCTCCTCCCTTCACCCAGCTGGCACTCTCCCTCTCCCTCACTATCTCTGATAGCATTTTCCTTTTATGCCCACTATCTCCAGCAGACACACTCCCTCCCTCTGTTGTTCCTTGGGAATGCTTAAACACAGGCACGCTTCACTGCAGCTGTGGTGACCACTGTGTGGCACTGTATTTAGTGTATGTGTGTCATTGTGTGTGGCCTCATATCAAACTGCTGCATATTTGGGTTAATAAATTTTCTCCCTTTTACTGTACAGCAGTCAGAGTCGTACAGGCGTCCAGCTGCACCACCCACTGTGCACCGCGTAGAGGTCCCTGGGTGGTAACACAGATGGGTGGTCCCTACATAGGGCTTTAATTAGGTTACACCAGCCACCCTAATGAGTCTAAACCACTGAAATCGTACACACAAGACACATGCGCACATGCACAGTAATGCTGTATGCATATGGTAACCCATTTCCACTAACTACTACTAAGTGTGTTATAGCTGCAGCGTGTGTGAAATTCAGTCAGGGTAATTGTATGCCTTGAAATAATTGGTGTAATTATTTGATATTAATAACTGACACAAGCACTGCACTAACAATGAGTACGTTTTAGCTCATTTGAATGATGCTTTTGAGACAGAATACTAATGAGCAGTTGAGTGTTGCGAGCCTTGCCCAAGAGCCTAACGCAGGCACCTTGGTGATGCTGTGATTCCAGTCAGTAATGCCGTAACCACTTCTCTTTTGAGTACTTATTCATATTACACTTCACAGAACACTTTTGCATAAGAGTTTGTTGCATCAGTAGTCTAACAGTAAATTTTCTGGGGATTTTTTTTTTCCTCCCAATCTTTCCTTAATTCATTCTTGCCCTTTACAACCCACTTTTTCACTTCCCCTAATCATAGCTACAACCAAGGAGGAGTGAAGTCTTCTACATGTTTCCTCCAAGCCAGAAGATAACCAGCCAGCTCTTTTTCAAGCTGTTGCTCATGTGGCGTCACAGGGCAGTGAAAAACACATCGTCTGCACTTGGTTACTGTCGCACTGATTGACAGTTGAGAGAGTATACGTATTTCCCACATCCAGAGAGCATGGCCAGTAAATGTTGGCAAACGTTTGGTTGTCATAACTGTTAGCCAACATTTATTGCTCATGTTTGGCTGGAAGGTGTCTGTTGTTTTCTCAGATCCTTTCTAGATCCTTTCACAAATGTAACTGCTGTTAATCAGGCTGTAGTGGTTCAACTCTAGACTCTTGCTCATATGCGTGTACTGCTATCACCTGGCCCTTGAGCAAGGTCATTAACGTTCCAGTCCTCACTTCAGTTGTAAGGTGCTTTGGATTAAAAAAAAAATCTGTCAGATGAATAAAATATGAAATGTAAAAGAAAAATCAAAAGCCCTGTTGGAATGTAGTCCTGTAGCAGGTTAACCTTGACAGCTAATGTCGGGTCTGTATTTAAGCCATTGTAATGTATTCGCTCTTGTTGAGCAGAAGAAAAATAAAAATGAGGTAGCGATGGAAATAATTATAGGCTGCAGTTCATGAGAATGTTTTAATTAAAGGCGAGCACAGCGATAATTATATCAACACCCTCGTTCTGATGTTATAATTTCTATAGTAACAACATATAGGGGGACTTGGATGGTGAATGCCATTTCAACAGATTTGAATGCCATTTCAATCCAGATGTGTACAATGGTGCGCTGAAAAGTTCATAGGCTGAATAAGGAGGCGCAATTACAAAGCAATGAAACTTGACAGCTTCTATACTAAAGGAATCCAAATCCTGTGACACCGATGGAAGAAGTGTGTAGAGAGCAGGGGAGACTATGTTGAAAAGCAAATCACATGTGGTCAGTTAGCCTATGAACTTTTCAGCCTTTCCTTGTAATTGTTTGTGGTTTTCTGTAAGAAGGGTTTCTGGAGATGCTCTTGCATTGATGGAAGGAGTCTCCAGTACCAGCGCTTTGTAACTGCATCAGACGTAAAGCTTTATCTTTTTCTCTGATATGGGAAGGTCTTCAGGTTAGAAGGCTTTGAGGTTTCTCTGTGAACTGATAAGCTTTTTTCAACTTCAAAGGAGGGGCAAGGGGGGAGATGAACAGCTGCTTACAGGGCAAAAGATAACAGGAACTTTACTAAACTCATTTACTAAATCGCTTAATCCTTGTAGGGTCACGGGGAGGCTGGCACCTATCTCAGCCGACACTGGGTAAAGGCGGGGTACACCCTCAACAGCTTGTCAGACTAGCGCAGAACCAGCATGCACAACCATTCACACTCACACCTAGGGGCAGTTTGGAATGGCCACTTAGCCTAATGTGCATGGCTTTGGACCGTGGGAGGAAACTGGAGTACCTGGAGGAACACCACACAAGAATGAGGAGAACATACAGACTCCACAGAGAAACACCTGAGCCAGGGACTTGAACCCAGAACCTTCTTGCTGTGAGGCGGATGTGTTGACTACTGTGCCACCCTTAATCGATTATATTTCAATTAAATGTGTGACTTGCAGTTCTATCAAAAATTGTGTATAAGAAATTGAAGTGGTATAACATGGAAAATAAAACACTTCAGGATGGTATGATCATGACATCACACATGAGCATGTTTTAGTCCTTCCATCCATTATAAGCATGCGTGTATACAATGCTTATCATCAGTATGAAGGATGTTTCATCTCCATCGATGAGATCCTTCAAAAGCAGTGGCCATAATAGTATTAGCATTGTTGTTAGCAGTGCAGGAGGTTGTTAGTAATAAAACAGGCTGAGTAGGAGGAACATGTGTACGCACACTATTCAATAAATGTCATCTTTTCAAAGAACTAACTTTGAATAGTGACTGGTTTCACTTCCTGTAAGTTTACATGCCCCTTTTTTATAAAATCTTTCTCTGATTACTATGTATAAGAATATATGTGAGAGACTTGGTTAATTACTGTTTGGGGAACATTTTCTCATACCCAAATGCCAATAGTTATTTTTAGAAACCACATGACAACCGAGTCCAGACAGACCCCTGCCCCCACATGCAAAATCCAGTCTGTATGGCTGTGCCCCAGTACCAGAGCAGACAATCGCAGCTGTTCCTGTTGAAGTTTCTGTAAATAAAAAAATACGACAGTTATACAGCCAAGTTTTTTATGGAAATAGATTGATGTGTTAGTGTGTGAGCGGAAGATGGAGGGTATGCAGACACCTGGTATTTATATTTAGGAACTACAAAAGGCAACCAGGCCTTAGTCGAGCAATAAGTGTGTGTGTGTGTGTGTGTGTGTGTGTGTGTGTGTGTGTGTGTGTGTGTGTGTGTGTGAGTGTGAGAGAGAGAGAGAGAGAGAGTGACAGACCATAAGGGGGATTAATGCTTATATATTTTTGTAACACGAGCACTGACTAAAGAAAAAAAGAAAACCCTTGAGCACATGACATCCTACACCGTTACTGGTGCTGTCCTTGTTTACCTTTCATGTGAGCTACGCGGAAGGTACTGTGACATGCCGATTTTCGTTCTAAAGGAAATTGTATGCGTGTTTGTTTGTTCGCAGTCCATGTGTGCACATTTGGTCCTAGTAAGTTATTATCATTCACGTGAGCTATACATTGTTCATGTTATAATTTTTTTGCGTGAGATATACGGAAGGTACTGTAACGCACCGATATTTAGTAGACATTTGAGAGCTTACGGAAATTGTACTAAAGTAAACTAATACTACGATTGTCATTACATTTACATAGACAAGAACTAACGCTAACGTCTAACGCTGGGATCTAATTAAGTTCAACTTCATCTTCAAGTTAGACAGAGCGTACGTGTGTCTGAGTATACATAACACGCGAGAGGTCAGTGAACTCGCGTGTTTGCTCCACCAGTCATTTCTTTAGTTGAAGTTTCAATTTCATTTTTATATTATTTCATTAGCATAACAAAGCCCAGATATTCGAGTCGCCAAACTGTGGTACGAAAGGTATTTGAATGTCAAAGGATTAATAAAACGACAGCTTCCATTTAAATGAATTCATTGTGCCAGACTTTACTGGCAACTGATCAAGTCATACACTTGTTCCACCAGTAGAAAGTGTCTAAATATTCAAATAATTAAGAAGAAACAGCATGAGTGTTTGTCTTAAGTGTTAAAAGCACTTTCACACTTAACAATCAAACCTGTAAAAACAGATGAGGGTCATAATAATCTCTCTATCTCACCAGAGCATTATGCAGTGGAGTGGATTAGACACCCTGACGCCATCACAGTCATAGGTGTCTGTAGTGGGAGGAGCATGCAGCTCTCTCAGCCAATAGGGCGCAGGATAGAGGCGCCACTGTTTTATCTGTGGGATGTGTGTTTGATTTTAGGTGTGTGCTTTGGATTATTCACTTCCTTCCTCCCTTGATCCTTCATCAGTCTCTCCATCACACACATTTACTTGAAAAGGGATGTTGTATGTGTTGGTTTACAGAAGAGAACATATTCTGAACTTGAATGTGCGCTTTAGAGATTTGCTCTGAAGGAACTGTGTCAGAAGTAGAAGTTCTAGTCATATGGCATGCAATAAAACTGTACACCATTTCATTCTTAAACAAGCAGTATTAAAACTATAGCGTAAAAGTATTAAGCTGCTCTGTTTTTAAAACTCCTGGCAGCCCTGTGTCCTCATGGGGTCTTTTATATCTACAAAAATAATGTGCTAGGGAGCTTATGCCCTAATGTACATTCTTAAACAACAGCTGTAAATATACACTCAAAAATAAACCATGTAGATGGTAAGAAAAGGCCTCCGCTGAGGGAACACAGAGGTTTTGGGCATGATCATGTGCTTTGGCAGAGACAGAGCAGCTGCATGTGGTTTGTGTTTGTGTGTATATCTCTGAGACTGCTCACTCTTTCACTCCTCTTTCTTTCTGTCATTATTGCTTTGTCAGGTGACCCCACACCCACAAGTTATCAAAACAATTGGCCATAAGAGCCTCACACACACACACACACACGCACACACACACACATACACAAAATGCCATATTCATCTTCCACATATAATAACTCTTTGTGTCTTTTCGTTTTAAAGAGATTCCAGATGTTTGCATGTACACGTGCCTGTCCGCCTCTCTGTGTGTATTTAAACCTTTAGTGGATTCAGATGTGTGTGCATGTGTGCAGGGGTTGTTGCTGTCGGTCTCAGCTGATTAAGACTGGGTCAGATCCAAACCCAACAGTTTAGTCTTTATGTTGAACTCGGTTGATGCAAAGAGGATCTGTAGAAGTGCAGTGTGGGCTGTGCAGTGTCTGTGCACGTGTGTTATCTAGGAGGAATGGATCCACTTTGTTTAGCATGTGTTTAGTGCTGCCTTCATATTTATTAGTGCGTTTTTTTTCTCTGCACTTTTACGATGAAATTGAAGAGCCTGTGTGTGATTGGAGTCTGTTGTCTCACCATCAGGACATGCTATTCTTTAGTTTCTCTGAGAGAAGTTAAAGTTTCACCCAGAGCTCACATTTGCATCATAATAAGTCAAACTATTTCCTTATTACTATACTTATACTTTCCTTACTATATCCTAAATTGAAAAAATTATTATCTTGTGACAGTGGCACCTGCCAAGGAGTGGGATGTATCAGGCAGAAAGTAAACAGTCAGAACTCAGAGTTGATGTGTTGGAAGCAGGAAAATTGAGCAAGAATGAGGATCCGAGGGACTTTGATTTTGGCCACATTTCATGACTAAATGACTGGGTTTGTTAATCTCCAAGCACAGGTCTTGTAGGGTGGCAAGTACCCACCAAAGGTGGTACAAAGAAGGACACCCAGTAAACTTTCAAGAGTGTCATGGGTGGCCAAGATTCATTGTTGCATGTGGAGAGTGAATGCTTGTACGCCTGGTCTGATCCCATACTGTACCTCAAGCTGCTGAAACTGTTAATATTGGTTATGATAGGAGGGTGTCAGAACAGTGCATTGCAGACAGGTGGTGTTGATGGTATGGATGATTGATGTAGGGCAGTACTGTACTCAGTACTAGACTGGTTTTGGAAAGTGAAAATTTGGAACAATATAGGTGGGAAAATGGAAGAAAATACCAGTCTTCCTTCCATTTTCCACCTGTATTGTTTCAAGTTTTTACTTAAAAAAACTGCCAAATATTAAGTTAAAACACTATAATCGACAGCGCAAAACAGCTGTATACTGTAACACTATGGGGCAAACAACCACAAAGTATCAAAAAGGAACTTCTGGATGACTTTTGTAAACATCAGAAAACAACCATGCGATAATCGACTACTGCGATGATGAGGCACCTATTCAGAGTCAAAGTGTGTGTGTGTGCGTGCGTGCGCATGTGTGTGTATGTATAATGGGCGGCACAGTGGCGCAGTGGTAAGCACGTCCGCCTCACAGCAAGAAGGTCCTGGGTTCGATTCCCAGCTCGGGCGTTTCTTTGTGAAGTTTGCATGTTCTCCCTGTGCTTGCGTGGGTTTTCTCCGGGTACTCCGGTTTCCTCCCACAGTCCAAAAACATGCA
>JAOUQZ010000041.1:7305365-7317737 GCA_028564935.1 Neosilurus hyrtlii
TGTGTGTGTGTGTGTGTGTGTGTGTGTGTGTGTGTGTGTGTGTGTGTGTGTGTGTGTGTGTGTGTTTGTGTTTGTGTTTGTGTTTGTGTGTGTGTGTGTGTGTTTGTGTGTGTGTGTGTGTGTGTGAGAGAGAGAGAGAGAGAGAGAGAAAGAGAGCAATTCGGGTTATAAAGATTGATAAATGAAGCAGCCATGGTGATGTCATTATACCATAATTTCACCCCACTCCGTCCCTCTAGTCTAAACAGGAAGTGGTGTGGCTCCTGGTTTTTCACCTCATGAGCAGGGTCACTCACACTACCCACACACATGGTCAGGATTCCTGTTCAGTATTATGTAGTGTTCTTGGTGTAAGAGGTGGGGAGTGAATATATCGTACATATTTCGACCAAGACAGTTGACTTGGACAGTTGACAAAAATGGAACCTGTAGTATAGACCCATTTACCGGTAACGTGACTGGTCAGCTGTTCCAGCATACCGGATTCTTCAACTGGGCATAACAGAACAAATGAGCCATTGTGTTCATCTTACACGTGGATTACTGAGCAATGTTCAGGCATCTGTTTTACCGATTTCCAAATGATAGCAGCAGAAAATAAAACTGGCAAAGGTACTTTTAAATGGCCAGCCCTGAATGAGCCTTTAATTTCACTACTTGCTAACTCATGCATTCTGAAGTATTATTTAAAACAACTTACCTTATCCACAACAAAATTTTTAAAATGGTAGCTTTACCTAGAGATTAAAGCCAAATAGTGATTCATACATGTCATAAGGTGGATGTGCTCTTTTTATTTGTGTTTTCTAATTTGATTGCTTAAGTGATAGAGAACTGGTAACAGCATGCATGTTTAACATTTTTAATAATTAACCTCAATTTACCTCACCTTGCATGTGCTTATATATCCTAGATTTTTGTATGGTGAGGTTTGTTTAGGATTCACCAAATAGTCTGTTTTTGTACATTTGTCATGTAAAAATCATGTTTACATTAAAAATGTAGGGGAAGTGGTGGTTTAGTGATTAAGGCGATGGGTTACTGATCTGAAGGTCAGCGGCTCAATCCCCACCATCACCACTGGTAAACCCTTAAACAAGGCCCTTAACCATAAATTGCTTAGTTGTATAAAAATTATAATTGTAAGTCGCTCTCGATAAGAGCGTCTGCCAAATGCAGTAAATTGTAGTCTGATGTTTTTTTGGTAAAGACCATGTTATAAAACCTTCTGAACGCGGCTGGAGTGGTGATAATTATATCCATTAGAAAAATAATATTTAAAAAATGAGAAATTTTTAGGCTTTCAGTGATTTGTGTGATTGTGAAGTCCAGCGTGGTGTATTAAATAGGCTACATGTAAATATCTGGAAAGTTCACATTCAGCTGCTCAGCCTGCTAACTGTCCTATTTTTTTTTTTTTTGTGATGTGGTATGGATCAGGAAGCTTTTCCCCTCCATTTGTGTTGTGTTAGATGATATCAAGCCAACACAACTGTAATCAAACTTGTTAATATGTTTTAAGTTTGTTGTTGTTGTTGTTTGTTTGGATTTTTTATTTTTTTTTTTTTTTACCAGACTCAGGCATTGTATTTCATGTCTTTTCTTCCCTTTTGCCCACGTAGTGACTGGGCATGTGCAAAAAATGTGACTCAAAATAACTACATGAAATTGTTTCATTTACCAAAATTTAGTCAATAAGCCAGTAGATATATTTTTTTGGTGTTGCGCAGTAGTGGCTCAGTGGGTACTGGCTCATTGATCCGAAGATCAAGGTGTACTACCAGGGTGCCACTGTTGGGCCCTTGTGCAGTTCTATAAAAATATAAATATAAGTCATTCTAGCTAAGGGTGTCTACCAAATGCCGTCAATGTATCTAAGGTCAATGTGTTTGATGTTAGAAGTGTGAGTCTAATGTAGAAGGATGTCAGAACTTGGACTTGTCTTTTTTTATGTTTTTTTTTTTGTATGTAAGGTACAAATTTAGAAGATACATGGATACCTCTGATTTTGTAAAAAGTGTGTGGACACCTGACCATCACACCCATATGTGACCCGCTCCAGCATAATATGGGTTAAGTAGGAAATTTGACATACTGAGATATTCATATATTGAGGTATAGTACATGATTATAGCATAACTGAGTTACATCACTTTGTATGTCGCTAATCAGGAAAATGCTACTTTTGAGAAAATAGAAATTACAGTTACAGAACCAGTTTCTGAATATCCGCATTTGAAACATTATTTTCCTAGAATCTTCCTATAGTTAATATGAATAATAAGTAAATACCATGAGCAATCACAAAAGCATCTTGAAAATCTGCAAAATAAGTGGATTCTTCCGTTGTTTTACTACAACTTGGACATGGAACTCTTTCTTTAAAAAAGTATTTTAGCATGGATAGATTGTGTTTATGGATATTTGAACTTGGTCATGTCGAAGATGATGCTTTGAAGGTTGTTGTGATATCGCATTGTTGCCCAGGTAAACCATTTTCAACTTACTTTGCCTCTAACTCTAAACACTACCATGCAACTTAATCCGTGTTATGCTGGAGCAGGTCACATATGTGATTCCGCCCCAAAAAAATCTGCTGCCTCAAAGGTAGAAGTGGTGTCTCAGTGATTAAGATACCAGAGGTATACTGATCAGAAGGTCGGCCAATACTACCACTCTGCTACTGTAGGGCCTGTAAGCAAAGCCATTAACCCTCAACTACTCTGTAGTATAAAGGAGATAAAATAAGATAAGGTGCCATAAATGTTCACGTAAAAGTAATTATAAAGATGTATATGTATGATTTGGGTTTAAGATTTCCTTTCACTTACCAAGAGGCTCAAACCTCTTCCAGCAGGACAATGCCCCTGTGCACAAAACAAGCTCCATGAGGACGTGAAGGGGCTGCACAGAACCCTGACCTCAACCCCACTGAAGACCTTTCAGATGAATTGGAATGCCAGCTGCACCCCAGGACCCCTTTACTGACTTCACTAATACCCTTATTCTTGCTGAATGAGCACAAATTTCTATAACCACATTCCAACATCTAGTGGAAAACCTTCCCAGTAGGGTGCCGGGTAGAACAGCGAAGGGGTTGGACGACTTTGGAATGGGATGTCAAAGAAACAAAAAACAGATATGGGTGTGATGATCTGGTGTCTTAACTATGCATGGTGTAACTAAATATGGTCATATGTTGATAGTTCTCAGTCAAATACTTGTATATAATTAGTATAACTCTTGAATGAAGTAAGGACATGACTTTCTGAGTAGAAATGAGGAGATACGGGGGTGTATCTGAAATACCTGGGCAGTGAGGCCTAATTTAAAATCTCTGATTATGTTTTCAACTTGTACACGATTCACGTTTTGTTTTTGTTTTTTAATCATTCAATATACACTGCTCGGCCTCACTTATATTTTCATGGAGTGCATTTAGCCTTGATCACAGCATGTAATCTCCATGACATTGTTGCTCCAGTTGGTCAGGTCGAGGCTCAGCAACATTAACATGGTAATAAAAATGATGTCCGCTGATGACCTGGATGTACTGAATGAGCAGGTTTTCACATCGATGGACTTTTACTTCTCTGATGGCACGGATATAAAATGGGGACACAAATAATGAAAGAGTGGTGCAGGGAGCATGAGGAATCATTTTCACATTATATTAGGACCACAGACCCCAGGGTCCTGACCTTAACCCTATTGAAAGTTTTTGAGATGTGCTGGAGAAGACTTTATGGAGTGGTTCAGTTTTTTACTCAGTTCAAGACGTTGGTGAAAAATGAACCCAACACTGGATGGAAATAAATGTTATGTTGCTTGCGTGTGTTGAAACAATGGTATGACTATTATGTGCTATGAGCAAGGATAAAGGCGCAACAACAACATATATTTGTGTGCGACTTTTTTTTTTTTTTAGCCAGGCAGTGTATATAACAGTATAAATACAGAGAACAGCAAGCCCATTTCTTGAATTAAACCATTTTGGGAGAAATCGAAAAATGTAATTAATTGATAAAGTCTATGTTTTTCGCCCAGCTTTTCAACCACATACAGCTTTGAAGTGTGACTCGGTCATATCCATCAACATGAACAAACATCCAAACAACATGATGGTCCCTGACCATCTAGTATCTGGATGCTGTAAGATAATAGGGGGAGCCATCTTGGATAATCTGTTTTTCCTCTAACAGTGTGCTGTCCTTTTGTCCAGTTAAGCACAATCATCCATACATCTTGCTTTATCCCTGTCAAGGTCACTGTCACATTGGGCCCTAGCATGGGAGGGGCAAATTCACCTTGGAGGAGACACCAGTATATCACAGTGTACTATACACATTCACACACACATTCACATTAATTCACCCACTCGCTTTTTCTGGGAGATGGGAGAAAACCTTTTTGAAATAGCAAGCCTAATAATGTCAATTAAGTGTGTGTTGCCATGAAAATGTATACTTAACTTTTGATCTGGTAATGCATTTAACTAAATCATTTACACACTGAACACTCTCTTGGCTGGTTAAATGACACTAAAATGACTTGGATTGTGTGTTTATTGGTTTGTGTGGGATGCCAGTGTCCTTGATCCTCCTGATCCTGCTTTGTGAGTCCTGTGGTCTATCCTCATCTTGGAAGTCCCTCGCTCGTGTTGATGAAGATCCATATGAGCTTAGATCTGCACTCAGAGACTGTGAAGATGACTTTTTACTGCTGGTGATATAAACTCTTTTGCTACAATTATTTAGGACTTACAGTTGTGGTATAACAAACCGGACTACATGTTGGACTGTAATGAAGTTTGTTTTTTTAAGGTTTTACCCAAATAAGGATGGGTTTCCCTTTGAGCCTGGTTCATCTCAAGGTCTCTTCCTCGTGTCTACAGAGGAGTTTTTTCTTGCCACTGTCAGCGTAGAAAAATGTTTAAATTCCTTTTTAAATTCCTTTTACTATGTGAAGCTGCTTTGTGACAATGTCAGTTGTAAAAAGCGCTACACAAATACAACTGAAATGAATTATGTATTATCTAATTTAGTTAACTTTACACAGGTATGGAATCATGCTGACTGTTGTAGTCCTACTGTGTTATATTTATCAGCAACGACTGATAAGTGTGTGTGTGTATGTGTGTGTGTGTGTGTAAGTACAGGGTTCAGGGCATGTAGTCGTCTGCACACACCCTCCGCTATAATCAGGAGAGTGCTCTTTATGACTGTGCCTGACTGTACCAAACAACCGCTCTGCTGCACATAACCTTCACAAGCTTGTGTGTATGCGTGTGCCTGTGCGTGTGTGTGTGTGTGTGTGTGTTAGGCGTAGTGGCTGTTTCTGGTCTGATGGTTTTCATGTGTTTGTTAACAGATTGTGTATCCTGTAATTGCAGGGCCAGGAAGGAGCCACTCCCATACAGGAAGAAGACAACACACCATGGGTAGGTAAGAGGAGACCTTAGTGTGTGTATGTTTGTGCATGTGATTGTTCTTGGGAGCATATCAGTGCATTAATAGATTATCGATGCACTCACAACCAAGAAGGATGAAGGAAATGGGCAGAGTGATACTTGATACAGCACACACACACACACACACACACACACACACACACACACACACACATTTATTTATTTAGAAGCTATAGCTCTTCTACACACAAAACAGATGGGTTAAGGTATCAAATTTTAATAAATGAGAAAGTACCATCTTAGACATGCACACACACACACACACACAAACACAAATACACACACTCACAGAACTATTAGAGTCATTAGCTGTAGTCAGAAACTACTTGCTGGCATTGGCAGTTAAGAAAACTCAGGTTGATAGTGTATTTTTGGGCAGTTTGACTGTAATGTGGACTGAACTGTAAAACAACATACTAACAGGATATTTTCAAAATAGTTTCTGTTTCTGAATCACTTTATCCTCTGCAAGGGTCACAGGGAGGCTGGAGCCTCTCTCAGTCAACTCTGGGCAAAGGTGAGGTTCATTCTTAAAAGCTTGCCAGTCAATTTCAGGGCCAACACCAACATTCACACTCACATTCAGACCTAGGGGCAATTAGCCTACTTTACATGTCTTTGGACTGTGGGAGGAAACCCATGCTAGCACATTGCTCGAACCCAGGACCTTCCTGCTATGAGGCAGATGTGCTAACCAGTACGCCACTGTGACACATTAGTGACACAAAATAATCAGTAAATTTTTGTCTATATATACATATGACCCTTATTTTCTCTGCTTATGTTGCTTTTCATAATTTTCTTTTGGAGCAGTAATGCCTACAAGTCTACTCCAAAATTCAATCTGTGGAGCTTCTACTACAAAATGTATAAAGATTGGCGGGTCTGGTAATACAGCTATGGAAAAAATGATGAAACCGCTTTTAATGGCGAGCACTGTTAAATGTGCTCTCTTAATTTGTTCCTTGGCTGTATAATTTAATGAGAAGAAACATCACTGGCTATAGTGTAGAAAGAGTTCCAGCTCACAAAGTGATTATAAACCTGTTAATGTTTCATGAGACGACACAGGAACAGCGTGGACGTGTGGTGAAATGATTCTGAAACCATGGTGACATTTCAGTCACAGATGAAACACATCTGTAGTATTTATGTTCAGCTGTGAGCCTTTGCTAAAAGACCCTGCATGGATCTGAGGGTCATTTAAGAAATGACTAGTTCCTGCATTAATTGCTCACAGCTGTAGCTCGTTAAACATTAATTGCCAATTAATCTGTATTGAGAAATAAAGGAAGTGCAGGAGCTGCAGAGCACAAGGAATTTATTTCCAATGGAGAAACGGAAGGATTGTGCTTCCTGTCCTTACGTCTCTACTTCTGTGCTAAAATTTTGCTTGCTAGCACAATACTGTACCTCTGAAAGGAAGTGTGTATGTGTGTGTGAGAAAGAGAGAGAGAGAGAGATTAATCACATTGTTTGCATGCTATCATGTTAGCTTATCATTGGCTACAACAGTCCCTTTGAAGTGTTTTGATATAACGTAGTGAGATGCCACCAAACATCCTACACACACTCTGTCTCTCGCTCTCTCTCTCACGCGTATGTATGCGCATACTGTTCCTCTTATACACCCCCCTTTTTGTTCACAATGCCTGTTCTTCTTTAGAGGAGCATGTTTATACCTGTTTCATGTTTCCACCAAAACTGAACGATTATTACTGACATATATGAAATTCTATCTGTAAAATCAAGCATTTACACAGTAACCATTTGACGGCTTAGCGGCAAGTAACATCTGAACTGATACTATTTAACTAAATGGAAATTAGATATTAGAAACATAGCAACAAGCCTGAACGACTGCCGCCCGTCAACGCATCAGACCAGTTCGGTCTGCTATCCTGCCGAAACGACTACACTCACAGCTGTTCATACTGATCTCAGAAGTGTAAAGTTGGACATCTGATTACGTCAGGCTAGTCGGCTAACATTGTTGCAAGTCTTTGGTCACCTGGCATTAACATCCCGATCATAAGTGGTCAGCATAAAGTGCAAGTGTGAACCAGGCCTAATGAATCGAAGACACATTTTATGAATGTTAAAGCTTTGCAATATGTTCCAGAAAGCCACAAAAGACCAATCAAATAAGTGCATCATTATGCATGCTGAAAAACATGTCATGGTTAGGAGACTGTTACAAATAAATATCACAATCCCTGATCTTTTTCCTTTAAATGGTTTACTATCAGACAGTACTATTAAGAAAAAGGTCTGAAATAGCGTGTACATGTACATGAAGTATGACTTGCAGGATATTTCTGCTTGAAATTAAATGTAGAATAAGACTGAGGTAATAAACACGCAACAGGCTTTTAGAGCTTAAACGATGAAATCTGATCCTAAGTTTTCACTGAAGAGGTATTTATAGTGCCAGGTATACATGGCTCTGAGTTTCTGTTGTCCACTTGTGATCAGATGATCAGCAGGGACGTGCTGCGTTGGTCTGAACTTGGGGTTGAGGAGACCTTCCTGCGTTCCTGAGTATGAATTCAAAAATTTAGGGGCATATATTTTTGTTTTTTTCAACATGTGGAATGCAGCATGTCACATCGTCGAGGAAACCACACAGTCTCCAACTTTACTGGGTTTTATTACAATATAAAAAATATTTTAAACAATGACAGTATGGTGGCACATTCATTTTATAATTACCGCACGTGAATGGTGTGATCTGATTGGTCTGCTCTCTGCGGATTAAAAAACATGATTCCGAGTGGAGAATGACTGAATCAAAACGCCAGAAAAATCCGTCAGAAAAATGTTTCTCTTGTATTTCTGTGTATTTTTAAGTAGTGTTTAAACACAGTTACATTGAGGGGTTTTTATGTGTTTCTGTAGTATGTAATGAGTAGACTCAAAATACACAATGAGAAATATTTGCTCAACTCAACGTGCTGATTCAACCAGTCTCTGTCACGGTTAAAATAGTAGTAGAAATATTCCCAATATTATCACTACTACTACTACAAATAATAATAATAGTAATAGTAATCATTATTATTATTATTATTATTATTATTATTATTATTATTATTATTATTATTACAAGTAGAAGAAGGTTATGTAACTCACCTGGGATCTGAACCTTCGCTGACCCAACTCCAAGTTTGGTTTTTAGCAGTTGCCCTCTCTGTTTATCTCTCTAAAATCCATTATAGCCTTTTAACACTCTGGCTCTGCAGTTTCCTCTTTTTAGCTTTTTCAAACTGGGTCTGTTCAGCTGGGTGATGGTGTTTTTTACGTGTCCAATCAGGTTTGATTTTCTGAAAGTTTTTGCAGTGGTTCCTTCACTACTTCAATAAATATATGGCTTTCAGAGTGTGCGCGACTGTGATGTTAAATGTGTGTGCGTGGCTGAGACCTATTTAACTGCAGTGGGACCACAGACATACATATACGGTATGACGGGGTCCGCTCAGAATCGTAAATATTAGAGAATGATGATCACCGGTATTGCCACTAAACTTTGAAAATTTTGGTCTGTGGCCAATTTCTGAAAGGATTTTAAGAAGTTCCGTTACACAGCTCTTAAGCTCTGCATCTGCCTGGACAGAAAGTTTACCGTTATCCATCATGATTTTAAATAGAGGGAAAAATCGCATATAAGTGTGATTTTTGCTTAGATTCTCATGTAGTATACACTGAAACAATTATGCCCCTGATGTTCCAAGTTAGGGACTATACAGCAACATTCACCTCGCCTTTGGTGCACAATTGTTTTGTACAACCAATTTTGTAGACTGTATAGACTACTAGAGTTTACTATTAGAAGCTGAAAAAGAGTGCATTCACACAAGTGACGACAGTAATAGTAAAAGTGAGATGAGAGCTCTATTGCTTGCTAGTGTAAACACTAGTGTCTACACTGTTGAATAATACCAGGAACAGACTACAGCCTGATTCTGAAATGATTTTGTCATGGCTGGCAAATTTTTAGTATTAGGCCTGAATGTGAATGTTGGAAACGACAAATGGGCCTTGGGACACCTCACTGAAAAGTCTAGTATCTCACCTAGGTTGGCAACTCCAATGTGTTTCTTGACATTTCTTCTGTAGCCATGATTGACACGCCTCCATGACATCACACAAATAATTGAACGATGATAGGTCAGGATCAGACTTATGATGCTGCCAGTCTCCCGACCAAGATATGAGAAGAATTTATGGCACTGTCATTGCCTAATGTGACAAAATGACCTCTGTGAAAGACAGCAACCTGATCGCAGCATTACACAGCACTAGTGTCTGTTAGCACTTTAAACAACTCTGAGTCTTGTTTGGGTTGTGTCTCAATTGTAATGTGTTTGGAATAAAAACAAATCATGACTTAAAATGATGTTCACTGTAAACTCTTCTTATGTGCATCACTGGTTCTGAAATGCTGACAAATGTACTCAGAAATAAATCAATACAGTTACATAGCAATTACATACAGTGTAGGTCAGTGTCACAGTGGCCTGCTATAGCTGTCTTATTCAAGTTATAATTCAAACAACTTAAAGCCCTGATCTCATTTGGGCAAAATTACCCCCGAATCTATCTGTAACTTAGGTCGAGAGCAAGCATGAAGGGTCTGCAACCAATATTGTGTACCATATCGCTGACTGTCAGTCACTGTCAGCCAGGAATCCACCCATTATGGACAATTGTCCCTTCTTTTTTTAAACCTGTTTCCAAATGTTGGACAATTACACACGATAATCTACTAATTGGTGACTGTCGCCAACTATACACGATTGTAATGCTGACAGTCTGAGACCATTGTGGTCGATCACAGATATTCGCAGATAGTAAGGGACTTGGTTGCAGACAGGCTCAGACCTAGTTGCTGACCATCAGAGATTGTCATCTGAGCATTATGGTCACGGATATCGCCAGCTTGGTCTGCGACTACGGTCGCTGATTGTAGCCAACAAAGACCCAGACTATCTCAGACAGTCCCAGACAATCTGCAACTATCTGTGACTGTCTGCGACCATAGTTGGGGATAGTTAGCGATATGGTCACCAACTACAAAAAAGACACTGATTTGCCAACTCAAAAAATCACAGGCAGTCACCAAAGAATCGCCTAAAAGAGATCAAGCCTTTATTGGCATGAATTGTCACTACAAAAGTATTATGTAGAAAATAAGTATTAATGTTGATAATGGTAGGTGGTGGGGGTAAAATAATTATTCTGTGTGTGTGTGTTTGTCAGTGCTTTGTATTATTTTAAAGCTGTGTAGGATTTCACTGTACTATATGGTTACTGGTATATGGGTACCTGACTGCTCTCAAGGTTTCTTCCATGTGTCAACTGAGGGAGTTTTTCCTTGCAACTGTCGCCACGGGCTTGCTCATTAGGGATGTGTAGGGGTTGTAGAAAAATGCTTAAATTCCTCTTTAAATAACTTTTACTATGTAATGCTGCTTTGCGACAATGTTAGCTCTCTCTTTCTCTCTCTTTCTTTCTTTCTTTGTGTGTGTGTGTGTGTGTGTGTGTGTGTGTGTGTGTGTGTTTGTGTGTAAAGAAACAAACGGTTGGGAAAGTATTGTAGATTAGAACCTCTGTGTCTTTAAATTGTCCCTGTCATACCCATGCACTCTTTACCACAGATGCACCAGCATCTTGCACCTACACACACTATTACATAGATGTGTGTGGGCGCGCATGTGTGTGCATCACCCATATATATATATATATGTGTATATGTATGTATGTATGTATGTATGTATGTATGTACGTACTCTTGCAATTGTGGCAGCGGCCGCGGTCTTTTTCTATGCACTTGCAGACTGGTGCTTGACCCGTTAAACTGATAGTTTGTCATTTTGTAGTCACTTTCTCTGTGCAGTGATGTTGTTGTAGTCCAAGAAAAAAGATTGGAATATCTTAACTGATACCATTCAAGCTCTGCGTCATTCAGACTTGCAGCCTTCAAATGGTGGTTTTCTATGAGGTACACGTTCACGTTTCCACTGCCTGTGACCTGTAACACGTCTACCAATGGACTAGTTGCTGTTTACATGTCAAACAAATTTATTTGTTTATCACCTGCGCCTTCCCTCCTGTTCAGTGAGTTGTTGTAAACCAATCCCCTAAAACTATGTCAGGGCATCGTCGTCTTTTCTGTGTAATGTAGCAGCTTCTGTCTGCACATCTACCCCTTCAAATAATTCCTAGAAAGCTGGACTAGATCCTGCCCTGGTTGGTCGGGGTTCCAGGATTCCCGGGATTAACTTGCACGTCTCATATGTACGTAAAGATAAGTATACTTTTTCAGCCGGAAAAAAAAATTAAGTAGATCAGTTCCAAAAGGGGGTGGAGCTAATTTCAGGGCCAGAAATGCTAGCCAGCAGCCTGGAACTTAAAAAACTAGTCTGATCCATTGCATGGCAACATCATAGAAGATATTTTTCCTAAAGTTTGTTTACAACTCAGTGATCATTATTGCTCTTGACAAATTACACACGGCAACTTGAAATATTTTTGCTGCTCATTTGTACACTTGCAGGAGAAGTTGCAAGCTGGACTGAAGCGAAGGGTAAAGTGTTTCTTCCTCTTTCCAACAATCCCATCTTCAATCCCATCTGCTTGACACACAGGAAGAGAGGGAGAGGGGGCGCATGGCGAGGACGGTGGGAGGCAACAAGGGAGAGAGCGACTGGAGAGAGGAGAGGAGCAGAGCAGAGAGAGGAGTGAGGGGTGACGACCATGGGGGAGGGACTGTTTAGAAATAGGCATGAAAAAATAGAGAGGCAGGCTGGCCTACAGCGGGGGTTGGGCTTACGAGAGCTGTGTGTGTGTGTGTGTGTGTGTGTGTGTGTGTGAGAGAGAGAGAGAGAGAGAGCTCCTTTCTT
>JAOUQZ010000041.1:7334081-7367218 GCA_028564935.1 Neosilurus hyrtlii
AGATGGGCGCCAGCCTCCCCGCGACCCTAAGTAGGAATAAGCGGTTCAGAAGATGAATGAATGAATGAATGAATGTTCATGATACTCCAGACTTAGAGCTCAGTTTTGTTGTTTGCATATAGCATTAATCCTTTAGTGATGTGAGACCCCTGTAAAGTCATTTCAGCTGCGACCCCAGATTTCCTTTGACCTTTAAGTCAGAAGTCAGTCACTTCAAGCATGAGTCATATTTATGTCTTATCAGCTAATTATTAATAAATCTTCATCTGAAATGGCAGTTTTGATATCTCTTATATCTAGTGTGTGGGTGTGTGGGGAGGGGAGGGGTCATGTCTCGATATCTTGGTAGAAATCAAATGTGCTCACAAGGATAGGAATATCTGACAGGTTTAATGTTGTGGGGACATTTACGAGGACCATAATGTTTTTATAGAAAGAATTATGTATACAGCATAGCAGTAATTAGCTAAAAAAAATGAAGGGTTCTCCCAAGGATAGTAAGAACAGTGTTGTGTGTGGCTGCAGTAGAGTTATAGCAAATTTAATCAGAAATGTTATTAAAAGTTGAGTAAGTGAAGTTGAATGTAAACAAGCCTGTGGTATTCTAGAGAAGCACTACAATGTGTGTCAGTGTCTTTCCTCTGCAAATAAAATCACAACGCTGTAAAAGTTATCGTCTTATTCCCCATTCACAAATACAATTAATTGACGTTGCTTAAATAAGAGTAACACATTAAGTAATATAATGAGTACTCAACTCTTAGTGCTAAGCTGTGTAGCATGAGAAGCTGAGCACAAAACAGAGGAGAGTATCGAAGGATTGGGGCGAGAAAGAGTCGGAAGAGACGAGGGAGGGAAGGATAGAGTTCAAAGTCAAGGTCTAGCATGTGTGGAGCAGCAATATGACTTGTGTAAATCTCTCTCTTTCTCTCTTACACACACACACACACACATTCACGCAGCGAGGTGATATTTACTGACCTTGAAATTTTTTTTTCCATATTCAGTGTTCTTCAGCCAAAGTGGCCTAGTGTGTGTGTGAGAGAGAGAGAGAGTGTGCTGACTAATCCTTCTTACCCTTGCACTTCAAGTCATGACTCAAAGCCTTAGATTCTGACAATGTTCCTTGCACCTTTGTGGTATTCACAGCACATGGTCAGATCTGATAGACTAACCCTCTGTTTGTGTGTGTGTGTGTGTGTGTGTGTGTGTGCCCCGCTGCTGACTCACGTTGTCCCACAAACTGGAGGCTGTGCGTAAAGAGGAGTACTGGCTGTACAAATGACACATCCAACCACTACACACACACACACACACACTTTTCTGACAGTTCAATGGTATTTTATGTGATATACTGAATATAAATTTACTTACTGAACTTAAACTGGAATCTTCTATTGAATAAACATGAAGCAATGTGTGTGTGCCTGTGTCTTGTATCTAGATTCTGCTGTACACTTGTAAAGGCTGGTGTATAAATAGACGTTCTTGGACTGTGTGTGTGTGAGAGAGAGAGAGATTGAGAGAGTCACTCTCACTCTGCTCATCAGGATGCTGATTACAATAGACTTCGGAAGAGCAGGAACGTTAACATTGGTGATTAATGTGTATACACACACACGTCCTCCATGGTGACTTACCCAAGGGGGGGTGGGGGTTCTGTGGTATTCCCCAGCCATCAAAGAAGTTCCTCTTTCCTGTTCATTGTACCCCTTGATGCAAGACACACACACACAAATATATATGTTTCTCTTACACATACACACTTTGACACTCACCAGAAGGAAAGAGAGTCCAAGGTTGTTGGCTCGGCCAGGAGGTCAGCAGGATATTACCTCACAGGAAAGTGAGGTGTGAGGGTGGAGTTGGGTCATGGGAGCTCGGAGCATTGTTACATCTGCTGTTGTCCATGTTGAGCACCATGTTCAGCTTCACTCACTTCCTCTGTGTGTTTTTTGTGGATTTTCTTCCGTTTTTGTCCAAGAAGGCCAGTTCTCGTGACACACTCCCGTGGTTCAGCCGGGCTGTTATGTCTCGTAGCCACTGATGTAACTGAGCTAAATATAACATTGAGTCCTGTACAGCGTGGGACACTGCTGAGCTCACACACACACTGCAGCGTCTGTTTGTCATTACTGGGCCGCAACTCAACTTCAAATGCCAACAAAGCAAAGTCTGTGGTGTTTAAAGCACATTCAGAATCACATCTGATCTTACTGCTTGCTGCATAGCAACAGTTTTAAATAATTCAATCATTCATTCATTTTCTGAACCACTTATTCCTAATTAGGGTCAGGGGAGGCTGGCGCCCATCTCAGCCGACTCTAGGTGGGGGGGGCTACACCCTGGACAGCTCATCAGGCCATCGCAGAGTTTTAAATAATGATTTAACTTTCTGAAGCTGTTTAGTATTGTTGGTGTTCCCAGCAACTCTAATCCTGTTTTAATGTGTCTTCTTGCCTGTCCAGTCAGCTTCTCGATACTGTAGTGGTGGTACATCATCGTGCTGCTGATATTCACAGGCTTCTCAAAAAGAACAAACAACGATTAAATTCATCACAATATTGATATCACACAGTGTAAGATGATCCTACTGTACAAGAACATTTTTATAGAAACAAAGAGTGCTTGGAAAGTCATGATGTTCCTCTTATTAAAGCTGCATAAGGCACAATCTTATCATGACTTGGTATCACAAAGTGTTTAGTGTGTGTGTGTGTGTGTGTGTGTGTGTGGCAGGGGGATAGCCAGAGGACCCAACTTTAACCCACTCATCACAAAACATTCATATATAAATAATGGTGATTTGTATGGTAGTATGTTTTGCACTATAGATTGGAGCAATGAATGTTGGTATATATCCTGTATATAATAAACCCCGGGCTATGCTTTAAACACCCAACTTTAAGGCTGTCTGGTATGTTCCTATTACCCAGCCCTGAATGACCTCAAGTCACGTTGACCAGACTCCATCGCTGAACGGTTTACTGTCTTGGCCTTAATTTCTTTCTTTCCAATGTATTGAATGTATTGTTGTTCTAATCTGTAAGATCTATTAGTAGTGTGTATAGACCATAAGCACATTGATTTAGGCAAATCCAGGTCTGCTTGGTTAGTGGCACTGAGCTATGGAAGCACATTTCCACCACACAAATACACACACACACACACAGGTTTACTCTGCAAAGCTGTTTTGCGAGAATGCCAGCTGTACAAAGAAAACTGAATTCAATTGAAACGCCGCATACTATGTCCTAATAATGAGAACGTACAATGATTACATGGTATTTCATCATTATGATACACTGATATAACTGGGACGGCACTGCGGCGTAATGGCCAGTACGTCCGCCTCACAGCAAGAAGGTCCGAGGTTCGAGTCCTGGGCGCATGTTCTCCCTGTGCCTGCAGGGGATTCCTCCAGGTACTCTGGTTTCCTCCCACTGTCCAAGGACATGCACATTAATTCAGTTGGATGTTCCAAAGTGCCACTAGGGGTGACTGTGAATGGTTGTGTGTTTGTGTTGGCCCTGCGATGGACTGGCAAGCCATTCAGGGTGTACCCCACCTTTGTCCACAGCTGGCTGATATAGGCTCCGGCCTCCCTTCGACGCTAGTAGGATAAACCGGTTTGGCAAATGAATGAATAAGATACTCCTTTAATAAGGAGATTTTCCACCAAATTGTGGCCAACCCTCCCTCCCTCATTTGCCAAACCACCTAATCCTGTTGCGTTCATCTCAGGTGACACTGGGTGAGCGCTGCGTACCCACTGAACAGCTTGCCAGACATTCTCAGGCCCAACACATACTCACACTCTTACCTAGGGGCAATTTGGAACAGCCACTTAGCCTGATGTCTTGACATCAGAAATCAGGAAGACACCGGAGTACCCGGAGTAATCCCATGGAGGCACAGGGAGAACACGCAGGCTCCACACAGAGACCCCCGCGCCAAGCCCAGGACTCGAGTTCTTTGAGGCAGACGTGCCATATAAGTGGGGCTGGTGGCGTAGCGGTTAGGGTGCTGGGCTTATGATCGAGAAATCATGGATTGGACCCCCACCATGCTAAGACCCTAGATTAAAGCGGGATGCAGTGCTAGAGACAGAATGTTCCGTACCGCACACTACCTACCGCACTAAAGAGTGCCAAAGTACGGCGCGTGCTGGTTTATTTTAGCCGTCCGAGCGGTGTTGAGCCGCGCGCAGTCCTGCCGTTTGCGCTGTCAGGGAATTCCGGGGTCGTGCGGTGACGTCATGTAGCGGGGCGGTGTGTTTGCGTGCGTGCGTGCGTGAGAGACACACAGACAGAGTGCAGCGTGTGTGAGATCGGGGGGGTGTAACATCAGCCGTCAGAGCAAAGCTTGTCCCTTTAAAACCTCGCGTCACTCAGCGCAATCCGATCCCAAGCGCTCTGTGTGTGTGTGCGCGCGTTCACGACAGAAAAGCCTGGCCAAAACGTCAACACAAAGTAACCGCTCACTCACACACACACACACACACACACCCTCTCCCGTCATCAGCGTACAGAATAACTGTTAAGCAAGAACGGTGTAGGAAGAGTGAAGTCTCTCCGTCGGTCGGGACTGCTGGAAGCGGACAGTGCGCGTGCGCGTCTGGAGGAGCGCGTCTGGAGGAGCGTCTGTCGCGGCGAAGCGCCTTCACACAGCCGTGTTGTGAGTGTGTGTGTGTGAGTGCTTTTGTCTCCGTCCTGTCCTTCATTCGGGGACCCTCGGAGGTTGAAGTTAGGAGTTTGGGAGCGGTGTGTGGGGTGTTTTTTCTCTTTGGGGAGAGATGGTCTCCCCGCGGAGCGCACTGGTAACCCGAGCGCTTTTGTTTGAATGGGTTTTATGTGATCATTCATAATTCAGTCATTTCCCGGTTGTCGCCTACGTGTGACTCATTCACATCACGAAAAAGTGCCTGTCGGAACATTTAAAGTCGTGGAAAGTTAAGACAAGCTCTCCGTTGTTCAACAGATCCGAGTCGGGCTTTGTGTCTTGAGGAGAGCCGACGGAGCTTCGCCGCGTCTTAAAGTCGTAAAGGACAAGATTTCCAGCAAAAGGTGAGTCCTTTCCGTTCCCTCTGTCTGTCCTCTCTCAAAAAATCGGGTTTACTGGGTTCGTCTTATTAAACTGGAGGGTTATTTCTGCGGTGATCCGGTTAATAAGATAGAAAAGGCAGACTCGGGCGCACGGAGTGGCTCAATGAGTGTGTTGTAGTAACTGTAACAGTTCGCTTTACGACACCGGAAGCTCCCGGAGCTTTCGGTTTAACCCTTCCGTGACCAGCCGAGTGCGTGTAAAACACCGGGACGCGGATGGCACGCGGTGACAGTGCCACTTCTCGTTTCTCTGTGCCGGATAACTTCGGGATTGACAACGCAGGGGGTGAACAGGGGTGTGTGTTTGAGTTTAGATGGTTGGTGATTGTGAAGCCGGTGTGACCACGTGTCTTCTGGGGGGGGGCGGGGTGGAGGACTGGCTTGGGAGAAGAGAAGAAGAGGAAGAAGCTGCTGGGTCTTTGTGTGTGTGTGTGTGTGTGTGTGTGTAGCTGGAGGCAGGGTTAAAGCAGGAGGCGTGGATCCCACAGGCAACGTGGGCAGTCGCATGAAATGAATGGAGTGCCTGGCAGCCTTTTACACACACAAAGCCCATGTCTGAAAGCACATCATTTGCATCATCCCACTACAGCCGCCCAGCTGGGGAGCTGGAGTTTTTTTCTCTCTCCCCCCCCCTTTCATATGCTTCTGTGTAGACTTCTTTTCCCAGAAGCGTCCGTGTCCAGGCTAGGGGAATTACTCCAATCACACCCAAAAAATTGGCTGTTCCTAACTCCTGGCTTCATCCGTGCCCACTAATGCAGTGTGGACTGATCGCATACCAGTGCTTCATCTGTAGGTTTGGTCGTTTACAGCATCTCATAAACACCGCAGGCGTAAAACTGGGCCGGAGGGGGGAGTGGGGAGATCCCTTTGAAGACGGCCTTCTGATCAATCCGAGCGATCCACACCGAAACGAGGGGCTGTGTTTACTTCTGTTTGAAGTGGGGATGAGATTCAGGGCTGTAAAGTTAACAACAGGACCAGCTGCGGAGGTTCGCTGCTTCTGATGTGCTCGGATTTTCCCGAGACAAGACCAGCAGGATGAAAGAACAAGTGAACCGTCGGTTTATTTAAACTGTAAGCCTCCGTTGTGAATGGGCAGAGTGCTCTAGAGGCTGTAGAGAGAGTGGGTGTGGTTTCGTTTGTGGATAAGAGGGAGTCCGTGCTGTGATTTGTTTGAAGAACATGGGAATTGTGTTGAGGTAGGGATGGGAGGTCGAACAAAAGCATCAACAGAAAAGTGGTGGAGCCATACTCTAAAAGCATTATAAGATAAATGGGTGTAAATGTAGGTTTAATGTCTATTATGGTGTGTAACAATGAAGGTACAAAAGCAGTGACACTTAACAATACAGTGGTGGTGTAATGGTTAGGGTGCTGGGCTCATGGTCATGGTCGTGGGTTCGAATCCCTGCTAGACTCCCACTGTGCTAAGACACCTGGGCAAGGTCTTAGCCACAAGTGTGCATATGTTCACCCTGCAGTATAAATGGGTACCAGTAAAAATACTGGGGAGGTAGACTGCGATGGACTATCGTCCCATCCAGGTGGACTTGAACTCCTAGTCGCTTCACGCTACGGAAACTGGGGATAAGCACCGGCTTGATGAGCCACTAGGTTCAGGTGTAAAAGCTCAAAAGGCTTACCTTTTTAACAGTACCCACAATGCTCCAAAAAGTGCATCATGATAGTTTTTCAAAAGACAACATCCTACCAATGTGTTTTCCGCCCTGTCTTAAGCTTGAGGCATGTGAAAAATTAGGTGGAAAGCAATGGGAATGTGTAGGACAGAGGGTGTGTGTTTGTGTGTGTGTTGTCTTAGACACCTGATGAGTAAACGTTTGTGGGTTTGACGGTTTGATTAGTCAGCTCATCCCGATGCCTCCTTTTTCATTGGGAGTGAGGACAACAAACAGTGTATTTGAGAAAGTGTACATGATGATTCATAACTTTCCTCCCTGCACTCACAGAGGTTTATCTGGTTTGCTATCAGAACTGACTAAAGTGGATGTATTGTGAAATAAGATAGTGGTGTATTTCCCTTCAAAACCGTCAGGCCTTTAACTGAAATGTGTAGGTGTGTTCGGATTGCTTTTACATAACATCATTTAAAATTCGAGTGCTGTGTTCTGTTATGATAATTCTGGTTAAGTGAAAGAGTGGCGGTGGTGATGATCAAGTAAACAGCATGTGTATGAACACGCAAGCATGACTCACATGCACACAAGCAGAAATGGTACTTTCACATTGCCTTGGATTTTCCTTTGTCACCTTATTTGGGTTTGTATTACCTCACTTTTTGATAAAAATCCAGCGGAGCGTGCCCCAGAACCTGAGGGAGGAGCAGTAGAACTAGAGTAGGTGGGACTGGAAAGAGGGAGAGAGTGAGAGTGACACAAAAAATACAGTCATGCCGTTTCAGTGAAACAGTAAAAAAGTAGAAGGATTTCTGGGAGCAGTGCGTAAGACTTTATATGTCTTTGTATCTCAGTTCATGATAAAAACACGACTGTCTTCACGTTTGTTCAGTGATCTGATTGCCTTTGGTTAGAATATTTCAAATTGCTTAGAGATGTCGATGTCTTCTGCCAGTATTCTCATCTCTCTCCAACTTTCTGAGCGTCAGACTGCACTGCTTTAGCATTAGCTGGCTACCGTAGCAACCGTTGCCTTGGAGACAAAGTCCAAGGCCCAGTTTTCACTTATATTTGTTTGTTTTATTATTATTTTTTTTTGCTTTTTTTTGGAGGGGTTGGGGTGACTGATCTGTGCATTAGTCTGTTTGTGCATCATGCAGTGGTTTCTGAGAAATAAGGGGTGCTGATGTAGGAGGGGGATTTCGGGGGGCTGATCATGTGAGAAAACGTTCGCAGACACATATGTTGAGCATCACTGTGTTCCAGGAAATGAGGCAGTAGGCTTTTTAGAGTAAAAGACTTCAATAACAAGTGTACGCAACTGATCACTGTGTTCCGATGGATTAAAAGAAAATATTTTTTCTGTCTCTCTCTCTCTGAAAGTTCTAGACATGAACTCGGAGAAACTTACAGGCAGATGGTTTCGCACGCAGATGGTCACGGACGCCACTTTGCAGACTTGGTGTGCTAGACATTCGCACATTGAGTCACTGCTCTATACATGTGCACACACACTTAGCACAACACAGTCTTATTCCCACAGACTGGCTGTTTATGTGTAACGACTTTTGGTTCTTTGAAAATTTCTCTTTCATTCTGAGTAAAAAACATATTCCGAGATAACGGATTATAACAACGCACCCAGACCTCACCTCATAGGATGTACTGTTGGCAACAATTAAACAGGAAAACTTTGTTGCTTCGTTATTCTGTGAGGGGTATTTTACTGGCATACTTTTGGGTCTGTTTATTCCTTTGGAGGGAAGTTCACTGCGAATCAGTGCAAAGTTATTCTGAGTGATCACCTGTACCCCGTGAAGAAACGTTTCACTATCAGGATAGGAGTGGTCTATTCCAAGATGCCCCTGACCCCATCCCCGGAGCACACTGAATAGTTTTATGAGTATATGGATTATGATTTTTCCGGTTCCCAGATCTACACCCAACCCAACCTAATATCTAAACAAGTTTTCAGACAGCACTCTCTAACGCCATCATCATCATCATCATCATCATCAAAACTATGCCTGAGGCAGTGTTTTTAAATGGAACAATGTTCATTCCTCACTACAGATCCAGAGACGTGTAGAATAAATGGCTCAGCAGCGTAAAGCTCTTCTGGCAGCTTGTGTTGGCTCAATACTATAATAATAATAATAATAATAATACACTTTCCTTTAACTTGTAACATGAATACGCTAGATCAGTTTTCATACGTTCATCCTGTTGAGATTTCAGAGCCAAAAGGGAAAAGTGTTTATATAAAACACACACAGACACACTGCTGCTGTTCCACAGGATGTTCACAAGTATGTTCCCCTGCCCCTTTAAGCTTCCTCCCCCCTTTGGGAGGCCCACTTCCTGTTGCTCTGACGACAACTTCCTGTCTTATCAGACTCTCTCTCTTTTTGTTCTGCTTTTTGCTTAGTGTCATTGTGATCCTCATTCATGAAGTACACCCTTCCTAAATATTACATTCCCACATGTTGTAACGATTAAAGAGGAGAAAAGAAGAACTAGTCATAGACGACATGTTTACTCGTACCTATGAGTTATAAAATGTCAATGGTATCTAAGGAAGACACACACACACACCCACCCACACATATATTTTAACCTTTTTATTCCCAAACATCTCGACTGGAGATGTTTTTTTGTGTGAAAGCACTTGCCTTTATGATTCATCCTGTTTGTCAATCATTCTGGTACTTTTTCTCAGATAGTTGTATGACTAATTTTGTCTCCTCTCTTATCTGGTAGAGTGTTTGCCACAGCGACGGCCCTAAATATGGGTCATTTACTACAAACCACACCTCACTACTAAGAAAAGAACGATAGTTTCCTAATTAGAAGCTTTATATATGCCAGGCAAGCATTTTCTTCCAAGGTCAGCTGACTTGTCATGCTGCTTTATTCACTGGTTATATAACTGCTTATAAACTCTGAGTGAATACTACTGTGAGGGGTCAACCTGGATTCCACTGTTTACTTACTGCAGGTTTTGCTGAGACTGTCTTGGAAAGATTAAGGGGCGAAGGAACAGCAATTGTAAGTAGGACGAAGGTTATTCGGTAAATGGCGTGTTCCAGTTTGGAACAGGACATTTCTGTTCACGTGCAGATGATAAGGCAATAGATACCAGTCCAAAACCAGCTTGTAGTGTCCTTAGTTGAACTGCTTTTCCGGATCAGGATGTACTCTCACTGGGTGTGGGTGTGTGGGCATGTGGGCTTAAGACAGTGATGGCATCACGATGATGCTCCAGTTTACATCACCAGTATAGTAGAACACGCACACAATGAGAGAAAGGGAAATGTTCCTGTGGGTCTTTGATCTGAATCTGGAGCCTGTTACATAATGGATAAATGTGAACATTCTTCTACACAGCACTCTGCCTGTACATACACACACACACACACACACACACACACACTTTCTCTCTCTTTCTCTCTCTCTCTTTCTCTCTCTCTCTCTCTCTCTCTCTCTTTCTCTCTCTCTTCCCCCCCCCCCCCCCCCCCCCCCACCTTTCATCATGTTCCTATTTTGATTGCATTCCTCTATGTTCTCTTAGCCTCTGCTGTATTCATTCCTACTGCATTTTCTCTCCAGTTTAACATGGTGAAATGCCTGTTTAATTGCTTTTGATGCGAGGTAACTGTGTGATATGATGTTAATCAGTATCAGAGATTTCTTTGATGGTTCATGCTGTTGGCTAGTGACTTGGTAATAAATCTCCATGATATGAATAATGAAACTTGGAACAAGTGTAGTAACGTCACTGTCTTGACACATTAGCTAGTCTTCCAAAATTTGGGGCTATAATTTACGAAACCAAACCACACAACCATAACTTAGTTACTAATCCCACCTACGCCATTTTCACTTTAAATTCTGGCTAAATGTTTTGGCTCAGGAATCCCCGATTCGGCACAACCATGAAATACCCAACCACTTTACCTCACATCCTGTTTGTGTGATCATAATAATAATACGCCAAAGCCCACTAAGCTGACGCAATACTTTGAGAAATTCCCAATCTCACTTTCAGTGTTTGCCCCCAATCACCTGACCGTAAAAAGCATGTAAGCGTGTCATGGGCGGAGTCTTTAGGGGTAAACCCTGCAGTCTCCATTATGTGACTCATAGGGGTTTCCCCAGTTATGCATCAAACACATGTACTTACACACAATATTAGAAATGGTCCATGATTGCAGAAGGCTCGAGTTGTCTGTTTTGATTTATTATTCTGTCTAATATGACTGACTTTCTTGGGTTTTTTTTTTATTACGAGCACTTGGGTAAGTCGTGATGGCGTTTATTCTGATGGAAGCTAAAGCAGTATGTATGACTTTCACTGTTATGCTTTTAATTTAAGATAATGTGCTTCACTGAAATTGAGGATGAGATTGTAAGAATGTGGAAAGAAAGTTGAAAGTAGGCTTGAATAGTATGTAGAAGTTGAGATTTGGTTTGTTGTGTTTATTCAGTGTGAGGTGTCTGAGAGACGATGACTTTTCTGCATGTAAGCAGATTCTGGACTAGTTTCAGTAGTGAGTAAGCTGTGTGTAGTCTATTAATACACTCTGACTAAACGGGACTCCAGTCACTCACTTCCTTTTGTGCAAATCTTTCTCTGTATTACTTAATCTAGAAACATGTACATACACACAATAAGCACATTTGCATTTCTATCACCTTTAACACTGCTCTTCCTCTCCCTGCTGATTTGCTCACGTGATGGTCAGCTTGTGTAATTCAACCCTTTCCTCTCCAGCCATAAAACACAAGCATGCTCGGAGTCGTGCGTATGCATGGAGAGCCAGTGGGTTAAATTTCGGGAAAGTTTCTTGCTATTGCAGTACATAGTTGACTGTCTGGGTTTCTGGAAAATTATTTGTGTACGATAAATGCTCAAACGAAAAGTTTTGGGCTTCGGAACACTTGTGTATACACAAATGTACAAGAACACTGAGCATTTGTTTGTTTTTCTGTACAGCGATCACTCCGGGCCGATTCGGATATGTGAAGAATCTTGTCTTGTGTACATGAGAATTAGTTTCGAAGCCATCTCGAATCTGAAAAGAGGGCGAGAAAAAAGAAATAAATTCCTTATAAGGAAGTGTTGTGTATGGATCCAGACTTTAGAAGCACCCTGTTTACTACACTTTTCATTATCCCGTTCCACAGGATGTCTATAGTTTGTTTGTAATGTCAAACCAGAGCATAACAGTTGTGTATGTGTTAAGGGTGGAGCTAATTTCTGGGCCAGAAAAAAATGTAAACAAAAGCCTGATATAAATGAAACTGCTCCCACTGTATGCCAACAGTTTACACTAGTTTTCATTAAAAATTCTTGATACTATAATGACTCAACCATTTTTATATTAACAACTGCACCCTTAACTAAAGGAAGACGTTTCATTCGATTCAACTGATTTGTCCTGACCTGAGCCTGTAGGTGGCCAAATCTCAACACGGTGATTTGCAGAGCTGAAATGATCTCTCTTCAGTAATGTCAGCCAGTGTAATTCAGCAATGTGACTTGCTAACAGTCACAGCTATTTGCAGACACTAGCTGCTAAATCGAGAGCAAATCGTGACCGTGTGTATGTGTTATTTGAGCCTTGAGATCTAGACAGAGGCTTACTGGGAAATAGTAGAAGCAGCATTGAACAGCAACGTCACGATTATTTCTGTCCTTCCCGGATCTTAAAATATCACTGAGGAGTCGAAATAGCACGGAGCACAGAACACAGAGAACCGTAGAGAATGGGAGGTAATGTGGGCAGTCTGGGCTCAAAACACACACGGCTCTGCTGAACAATAATGTGTCATCTGTACCCTTGTGATGTGTGTGCATGTATCACAGATATCTGAGAAAACAGCATGGTGTAAGTGATGAATAAGAGTGCCTCATATGTAAAATTAGTCTTAATTTGCTCACTTGGGTGTGTGCGTGTGAGTGAGATGGCTGTGTAGGAAGGACAGTGTGGGTGTTTGATAGGAACGCAGCCTGTTCTCTCTCAGACGACTGCTGTAATTTTATTTTAGCTGTTTACTCTATCGTTAGGTCATGTTATTTAAACTTTGATTCCATCAGTCCCATTCAGCACTTAATGTTTACTCATTCTACCCATCTCTCTGTCTCTCTCTCTCTCTCACACACACACACACACACACGCTTTCTCAAAAATATGCCTGAACTAATAAGATTAATATTGGTATCTTTCTTGCTATACACAAAAACACTCAGGAGCAGAACACCACAACACAGTTAAAGCTCAGCAGAAGGTTCTGTGACTGTACACACACACACACACACACACACACACACACACAAACACTGCTGGCTAGCCTCCAAAGGGCCTTCTGCTTCTCCTTCCTCCCTGTTTCTCACTTGCACCGTGCCAGGAGGCCCCAAGAAGGTTTATAATGACCTCAATACACACTTCTTATAGGTGAACTCCCACTAGGCCATCTGTGTTCCATTCAGAAACACACGCGCACACACACCCACACACACACTGCCCCCTACAGCTGCTTGTAGTAATCATACTTCCAAGCCTTTCTTGTGTTGAGATCAAATGTTACGGATGATTTGGAGATAATTTGACATTGGCTGATTAATAAACACCGTATTTATGATGCATTTGGATTTGTTTCATAGAGGAGCTTAAAAATAGTGGCAAGAATATTTTTGGTCAGGGGCAGAGAACAGTGCTGATGAGTCAGCTATAAAACTCTGATCACACTGGGACACTCTCACTGATGTACATTTCTAATACACTGGTTTACATGAGAAGAACATCCTGTCATGCATAAATAATTCCCATCAGTCTTTCCCATCATTCACTAAAAGTTTTCTTCATGGTCAAAGAAGTTTTAAGGGTTTTTTTTAATGAATGTTGCTTCAGAGTTATATGGTCTTCTGATCAGCAAATTTCTAATTTGGAGTGATTTCTTTCTTTTTTTCTTTCTGTAGTTTTGCAAACAGCTTGTGAGTGTTGGTGTGAGGCTCTCTCTCTGCTGCTGTGGAGGGATTCACGTACACAGCTAGTGTGGTAAGTAACTAAAATCAACACCCACGTAAAACATATATAGAGCCCCATTTTATATTGGTCCTTACTCAAGTTTTGCAAAAATCATAAGAACATTAGATAATGTTGGAGGCAAGAAGATGTGTGAGCTCTTTATCACACTAATTCTGTTCTGGGAATCAATAAGTCCAGTATGTTTTAATTAATTGGATTAACTGTGATTATCGTTCAGAGTCGAATTTGTAATTATTACTAGCTTCATTTTATTGTATTACCAATTTTGTAATATCTTTATTTTAGCTAAGATCTAAAATGATATATTTTGTAATTGGTAATATAAACAAATAGCATATTTTATTATTAAGGTTTTTATCATTTCTAATTGTCCTGTATATAAAGAGCTAATAATAATTCATGTTGCAGGCTGGATGCATCACACCGTGGAACAATTTAGTGCACGCAGCTCACGGGACCCTTTCCCTCTGGATGGACTCAACCGGGGACCATGGGCTCCCAGGGGTGGTCGTGCCTGGCCTCCTCCCTCCAGGTAGCTACACCTTTCTTGATACCATACACCTGTGCATAGATGTGCCAGTGTCTTCATCTTGACTTCATTTTCATCATCTATGAGTCTCTCAGTTTCTGAAAGGGCAGAGGTGGCTCAGTGGTTAAAGCTCTGGGCTGCTAATTTGAAGGTTGGCTGTTCAAGCCCCAGTATCACCAAGCTGCCCTTGTTGGGTCCATGAGCATGGCCCTTAACCCTCAATTACTCAGTTGTATAATAAAAAATGTAAGTCACTCTGGATAAGGGTGTCTGCCAAATGCCATAAATGTAAATAAAAAAAGTAAAATAAAATATATATATAACATTTTTTTAAATGCTTATTGAGGCAAAACTGTTATGGTTTGTTGCTATAAGACATTCTGAATATCCTTTCAGGTGCTCAACTGGCAGTCAGCCTCCCTTTCTTTCTCATCTCCCACCCAGTCACATGACGGGCCTAAATCCTCCAAACAAATTTTACAACAGTGGGTGAGTGATTGAGAACATCCATCGTTACAATTTACAATTTAGCATTTAAATAAAATCTTACCCAAAATCATGTTTGTATTCCCAGGCCACTGGCACGTGGAGGGGAAAAGTTGGATCTATCTCAGCCCTTGTTGCCAGGGCTACACAGGGATCTTCGGGTGCCCCCAGCCCTTCCCCGCCCATGGGATCGAATTGGTCAACATTATGAGCCACTGCCCAGTGATGACCATAGCCGTTTGCACAATGGATACAATGCTGGACCATCTGCACACCTCACAGCCCGAGCCAATCAGCTGTTAAAAGTAAGAAAAGTATAATATTGCATTGCTCTGTGATTACTAATACCTACCCCTATATACTAAAGATTGAGCTCATCACACTTGTTTTGCAAAGGTCTCTCAAATTTTGTTCTAAAAAGGCTCTACTAAGTAAATAAAACTTTATTTTTTAGTATGCTTTAGTCTTGATTTTGCGGAATTATATGTAAATTAATTGTAATATAATAATGTAATTATTTTAATAATGCCCTCTTTCTTCTAGTATGGTCCCCCTCCTTTGCAACATGGTGCAAGGCCCATTCCTCCAATCCCAGACTTGTGGGATCAGACACAGCATCAACAGCATCAGCAACAGCATCAACAACCACCCAGGGGACATTACCCTCATGCCGGTCAGTTAAAGCGGCCAGCACCCCCTCTAGGAGAGCACTCGGTCATCCAGCACACCCCTCTTTCCCTAAACAGGCCTAATGAAGACAGTCCCAGCCCGAGCAAGAGGAAGAGGAGTTCTAACTCAGAACAGGTAGAGAGTACCGCCTAAGAAGATCAATAAAAAATGGTCAGCTGTCTAATAATAAAGCCTTTCACTTGCTTATTAGTGTTGGCTCACTACCTACATGTGTCAAACCCATTAAATAAACACTTTTCTACATCAGGACATTAACTAATTTACTTACAGTTGGTATGAAGGAATTTTTAATTTTAGAACACTTACTAGCCTATCAAAGATGTTCAACTTATACTCCTAATGGGGTACTGTGTGTGATGCTTACATTAGTGCTTAACTATTTGTCTTTTATAGCGCATGATGGGCACGCACCAATACTCAGGATCAGTGGGAACTTCACTGCCCTTGCTGCAGCAGTCACATTATCCTCCTCTTCAAAAGGAAGCAGTAACTTGGACCCCTGGAGAATATAAGACAGACCACAATGAGTTTCAGGTTAGTAAAATATTTTAATCGAGTGAAGGTGTACTCACACTAGGCAATCCATACCGTGTCCACATCGGACCCCCAGTGTTCAATTAATTTGAGTAGCTTGGCCATAATTTGGACTCCTTTGGGATTGGGGCCGGAAGGCACAAAACTTGAATTCTTGCACTTTCATTTATTTGGGTGACTTTTCACTTTCACTTAATTGGGTGAATATTTGGGTTAATAACTAGTATGGTTTTGGGATTAATCACTGTAGTCAGAAAGGAATGTTCACCTTCCTGCCACTCAAAGCAATCACCAGCCAATAATGAGTGTCTGAGAGCTCATGAATACAAGGGGCAGATAGCTGTGTGCCTCTGAATATATATGCTCAAGCAGTTTGTAAAGATGCAGGCAGTTGCATTATGTGTCAGGGAAGAGGCACAGGTTTGCTTACACCCCCTCCTGGTTGGTTAGTTGGGGGGAGGGGGTTGCCCACAGCACAGAAGGTGTATTTTGATGTCATAAGAGCACTCTGGACTGGAACATTAGGGGCAGCGAGGAGAGGGGGGTCAATCACTCTCGGGTGTCATGACCAGTGTGAGTACGTCCTAAGATCCTGTGTACTCTTTACTTTGGCCCCTCCTTTTCCTGATTTGCTTTACAGTGCTTATTTGTTGTCAGAAATGTTCATTCACCTCCTTGTCTGGATACAGGACTTGCGCAAACAAGACATGGTTGACTGCAGTTACAAACAGTTCCAATCGTCCAAACCTTTACCCATCTCTCCATCTCCCACCACTTCTGTCCGGAACTATGAAGAAGGCCGTGGTCCTCCGCTCCAATCCCTTAAGCCTTCTCAATCACCACAGTCTCTGGGGTCCTCCTCTCATGATGTTCACCTCCACCAAACAAGATTTCCCTTCCCTAACAACAAGCCTTCTACTCAGACTCCTGGGGAGCAAGTCATTCCCACACACAAAGTGCATCCTTCAGGAGTGATGTCTACTGGCAGCCGGGCAACGCTGCCACAGCCTTCATCTTCCTTGGCTGATAGAGAATGCCCTGTTCGCTCACCAGCACACCACACCGCCGTGCCTTACAGACACCCCAAATTCCAGCCCCATCCAGGGCTGGTTCCCACCACCAGCCCCTCTTCCAGCAGTGGGACACAGGCCACAGCACCTCAATGTAACTCTAATAAGCCCTGGAGGAACCAGATCAATAATGATAACCAGGCTTCAGTGAGTATACAATTCCAAAGCAAATAATTAGGAACTAAAAATGTTATTCCAATATCTAAGCAGTTATAATGAAATGTCTGACAGTTAGATTATTGTTTTATTAAAATAACTTTAATTCTATAAATCTCTTTCTCTGTAGGAGATGGGTGCTTACCGCAGATCAGTGGACTCTCGGGTTTCCTCTTCATCTTTGCAGCAACAGCAGAGTAGAACTGGGCAGAATCAGGATGAAGGCACCTCTCAGGCTCGGGCACCAGTCATCACCTCCACAGTGCCATCCCTGGAACCTTCAGGTCCTCCATGTTCTATGGGACTCTACAATAGTGCGGACACTGTGCCCACCATGAGTTCATTGCCCTCGACTCATGGTTCTGTGGTCAGCACCATTAAAAACTGGAAGACTGGACACCCTTCAATGCTAGTCTCAAGGCCCAACCCATCTGTACAAGGTCTCCCACACCAGGAGTATCAGAGAGCCCAGTCTGGCCCTGAAAGTCATGCAAACCAACAGAAGTCGAAAATCAAGCATCAGGAACCCCATGTACCCTACCAAGAACAAAACAGACCCCATTACACCCCAAAGGTGTCCTCAGTTCCTTCCTCTCTCAGCTCAGGGTTTCAGGGATCAGGAAATAGTGTCGTCACCAGCAAGGCAATTGACAACCTCAGGCAGGCTTCAAGCTCACCCCTTCATCACACACAGCCTGCAGTGTCCATCACTGTGAACACAGCTCTGCAACAACAGTCGGTCTCATTACATCATAAATTGCCTCACCAAGTAGCTCCAGTCTTATCTCAGGTGCCACCTGCCCAACCATATCAAAGGCCAAGTCATCAACGGACCATCTCTCGCACCCAGTCCTTTGAGGAGGCACTTGAAAAGCTAAACGCTGAGCTTCAGGATCATATGCGAGCTGAAGAGAGAAGGAAGGAACGGGAGGAAGAGGAGAGAAAATGTAACAGGGAGAGCCACAAAGTAAGAAGCGAAAAAGAAAACAAGGAAACTCGGTCTACAACCGAGAATCTGGAGAACTTGCTGTCAAATAATGCTACTGATCCACCCCCTCCATGCCTCTCTCCAGCTTTCCAAATCACACCCTCCACAGTTTCACCACCAACCCAGACATCCCCACCTTTTCCTTGGCTGAGCAGGGGAGGTTTACCTGCACGTCAACTGGCACCTGGTGCAAATCCTGTAGAAAGGTCTAGACCACCCCCGCTCACCCCTCAAACAGACTATGCCCGTGAAAAGCAGAGGCAGAGAGAGCAATGGAATGCCTCGGTTACTTCTTCACAGAATACCTCAGGGATTCCTGTATCAATATATTCCTCTAAATCTGTTCTGACAGATACTTCAAACAAAACAATACAGACAACCTCCTGTCCATCCAACATCTCCACCATGCAGAAGAACACTCATAACATCAAAGCTATGGGCTCAGTCTCAAACCCTCCAAACCCACGAGAACCCCCAAAACTGTTCCAGGCCTTTCCCAGAGACACTTTACCATCTTCCTCACCAAAAGACATTAGTCCAGTCACTGTGCACAAGCAAGCAAGTGGTGGGCTAGGGAGTTTAGGCAGCAGTGCCAGTAGCTCCAGTGGGGATTCAGATAGTGCCCAGTTTGAGGAGGAACCATCCGAGCTCTTGCCTGATGGTTTGGCAAACATTATGAAGATGTTGGATGAGTCCATTAAGAAGGAGGAGGAACTGTACTCTGGCCAGAGTGGTGGGCAGCCTGACCCTGAGCTACCATTTTCTCTTACAGTGGCACCCATAAAGAGTTATTCCTTCGCCCCTGACCTCATGCCTGCCCTTAAACAGTCATCTACAGAGGATTATTCAACTGATGCCCATGCTAGCCCACCTGTCTTGAGTCGTCAGGGATCTTTGGCATCCCCTTGCAGCCGTACTTCTTCACTTGAAGAAGAGGACGATACACTAAAGATCATCCACAAATCTGACAGCACTGTCAGTACTCATTCCCAAGATAGCGGTGTTGGCATGACAGGAAGTAGTTATCGCCATAGTGACTTGGCCAAGCTTTATGGGTTCTCTGAGGGAGTAAAGAGTGAGTGTGAGGAGGACGAGGAAGAGGCAGAACAAGAAGATGAAACACCTTCCTGTTCTCCACCACCCATGAGGCCACACTTGCATCAGACTGGTGTGAACAGCATGTTTAAAAACTTAGCCTCTATGCTGGGGAGCCAGAAGTATGCATATCGTGGGGGACCATTTGGTCGACCACCTCCTTCAGCGCTGGTGGGAGTGAAGTATTCTTCATCACTTTCATTGGGCCCAGATATATGCAGACAACAAAGTACTTCTCCCACATCAGGTTCAAACAATCACCCAGGCTTTAGCCATCAAGCCCAATCCACATTGAATTCTACCTCTGAACAAGCCCATTCTTTCTCACCATCAGGATCAACTCCAGAAAGAAAGGATGTTCTAGTCAGCCAGTCTGATCTCTCTGGATGCGAGGAGGAAGAAGGAGTGAGAAAGAGCCTTATGGATGAAGATCCTAATATTTTAAAGGACTCCACAGAGGTAGAGAGAAAGCCCAAGCTCACAACAATTTCAGAGTCATCGCTTGCAGAGCTTGGTCGTACTTGTGAGGTGATGCTAAATCGACACAATCTCCCCTCAATGGCAACATCATGCCACAATAACAAACAGATGCTGCACATACCTAAGAAAGAGAGGAAGAGAGAGCGGGACTGTAACCAGGAGAAGAAACACAAACGCAGCAGCAGTAGCAAAAAACATGAGGATAGGAAAGAGAAAAAGAAAAAACACAGAGAAAGACAAGAAAATATGTCCTTGTCATCATCGAGCTCAAGTCGAAAGCACAAGGAAGGTAAACCCCACAAAGAGAAAAGGGGCCACATAGAGGGTCAGAAAAGGGAGCTCTGGGAAAAAGAAAGAGAAGGAGAGAAAAAGAAAAAGAAAGAGGACGGAGGTGAGAGAGAGGAATGGGTATGCCGGAATAAGGAGAAGAGTTTTAAGTCAGGAAGCTCTTCAGTGGATCATACATCATCTTCACCTGCATTGGGAACTGCCGACTTCCAGAAGTTAAAGGCACTGACAGATGGCCCACCCAAAGAGCTGAAGATTCGTCTCATTAAAGTGGAAAGTGGTGACCGAGAAACCTTCATTGCCTCTGAAGTTGAAGAGAAGAGAATTCCACTCGGGGAGATCACCATCAAAAACACTGCCAGTGAAATCATCAGATCGTGCAAGTGAGTGATGTTCACAGTTGTTAAATTTAGGTACCAAGTTAACTTGCTGACTAATTGGTCATTAGTACCAAGCTAACTCAGTTACTACAGTGTACTAGTCAACTGCCAGTCATCGATGACCAATACATGGCATGTGTCTGTATGATAGAATCTACTGCGATGCTAATGATTACTCTGACATGCTACAAGTTTAATGAATATTAAACCCATATTTATATTGTATCGGTTTCAGGGGTGCACGATTTAAGGGGAAATTCAAGGAGTCCTATCTACTTCCAACTTTCTCTGTGAAACCTATCATGGCAATGGAGCATCCAATCCCACGGGAAAAGCTCAACCCACCTACACCCAGTATCTATGTAAGTGTATTATAATCAAGCACATGGTTTCTTGTTGTGAAAAGATACTACTTAAAATATTTTATGCTGATATTCTGCCATTTTCCATTATAGCTGGAGAGCAAGAGGGATGCGTTCTCTCCTGTGCTGCTTCAATTCTGCACAGACTCCAAGAATCCCATTACTGTCATAAGAGGACTAGCAGGCTCTCTCAGACTGAGTGAGTACCAAACAAACATCAGCATCTTCATTTCCTTCCTTGATAAGGAGTTCAATATTCATAAGTCTCTGATCAATAACGTTATGGGTTGGACTTGTGTCTCCCCTCTGGATACAGATTTGGGTCTCTTTTCCACAAAGTCATTGGTGGAAGCAAATGGAGAACATGCAGTCGAGGTGAGAACTCAGGTGCAGCAGCCAGCTGATGAAAACTGGGATCCTAGTGGCACTGGGCAAATCTGGCCATGTGAGAGCAGCCGATCACACACCACCATAGCCAAATATGCCCAGTACCAGGCATCCAGCTTCCAAGAAAGCCTACAGGTCAGACTAACTTTATAATGTTTCTGAGTAATATCAGTCATTTCCCCTTAATCTGAACACTCAATCATATTTTCAAGTATTTGTTCAGAAGTAATCAGTGTAATTTGGTGACTGCTTCTACAGGAAGAAAAAGGTAGCGATGATGAGGATTATGATGATGAAGACGAGAAGAAACCTGTCATTAACTCAGACAGCATAGGTAGCAATTCCTCGAACTCTGGCTCCAGGTAAAATTCAAGCTAATTAAAATAGATTACACTGAAGGCTACATCAAGCACACACTCATTAGTGTATTCTTTTATTTAATATTTATTTCCATGTATTCCTTCTTGTGTTATTATCTCAGCTCGGAGCAGAAACCTGTTGGGAAAATCATTAAATTTGGTACTAACATTGACCTGTCTGATCACAAAAGGTAAGAAAACAGCCTGTTCATAGTGTTTACTTTAATTTATGGTACATTTAAAAAAAATCAGTTTAGCAGTTTACACATTTAATACACGTCATTGCACATTTAAGAACCATGGGATGTTGGACATTTGTGACAGTTTCATGTAGTAGACTTTAACTTATATGGAGCATTCAGTCCCAATACATTGTATTCCTGCTATTATTAAATGTGTAGGTTTTATTTGCCTTCAGGTGGAAGCCCCAGCTACAGGAGCTGCAGAAATTGCCAGCATTCATGCGTGTGTCCTCCAGTGGCAATATGCTCAGTCATGTTGGCCACACCATCCTTGGCATGAACACTGTCCAGCTTTACATGAAGGTCCCTGGCAGTCGCACACCAGGTCAGTATTTATTTGTGTGTTTTAATGACAAATACCCATTTAGGTTGCCTAATTGGTAAGTTTATCAGGTCACAATTACTGTACCCTCACTGTTGCTGTTGTGTAGCTCATTTGATAAAAGGACCCAGTCGAGCACACTCCCCTATACCTTGTTCTGAAGTGTTGCCTGTTCTGAATATTGTACAATTTTTCCCTTCTTCCATTGCACTTCATTTGATCCTTTCATGAGGGGAAGTGTGGGAGCAGGGAAAACACGTACAGGACCAGGAATGGGAACATGTGCAGTAGGGGGTTATTAAGTGTGAATAGCATATGAATGTGCAGCTAATTATCTGTCAACCTAAAATGCACTCATTGACTTAGTCACTGATTTGCTGAACGGCTTGAAGTCTCATCTCATCCGACACTGGGTGAAGGCAGGGTACGCCCTGAACATTTACATTACATTTACATTTACAGCATTTGGCAGACGCTCTTATCCAGAGCGACTTACAATGATCATTTTTTTTATACAACTGAGCAATTGAGGGTTAAGGACGGTGGTGATAGCGGGGATTGAACCGCTGACCTTTGGATCAATAACCCATCGCCTTAACCACTAAGCCACCACTGCACCACTGAACAGCTTGCCAGACCATCGCATGGCAACACATACAAACATTCACACCCACACCTAGGGTCAGTTTGGGACAGCCTAATATGCATGCCTTTGGACTGTGGGAGAATACCGGAGTACCCGGAGAAAACCCATGGAACTCAGGACCTTCTTGCTGTGAGGCAGATGTGCTAACCAGTACACCAGTGTACCGCCTACCCAATATGCAGTAAATGTAAACTAGTCAGAAGAAATATGTGCGTCATTGTGCTTGGGATTAATGTATATGTATCTGTGTTCATATTCTTGATCAAAGGTCACCAGGAGAACAATAATTTCTGCTCTGTGAACATTAACATTGGCCCTGGAGACTGTGAGTGGTTCGCTGTCCATGAAAACTACTGGGAATCGATCAGCGATATCTGTGATAAGTAAGAAACTATACTGTGCCATTAAATCACTGACTTTTGAAGAGTTGGACCAAATATTTAAAACTGGAAAGACAAATACTAGCCTTAGCCCTGACTCACATGTAAGCGATCTTGTTCGAAAGTACAAGGAAATTTAAGTTCAAACAGAACTGAATGAATTCGAACTGGAATTCACATATTTTCGTGAGTACCTGATTGAATTCAAGGTTATCCGTATTTGCGGTCTTGGTGGAAAACTTTGGAACAAAATTTTGGTGTGAAATTAGAATTATTAGATATTCGAAGATATTCAAAGCTTTTCAAACATAATGGTGGTATTTTCAGCTGAAACCAACCCGAAAACGACATTGTACTATTTCGCAGCTATGTCGTTTATGTGTGATTCAGGCTTAACATTCAGACTAGCTCTGCCTAATGTAATCCTCTGCTTGTGATTTCTTTGCACTCCTTTAGAACCAAATCCAATTGTGTCATAAAAATTTGATTATATACACTTTAACCCAGTTCATATAACCAAGTTTGTACACATTTGGGCTCTAATTTTAGGTTTGTCCAATAGAAATGTTATCTGATTCATTTTTCCACGATCACTTTTAGGCATGGCGTGGATTATTTGACTGGCTCATGGTGGCCAGTTTTGGAGGATCTCTACAACGCCAATATTCCAGTGTACCGTTTCATCCAGAGGCCTGGAGACTTGGTGTGGATCAATGCAGGCACCGTGCACTGGGTCCAGGCTGTGGGTTGGTGCAATAACATTGCATGGAACGTGGGTCCGCTGAATGGTAAGTGCCCCTAGTGGCCAGACTAGGTATAAATAATTGTGGGCACCTTGAAAATCTATATTAAAAAAACAACATAAAATAAACCTTTAAAGACTCAGCAACTCTTAAGTAGCCTTTCTTTTGTACTCGTGACTGTATATAGATCAGTTTATTTATTTATTTATTTATTTTAGGGTACCAGTACCAGTTGGCCCTGGAAAGGTTTGAATGGAATGAGGTGAAGAAGGTCAAGTCCATCGTACCCATGATTCACGTTTCCTGGAATGTAGCCCGTACCGTTAAAATCACTGACGCGGACACTTACAAGATGATTAAGTGAGTATCTACCACATACAGATTCAAAAATGGTATACTGGTTACTTGATATGTTAAAAAGGAGTTCTGGCTAAGGTCATACGCCTTTTTAAATAAGGTGTGCATGCCAAGTGTAAGGATAATAAATACTCCTCGGTCATATGTATTCTATCCGGAAGGTGACATGAATTTCATAACTTTATTATCCGTTCTCAGACACTGTCTCCTGCAGTCCCTGAAGCACATTCAAATTCTGAGAGACCAGTTGGTAGCTGCAGGGAAGAAGATCTCTTACCAGAGCAGAGTAAAGGACGAACCAGCTTACTACTGTAATGAGTGTGATGTAAGTACACTGTGCTCATTCAGTGTCCACATAATGTGTTCATAAGAACATGCATTTCACTTTGCACACATAAGCTTCTGTAACAGTGATCATCAGCTGGCAGACCGAGGTCCACATGTGGACGCAGTATAGTGTTTTCTTGAACTGAAACGAGTATCATACATGTGATATAAATTATTTTTCTGAAAACGGCTCATCCAGAGGTTAGTTACAGGGCTAGAAACATTACCTCAAACAGGCTTTGTTTAGTCAGCAAAGCCTCTTGGGACACTTTTATTTATTTATTTTTTTTGGAAAGAAGAAGAACTTTGTTGTCTGTAGACATCCAATCCCCATTTATGACGATGATGGGGAAAAAATGTATAAAGATGAGAGGACCGAGAGGTATACAGTTACACTCCATGTCTAGGTCAGAATACATGTTTCATCTGTTCATAGTGGAATAAAGTTGGTTTAATGTGCAGTGATTGTATGACAGTCTGGATCCTGTTTTCTTTACTGTATAAAGAATTGCAGTCACAATAATTGCAGTTTCAGGGACAAATAAAACAATAAAATGCACAACAATCACTAGTTTTCACAAGATTATAGTCCTTTATCTGACCCGGACTAAGCAAGCTTAAAAGAAATCACTCACCTTAACCTTGCACAAGTGCTGAACACATCAAACCGCTCCTTTTTTACATTTTTTCCATATAGGGAAACATTCATTTAGTTCAATAAAAATATATTTTTTTAAAAACAGTCAAGGTTATGGTTTCCTCTCTATTCAATCCATCAATTAAATCAACAGAAATGTTTTAAATTTTGTGATCAAATGACTTTAAACTCTATTACTGTATTTGTTCTGATGTTAGGTTAAAATCGATCCAATACTATTGGATTATACATATGCTTACAATAAACATGTGGTGGAGCAGTGGTGACCCGGTGGTAGGGTGCTAGATTACTGATCCTAAGGTCGGGGGTTCCATCCCCACTATCAACAGGATGTCACTGGGTAATCAAAGGCCGGCCATGTCTCGCTGTCTATGAGAGGCATGTAAAAAACTATTGCTGACTTTCGTCAAGAGTAGGAATTGGATAAGATTAAATTAGGGGAGAAAAATGGAAAAAAATCCCTCGAAAAAGGCATCACATACCCCTGCATGCATGGGTAGGCTGATTGGCTTTTCCAAATTGCCCCTAGGTTTGAGTATGAGTGGTATGTGTGTTGGCCCTGTGATGCCCTGGCGAGCAGTTTAGAGTGTACCCCGCCTTCACTCAGAGTTGGCTGAGATGGGCTTCAGCCTCCTCACGACCCTAATTAGGATTAAGTGACTTAAAAAATGAATGAATGAATGAATGACTAGTAAATATCTCCTGACTGGCAAATTTGAAACAGTATGTGATCCCATGCTATGCAACAAAACACTTAAGCATTTGTATTATTTATATTATTTTTAGTCACAGTTAAGCATCAAAAGGTAATCTATATAGTCAGGTCAGTTGCTTGTCCAGGCTTGCATAAGCAAAGGTATTACGTTAAAATCCCTCTGATCTATATGGCGTATTTCTGTTTGAAGGTGGAGGTTTTTAACCTGCTGTTTGTGACGACTGAGAATGGCAGTAAGAAGTTGTACGTGGTGCATTGTGAGGACTGTGCAAGGCAACGCAGCCCCAATCTCTCCAACGTAGTGGTGCTGGAACAATACCGTATCGAGGACCTGATGAACACCTATGACACCTTCAGCTTGGTGAGAACACTCACACGCAAACAGTCTGAGACCCTGAAATTACAGTGTATTAGAACGATTCTGTACTTTACTCCCACATATTAACCTTCTTCCTTTTTGTTTTTTGTGGTTTAGACCTCCAGCTCTCGGTGAAATTAACTCTGCCACCCACCCCAGCCATAACCAAAAGTCTTTCTTACCAGGACAGTTAGTTTATTTCATTTCATAAAATCTTTAGTGTTTTGTTTTTCCTGTATTTGTAATTTTTAAAATACTACTACTGTTGATACCTGTTGGACAGCCAATCAGAAACCAGTTTACATCGTGATGTTTACAAACCAATAAGCCAATAAGACAGCAGCCCAACACGACAACCTCTAACAGGCTTTAAGGGACTTTGAGCGGAATGCAGTTTGTGCTGTCACGTGTAATTAATGACAAAATGGCATCTCAGATTTTATGTACTTTGCATTTTTTTTTCTTTTTTAATTTTTGGGTTCTCTTTCTGTCTTGAATACTGAAACGTGTAAATGCTGTTTATATTTTTCATGGGTGCTGTTGTGTTTTGTTTTGTTTTTTTCTATTAATTTATTTTAAAATCTAGAACAGTCTAGATGTATACCACATTGGCCTTGTGACTTGTATTTAGTGAAAATATAAATGAATAATACTAATAATAGATATATAAACATTTTTTTCTAAAGCATTAAGAATACAAAAAATAACTTTGTTTGGAATGGTTCAAAACATACGGGTTTTAAAAAAAAACTTTTTCAATTTTAGATACTGTCTGAGAAGCTTGTGTAGTTAATCATCATGGTTTTATTTCCTTAAAATAAAATCCATTGTTACGAGAGCGTTTTAAGATTTCTTCAGGTCGTTTTCCATTTTATATACAGAAATATATTATTTTTGCGAAATTACAATTTGTCATCAATTTTAGTAAACAGTTTTACCTCCTTTTGCTTATAATAGATTTATTCATATGATTTTCTTCTTTCTTTTTTCACAATTGTACATTTTATTTAACTTTTTTTCTATTTATTGACTATTATGTTCTCCTTGTTTAGGGTGATCAGAGATGTCTGTTTTTCTTTCTTTTTGTACGTTTTTGGAAGGAGAGTTTCGGGGTGCTTAGTTAATAAAAGGAGAAATGTTTTTTGGGATTTCCTCATGGGCTGATGCGTAACCCCTTGAGGAGAGTCTGAGAGACAGTGACTCCTCTCTCCTGTAGAGTGTAGAAGGCAGAGCATTGGTAGTTGAACTAAACGCTGTCTGTATAGGAAAGCAAAAGGCCACTTTTTTAAAAAAGATTTTTTTTGTACCAACATTAGCAGCAACATTGGACTTAAATGCGAATAAAGTCAGGGCTGTTTTTAAGTATCTACATATTTCGTGGTGCTTGAGTTTTTTTTAAATGTTTTATTAGAGAACAGTCGCTATGCCGACCATGAGGCAGAATCTCTGATTATAATAAATGTGACTGCGGTTGGTTATCAGAAACCAAATATTAAGGAGGTTTAAGCATTTTTTTTATCACATGAAACTGTAAATACTGTGGCATTTTACTGGAATGAGGTTAAGTGTGAATCGAATTATTAATTCGACTGAAACTGTAATTTTTTTTCTTTAATTTTGTCTTAAGCTTGAATCAGTTATTATTTCACATTTAATGAAACTGTTGGTTACGATTTTGATACAGAAGGTGCTGTCTTTTAACTACTCTGTCTTTTCAGTTTTGTTGCTAAAGAAAAAAAAAATCTATTTTTCCCTGTTGCAATATATCTTCATTTTTGGTCATTTATTTAAAATTCTGCACTGTTTTTAGAGAGTTCACACAGAAAGTAAACTGAGCCAGACACGTCTTAAACACTTCATGAATTTGTGTGACATTACTATGATTATTAATATTAAATGCTTTTGATAAACTTGGAGTGTAATTCATCTATTAATTAAAGGGCACTGTCTTTCCTATTACTTGAATTTTCTTTAAAAGATTAAAAATTAGAAATGGGGCTACTTTTCGTTAGTATCTGATGGAGGGAGTCGGTCCAGATATATATTTAAAAGCTGCAGGGTCGACTACACAGACAGTGTTGGCAAAGCTGTTAGGTTTTGTATGTGATGTGAAGGATTTTATTTATTTATTTATTGTGAGTACATGAGTTCACTCTCCGCATTTTCAAAATGTGTTTATTTTCTGAACCGTTTAATCCTAATTAGGGTCACAGGGAGGTTGGCGCAAAGGCAGAGTGCACCCTAGACAGCTCGCCAGGCCATCGCAGGGCAGAAACACGCTGACAGCAACCCAGTGGCCTACTCTGACTATAAGAACAAAAGCAATGGTTCTTTTACACGCCTCCACCACAGACAGTGAGAGACATGGCCTGCCTTTGATAACCCAGTTATCTGCACTGGGGTGACAGCAGTGACAACTTGGTAATAGTGTGGCTTGATCGCCTGACCTTCGGATCAGTAATCCAGCACCCTACCACGCGCCATCACTGCAACATACTTTCAAAGTTGAATCCTAAAATAAATTCACAGACCTGGGTTATTTTTTGCGCGGAATCCTGAGCCTGTGTGATGCAGTGTATCGTTCTATATTGTTATGATCATACAGTATAGTAGTTTAACAGTTGGCTGAGAGCTTTAGCATGTCTCACAAACCTATAAAAAAGATGCTGTAGGGACTACAGGCATTTTATTCAACCATAAATGATACAGTCAGAGCCCAAACCATCAAGCAATATAATACAGTACATGTTGATGCAGTCAGCTGTAAATCATGGCAGTAATAATCTGCTCTCCCATGTTAAAGTGAAGGGACAAGTTTATCCCGAGGTTATTGTTTCCACCAGGAAAAGTTTTGACGAGCTCCATGCTAAACAGTGTCTACTAATCATCTTTCAATTCATGTTGAACATAACCTTAACGCTGCAGCCGAACACATCATGTTGCCCATTCATCGTTCTCTCTGAAAGGTCGAGTCGAATTTGAACATTAGTATTCACCTGGAATTACTACATCATTGACATTAATTATAATCTTATTTGAGCTCATTTAACTAATACTGTAAGATTTGGCATTAGTGTAGTCTGTTATCTATTTTTTGACCATGAGATTGTGGAACGCAGGCCCCCTTCTAAAAGCTATGCACCGAGACGCCATCTTTACGGTAGCTATCGGAGCATCTATCATGTTAATGATTGGTGGTGTTGTTTATCATTGATTACAGTAGGATAAGCTTTTGCACCATTGTAGTACCACCACAGAGAGGGATAAAATATCCTTCTATTAACTGCCGACGGTCATTACAAATCAAAGAGGAAAGACTCAAAGACAGAGGAGGTCACTGCTGACTGTATCAGCAGAGCCGACTTGATCCCAGTGTCTTATTCTTCTATCAGTGTATTCTGAAAATTTTATATCAGATACAACTTAATAAGAGTAAACGCATGAAAATCATGATGTTGATGTTGTTAAACACTATCACAAGTTCATTGCTGTTTCTAAAACTGCTATCGAATGTTTAATCCTAGTCTCACCTCAGTGGAGTACATGTTTTTTGGAAGGGACTGAGTTTATTTGATCTGATATTTTTAAGGGTGATCATCAACTGAAACTAATGTTTTTAAAGGTTATATAAGTGCATCAAGAACCAGTGAACATATCGGCCTCATACATATAATTAACATTCGTCCATATAAATCCTGGCAGCCGCCATATTGAAAGTGTTGAGCAATCAGCTGATTCCAGAAGTAAACAATAGTGAAGAGCCCACCGTACATTATAGTTTATGCACAAATACTAATAACTTGGCAGTTTTCAATCGCCCAATGATACATAGTTGTTAGTCATATCTCCATTTTAAAGTTACATCTGAAGATTGCTGATACGTCTTAAACTGTTTTACATCTGCTTCTTCCATTTTGTAAGCAACTTTAATAAATAAAACAATAATAAACATGCGGAAACAAACTGAGCACAACTAAAAACGATAGCCAAGCATCACCTCCACAGTGACGAAAAGCTAATATCTGCCAGCTGAAAAGTCATGTGATCGAAAACTATCCACAGTAGGTTGATGTGTGGAGTGGATGGAGCAAGACCTCATTCCCCATCTCCCTGTTTCAAAAATTCATTGAATATATGGTCCCCAGGCAGGGGGCATGTCAGGTATTAAACTAAGAACAGTTTTCCCCCTAGTTTAACATGTACACACATCTACAATAGACAGTGCTCAGTAATTTCCACACACTTAACATGTCCTCCATTTTACAGTAAAAACTTTTAAGTTTAATATGCTGCTGTTCAGGCCAGGGTGATGTTTAACAACTGTGGCCTTCACTCTAATTTCAAGTCCAATTCATGCAGCCTGCCACATCTGGATCCAGAGGAGACCGTACGCCCATTGGTGTGCAGCTCCAACCAGGTGTCGAGGGCATCTACGGGCATTCAGGGCTGTTGGCAGCAGGGACCTTCCTGCATGTAACCCCAGCTCCATCCTCCGAATGGCGACGTTCAGTGTACCCCAACGCAGATGTTATTTCTTTTTAAAATTAACCTCAACTTTGTCAAGTCTCCATTAATCCGTGATTTATCGTGTATGGTAAATATTTTGCTTTCTACTGCCTCCTTGAGTAGCTTGGCCTTGACTGAATTGGCTGGTATATGCTGCCCCCTGCTGGCAGCCCCTATGGGCCTCCATTATCAGGCAGGGTTTTTCCTTTAGAATTAGCCCACATACACTGGCAATAGGATTAAACTCTCACCCAGCCATTCAGAGCCCTTGTATTGTAGCACATTCCTGCTTCTTTGGTCTGCCAACAGTGGACAGCATATCCAGCCAACTCGGCACAATGTCTCTTGCAAAGAAGTTGATAATTTTCTGTGCTGCTGTTCTATATTCTGAGCTGTAGTTGCAGGGTCATGCCAACTTTTTTCCAATTGACGTTGTGCAATAAGTATACAGTACATTTTTTTTTTGGTCAAAGTATGTTTAGATATTTTTATTTATAGTCCAAACGTGTGAAGGTTATTCTAACAGAGGTTTTTTTTGTGACGTTACAGGCCAGACATATCATAGTTGTTCTTATTATAGAGTCTACCTGGATTTCAAGAGAAGAAATACACTGAAAATTGTCAGCACTGAAAAGACGTTTATTATAATAAACAAGCACCGTATGATAAAGTACTCACAGAATGACTGGATTTAAGATATTTCTGCAATGGACTGGCGAACTGTTAAGAATGTATCAAGCCTTTTGCCCAGAGTTATCAGGGATTGGCTCCAGCTTCTCTGAGGCCCTAAACAGGAAAAGTGATACTGATAATGAATGAAGGAATGAACAACAATGGCAACAATTTTGGGAAAGACCCGCATATGGGTCAGGTGTGTCCAATTTTTGGCCTTATAATAGGTCTTCAAATCAAATCATTCAGTGTCTTTTGTTATTGATTTAGCTCAGGTTAAAAATTAACTTGACACTACTCAAATGTAAAACAAACCCAGTAAGCCAAGTATGTTGAATTATCTACCTTATGAAAACTACCTGCTTAATGTCAATCTGAGGGGCGGCACGGTGGCGCAGTGGTTGGCAGGTCCGCCTCACAGCAAGAAGGCCTGGGTTCGATTCCCTGGCTCGGGCATTTCTGTGTGGCGTTTGCATGTTCTCTCCATGCTTGTGTGGGTGTCCTCCGGGTACTCCAGTTTCCTCCCACAGTCCAAAAACATGCAAAGTAGGCTGATTTAAAATTGTGAGAGTGTGAATGATTGTATGTGTGTTGGCTCTGCGATGGCCTGGCGAGCTGTGCAGGGTGTACCCCACCCTCGCCCAGAGTCGGCTGAGATGGGCACCAGCCTCCCCGAGACCCTAAATAGGATTAAGCAGTTCAGAAAATAAATGAATGAATGAATAAATGAATGAATGAATGAACACCACTCTGGTTTTCAGCCTTCATGTATAAGGAGGCAGTGTGGGGTGTGTGATAATTATCCTCGCCACTAGGTGGAGCTAGGTACTTGGAAGAGGCTTGAGAGGAAACAGAGGAAGAAGTCATCATGTATTCTGATAAATTTCATTTGTATACATATTTTTGTTTACATATTAGTAACATCCTTTTAAAAAGCTGTATGTGCTCGCAGTTAGTAAATAAAGGGAGTTGGAGTATTTTTGCTAGACGGATAGGTAGAAAAAAACCTACAAAATATGGAGGTAAAGTATTTTATGGCAAGAATTCTTATTATATTATATTTCTTATTTTTAAAAATAAGGCATGTTTTCGCCAAACACGACTTTATCGATGTTCAGGAAGAATTAAAAGTCCTAAAAGTCTTAAAAACAAGCCTGGATTGCTTCTGGGATGACAGGAGAGATGAGGAACAATGATATCATGAGATAAGGTGGATTCAGCTCACAGTAAACGGCTCAGCCAAGCAGTCCTGAGCTGGAAACCTCAAAGCATTTCCCACTATTCATACTGTTTTAGTCTTATATATCACTCTGTAAAGTCAAAACAGCTCAGATAGTAAGACAATTCATGAGGTTTACAGCTCAGGGACAACAGCCTGCTGTCTATAATATACCTTATAATATATTATTATATCTATGAGGAGGAACATTGTGTCACTGAACAAAATAAACAAATTGAAATGAATCAATTCAAACATGTATAACACACACACACATACCCACATATATATATATATATATATATATATATATACACACACACACACACACACATATGTATATATATATATATATATATATATATATATATATATATATATATACACACACACA
>JAOUQZ010000041.1:7383155-7400181 GCA_028564935.1 Neosilurus hyrtlii
TTTTTGAAGAGTAAAACAAAACGCAAAGGGTGATGCACACATGTATATACACTGGCTTAGGAAATAATAATCAGAAGAAACCATGTACTATTCAATTCTCAAAAAATATTAAGGTTTAGTTGAAAAAGGCAAAAGGGGTAAGTGAGAAATAAAAAAAAAAATCAAAAACATTTGTAACTGGCTCCAGAGAGGCATTATTTTGTTTATGAGAAAGTGACGTCTAAAGATAATATAATATATTAGTATATACTACACAGGAATGGCATGATCTGATTGGTCTGCTATTTCATTACTATTAATCATTAGTCTGAGTGGATAATGCTTAAATCAGAATGACAGACAGTCACAGTTTGTCAAGGACACTTGAACAGACATCTTTATCGTGCATTAAAATAAAAAAGCCTTAAATATCTGTCTATTTTTTTGGGCCAGCAGTATAGAAATTTTTTTTATTATTGTGCAAACACACCTTTACAGAAAGTTTCCTTCTGTGTTCATGTAGAATATAGGATAACCTCTAAATAAGAATGCACTTCCGAACCACATACAAAGCTCCTCTTCATTAGCTTGTTTTATAGTGCGGCTCACCCCACAGCTCACCTGAACAGTCTCTGTCTTGGTTAAAATACGTAAATATTAACTATCATGATCATGATCGTTTTAGTTTTTTTTTTTATATATATCTTTGTACTTGATGAAAAAATGTTTGCAATGGCATGAGAACCCACCTTTATAGGTTTGGGTTTCTTATTCGTCCATGAAATATGCAGCCTACGAAACACTAGATACGCTAAAACATTATGTACCTCAGCTGAAAGTGCAGGGCTCACCTAACCAGTCTTTGTCTTGGTTAAAATATGCAAATATAAACTATAAAAATATCATTTTAGTTTCATTTTCTGTCCACAAAGTACTAAAACTCTAAAAAAAGAGTTTAAAGAGGCACCGTTACACGGTACCTGCCTGTGTACGTCCTGATTAAATAAATAACAATAAGATTCTTGGTCTTTTTTTTTGCGTGGGTGCTTTTGTAGTACGTAAATACAAAAACAATGATGCGCCTCAGGCTTGGTGGATGTCATTCAAATGAATATCTCCTTTTGACATTCCTCTCACTTTGAGTGCAGAATATGATATAAGATAAGGGCAATAGGGTGGCATAGTGGATAGCGTGTCAACAAGAAGTTTCTGGGTTCAATTCCTTGGCTCAGGCGTTTGCATGTTCTCCGCGTGCATGGAGGGATTTCTCCGGGTACTCCGGTTTCCTCCCACAGTCCAAAGACCAGGCGGGCGGGTGTGTCACCCTGCGATGGTCCGGCAAGCTGTTCAGTGTGTACCCCGCCTTTGTCCAGTGTCGGCTGAGATGGACACCAGCCTCCCCTTGGCCCTTGTAGGATTAAGCGGTTCATCAAATAATAGTATTAAATAATTCTATAGTACAATATAAATATATTTTATATATTATTATATGTATAGTGCTGTGCCAAGTATGGCTTCAGTTCGCCTTTGGTGACCAGTTTTTATTTCTGTGGATGAGGGTATGTGCCATCTGTCAGTCCAATATTGGATACTGAGTGCACAGAGTAGCACGCGCCCTTCACCGACATGACGTCACGGGCTTAGGACGTCGCCACGGGCCCCGGATTTACGGTAAAGTCTCTCTCTCTTTCTCTCTCTCTCTCTCTCTCTGCTAAAAGGGAGAAACTCCTAAACTTTACAGACTCAACAACACGTCGAAGCCATGGCGACATAACGTAGGCCATTTTTCTGTTGTCTCTACCTAAGGGCGGCTGTTAGAGGGGAGTGTTAGGTGGTTATCATGGTGGGGGTTCGGCTACAGTTAGCATGCTCAGACCAGACAAGAGGATAGACACAAACACATAGATAGGGACACAGAAACCACCCTGTATCCCTTCAGCGTCCGCTACTATTTACATATTTTAGTTGTATGTAGGAGGGGAGACTGGTGTGTGATGTTCAGCACAATATACATGAAAAAAACCCAAAAAAACAAAGTGTCTAGAAGCTAAACTGCATAGACTTGCAAACCTACTCGCCCTGCATGCTCACCAGACTAATTAATAATAATAATAATAAGAATAATAATAATAATAATAATAATAATAATAATAATAATAATAATAAAACACCCCCTCAAAAAAAGGCTTAAACAGAATCCAGTACAGACAGGAACAGATGCATGTTATCCTGAGGCAAAACAAGCTGGAACAGTGTTTCATTTCCCAGCTGAGACTCGAGTCAGTCCGGCTGCAGACGGTGGAGGGAAGCCAGCGCTTTTCAGGAGGAGGTACGGCTCTGATAATAATAACAATAATACTACATTGTTCCGGTTTTCTACACAGTAACACCAGCACTGAAAGAATCCGGGTTGTTGTGCTGATTTAAGCTCTTCATGGCGGCGGGTTACAGGTTCATTTCACCGCAGGAGAGTCGTGTTTAAGCGGTTAGAGATCCTTCCGTTAATGGAAAGAGTGTAGCGGCGAGTCGGATACACGACCCGGCGAAGGTTACATGCTGTGTTCAAGCGTGTTTGAAGGTAATTTACCGTGTATTTGGACAGCGTTATGTTGTAACCCTGATTCTCTTTGTGTGGGTGTTGGCCAGCAGTCCTCGGAATTGAGTTTGCCCCTGAACGGCTTGAGAAACAGTCGGAGTGGTTGTGGTGTCGGTACACAGCTCGGTTACATCTCCGACTTGGCTGCTTGCTTGGACGCAGGCCTGTATAGGCAGAGTAAACGTTATTCAAGCAACTGTGGTGTTAAAAAAAATGTTTAAATAGTTTTATAAACCTGTCAGGACCACACACCGAGTAGAGCTATCACCTGTTGCATGCAGTCCTGCCAGAAGATGAAATGTGAGAGGTATGTTGCAAGTTCAGGCCCAATAATAGACTGGAAAAAGTGACATCTTGGGTGAAAATATCTAAAACCTCATCAGATTATTTTAGTTTTCCCAGTAAGAATATAATTCATGAAATATAAGGAGAAGTAAAACTATTTCTAGACATTTTTTTACTCTTTTCAAGCCTTATATTCTTATTTATTAATTTTGGTTCTTTTTAAGAACTAAAAAATTGGCAATAGAAGAAGACATAATGCTAGAAATTAGTAAAAATAATTTTAGAAATAGTTTTAATTAATCAATTAATTCATTTTCTAAGCTGCTTAATCCTAATTAGGGTTGCGGGGAGGCTGGCGCCTCTCTCAGGCGACTCTGGGTGAAGGCAGGTTACACCCTGAACAGCTCGTCAGGCCATTTCAGGGCCAACACACATACCACCATACAAACCCACACCTAGGGGCGATTAGGAACTGCCGGTTCCTAATCATGTTCCTATGCATGTTTTTGGACAGTGGGAGGAAACCGGAGTACCCAGAGGAAACCCATACAAGCATAGCACACACTAATAGTTTTAGTTATTCTTAATTATTTAATTGTTCCGTTTTTGCAGTGCGACTCTCACCATCATCACTGCACTCTTGCCCTGTACATTAGGAAGCTTGCAGAATTCCAGGTTTTACTCACCATTGTGAACTGGATATTGTTGCACTAGACCAGATGGATTAAAAAACAAACAAACAAAAAAAACCCCACGATTTCCGATCTTATTTTGATGTGGACGTTTGTACACAAAGGGACACGTCTAAAAATCAGGACAATAGCTATTGTACCGGGGGGGGGTGTCGGTCCAAGAGGAACGTTGCACCTGTGAGAGTGTTGTGTGAAGTATAGGCGGTTTGCTGGAGCACCTCTGGAATTCCCCTCTTGCTTGAAAATAGGTCCCTTTTCCTGCTTTTTAACCAAAGGTTTGTTGTGGCAACTTCTGTTCGCAGAGGTGAAACTGGTAACTGTTTCCATGCATCTAAAGCCTACAACATCACCAGACTTCCATTCTGTGGTGTCATGTACAATGTATAATTACTAATTGGTTGATGTTTGATTGGCGACACTTATCATAGTGTTAAGATTGTAATTATTTTCTCATACAATTTTTTTTGAACCGTCACCGGTTTATGGCAAGCTTTGTAAACACAGATTACTCTTCTGTCATTCTTTATGTTAATGAATTTAAGTATTGTAATTTTCAACAAATATATATTTACATAGTTATTTGTTTGCTTCTTACAACAAACCTCTCCTTGTTGTGCCAGTGAAAGCCTGTTATGTCCGGTCCTACCTGACTGCCTCTGAGAACTCTGAGTAGCCTTGAAAGACGTGCAGCACAGATGTCACACACTGGACCTGCTTTCTATAGACCCCCCAAAAAAGGTCCACCTGATCAGAGAGCCAAATATGGTGCATATGACCAAAATGGAGCAACGGGTGGAAATGGTGTACCGGCAAGGTACATAGTGACTGGACCCTCAGGTGAGAAAGCTTGTTCTGTAATAAGGTATTTGCAGCGTGTGTACTCTAAGTAATGCATGCAGTTCTACAAGATGGATCAAATGTCTGGTATTAGATATAAGTGTAGATAAGAGTGTATGCTATACCTACTAACCTCATTGTGTCATTATGCATTGTGTTAATTAGTCAGTCCTGATATTTTGAACAGACCAGGAAATTTATAACCAAATACAACTCTCATACTTCTGCCTGTGCGGTGAATATATGCCTGAATATACCTGAAAAATTGTTGGCTGGATGTAAAGCAATCATTCACTCTGTCACTCACTCACATAAAATGTATGACTGTGTAATTCAAGGGCTGCAAAAAGGCCTTTAGCAGTGATGTAATTGAATAATTTGCCCGGTGCTTGAGGATTATGACGATGGTGAAACATACTCCCTTACTGAAAGAACAAACATGTTCTGGGGGAAGAACTGAAAGGCAAGTTCAGACCAACACTTCTGTTGGAAATGGTGGTGAATAAAACCTGTTTGGCTTAAAGTTTCTGTCCCCACCTCTTTGTTTTCTCTGCCAGGAGCACAACGGGGAGTGGAGAACAATCAGTAGTATATGAATAAACTCAGTTTTGAATCCATACAGAGAAATATATAGTGTAATTATCATTGTATTCTGCATGGAAGGGTTTGGTTTTAATGTTGTGTTCCGTGATCTGTTGGTGGATATGATGATCATCTGTCTGTTCTTTTTTGTAAATAGCACATATTTTTGTGTCTCTCTAAGGGTGAGAGGATTGGTGATTAACATGACTTGAATATACTATAGTAACAGATACCACAAATGTTATTGGTTTCTATTTTTCTATCTGTAAGAAACGATCAGATTAATTTGTTGAATGTTTACACCAATGTAGATAGAGGCGCACTTTAAAACATGGTTGGATGACAAGATGGAAGCCATTTCTGAGACTGACTGTGTATGTGGTTATTTAGGTGGAAGCATGCATCACCAGCATCAAGATGGTTATTCAGCTTCTTCATCCTATCACCCCCTTTCTTCAAAGGGAGAGCAATATTATCCCCCGGGGCATGGACCCAAAGACGATCATCTCTTTTGGAGCACACACATGACCAATTATGATCACCATGTGAGTCCAAACCAGAGCACAACACTCTAAGATTAACTGTACTGAGTGTCTGTCTATGGAGAAAGACAACATTATTATAATTCTTATGGCGCTGAACCCCTTTTGCTAAGAGCATAGCAGAATGTGTGTCATGTACACATTTTCCAGGCCTTGTATCACTTTGTCAGCTCACACGATTATAAAGGAAATTGGCTTTTCTTTGCTTAATTTATTTATTAAAATAAAATAGAGGCCTGCTCACCCTTCCCATAATCAAGTTAGTTTTAGATAATGGCCCCTGCATTTTGAAACTGAAACTGCTGATCTGTTAGCGCTCTTTGTTCATGCAGGACAACAAAACCTTAACAAGTTCACTGTTAGTGATCCCTCTTGAACTTTTTCTTCATCCATACATTATACATGGACGTTCTGAACACAGTACACTTTCCGCTGTAGCTGCTTTTGAGACCGTCGAGGTCAGTTCTGGTCCATTACAACAAAAGAACCATTCGAATATACATTGGATGGGTTGAAAGAGTTTAAAACATAACTATTTAGACCAAATGTCCAGTTTCACTTTACAGTTTATGATCATTTATATGGATTGTTTTTCAAATGTAATACAGTGGAATGTTGACCTCATCATAAATGGCTACTTGGTGCAGAGGCTTCAGGGAAGTAACTATATTAGTTACCTGTGTTACACATTACAGAAAGATCACTTTATTTTAAAGCACATTCTGGTAATATGTTTATAGTTTACAGTTATACTTTGTATGGCACCTGAATTGTACTAAATCAGTAAATTAGGATTAAATATACCGTTTTATTATTTTCAGACCCGTGGCTCTGATAAACATGTCACTAATATCGATGCAGAGATCGATTCTCTCACATGCATGCTGGCTGACATGGATAGCCATCCCCAGAATACAAGCACACAGGTACATTATTTCCTTGGTCTTATCTCTCTTATGTTTGTTTTACTTATTTATTCTTTGCAAGAAACATTTTTAATGATCAGAATGAAAAAAAAAAAGCTTGTTCAAAGCATTTGTGTTGACGTGATTGAAATGTTTCCTATTGCACATAACGCCTGCAGTGTTATAAATTAATGACAGTGTTGTGGTTGTAGTTGCATTTTATTTTTGCACGTGTTTGTGAAAATGAGTAAATAGAATGTATGAAAGCATATTTAAAAATTTTAGGCAGTGCATTTCAGAGCGAGTGAAAGATTTACATTTACTGTCAAACCATACAGCTATACGACAATGTGCCTTTCAACAAGCATCTCTTCACGGAGCGCTACAAACCATCCAACCAGACAGGCAGTCCGTCCCAGACCAGACCATCCTTGGGTTACCCTCCTCATCCTCAAAACCAGTACCATCCTTCTCTACCTTATGTGTCCACCCCGAAGCCTGAATACACCTATCCGTCCCCATCGTCCTCCACCCACAAACCTTACCCCCAACCAGTGCCAGCCTCTTACACCACTGCGTCCACCCCGAGTGGGCCACGCTTCACAGTGCAGGTCAAAACTGCTCAGCCTGTTACTTATTCTCAGAGCGGGAGACAGGCGGAGCAGGCCTACACCCCACCCCCTCCTCGCCAGCATGCTAGCTTTCCTGCCCCACAGGACCGTCTACATTACACTGAAGTCTCAGGGCAGGGACAGAGCTGGTACCCACCACCACCTCCAGTCCAGCAGGCACATGGTGATCCAGCTGCATATAAGTCAGGGCCTGGTGGTGTACAGGTGGCAAGCAGGGTACAGGCACCCCCAGGAAAGAAAGGACAAGAACAGAGCTACCAGGTTAACAAGGTAAGAATTTTCCATTGAAAGATTTCTTCATTCTACTCATACGTGTTTTCTGAACATCCTATTTAGGATTTTGTCCCCTTGTGCTGTTATAAAAGTCTCCACTCTTCTGGGAAAGTTTTCCAATAGATTTTGACACATAACTGTGGGGATACGCCCATTTAGCCACACATGCCTTAGTGAGTTCAGGCATTGATGTCAAGTGAGGAGGCCTGGTGTGCACTCGGCATTTCAATCCACCCCAGAAGTTTTTAGTGGTGTTGAAGTCAGAGCTCTCTGCAGTCCACTCTCTTTCTCCTACTTCACACTTGGCAAACCTTATCGTCATGGATTCGCTTTATCCGCAGGGGAATTTTCATGCTCAAACATGTTTGGCCCCGTTCAGTCCAGTAAAGGGAGGCTGTAATGCTACAACATACAAAGATCTCTCACACGCAAGTGTGCTACCAAAAAAATAATGTGGCAACAGTTTGAGGAAGAACCACAGATAGATAAGGATGGGACTGACCAGGGAACACCCGATACGATTTCACTATATCTAAGTGCTGCATACTTGCAGAATCACATTTCTGAAAATATCCAGGATTATGTTACATTTTTTCTGCTTTCATGTTACATTTTTAAAACATTGATTCCTGTAATAAACAAAGCTGAGTCATACCTCCAAAGCACATTCATTCATTTTCTGAGCTGCTTGATCCTAATTAGGGTTGCGGGAAAGCTGGCACCCATCTCAGGGCAGAGTACACCCTGAGCAGCTCGCCAGGCCATCGCAGGGCACCTCTGAAGCTTTATGCCTTTAAAGCTTTATTCAAGTGGAATAGTTTTGAACGTGCAATCCCTCCATATATATCAACCAGGATACATTTAGCAAAAATGGGTGTCACTTTTAGTAATTGGTTTTCTGAATAAGAATCAATGTTAATGTTTCATATACCTGAAACTCTGTTGTATATGTTGTAGCACCAGGGAGCACTGCCAAGACCCGAGGAGGAATTGGATCGTCTCACTAAGAAATTGGTTTATGATATGAATCATCCCCCCGCAGAGGAGTACTTTGGTATAATTGCTCATTTTTGATCTTAAAAACTGAGACAGTTGTTCATTTTATTTAAAAAAAAAAAATGAAAGGGTGAGATTGGCACCTTTCACACCATTATTCCATTCTGTTTCTCTCTCAGGCCGGTGTGCCAGGTGTGGAGACAACGTTCTCGGTGATGGGAGCGGATGTATTGCTATGGAGCAGGTGTTCCATGTGGAGTGTTTCACATGTATCACCTGCAATGCCCAACTCAGAGGCAAGCCTTTCTATGCACTGGACAAAAAGAGCTACTGTGAAAGCTGTTACATTGTGAGTCTTCTTTTTTTACTCTGTGCTTAATTTATTTTTTTGTTTCTTTTTACATTTTAACCCCAAATTCTTGTTCTTTTTGTCTTTATATTTTATTTCCTCACTCAGTGGTGTTCTTGTGCACGGCACCGCCACTTCCTCCTTCTTCTTCCTCCTCCTTCATCTTCCTCCTTTTTTGTTCCAGTCATGTTTTTGTCCATGTCTTAGTGTCATGACTGTGGTGGAATTGTTGGTTTTGTTGCCAATAACTGTGTGCCATAGGGTTTCATACTTAATTTTTTAAAGATCATTTCCTATTCTCAAGATGCTACTCCCTGTCACATGATAACCTTTTGTTAGCTTATATGCAACAGAGTTTCTCTATTAACTGTCATTTCATTGGTCAATGTCTTCTGTTGGTTCTTGTTTCTCCGATGTCTCTCAGAGCACACTGGAGCGCTGCTCAAAATGTTCCAAACCAATCCTGGACAGGATCTTGCGAGCAATGGGGAAAGCATATCACCCACGTTGCTTCAACTGTGTAGTCTGCGGCTGCTGCTTGGATGGTGTTCCCTTTACCGTGGATGCCTTGTCACAGATTCACTGTATTGAGGACTTTCACAGGTAACCACAACTGTGTTGATGTAGATTAAGATTATTCCCAGGTTTGAACCCTGTCTTGTACACTTTACTCTTCAGCTCACCATACAGGTTTTCAATGGGGTTCAGATAAAGGGACTGAGATGGCCATGATTGATGCTTGATTCTGTAGTCAGTTAACCATTTTTGTGTTGATTTGGACATATATCTTGGATCATTGTCCTGCTGGAAGATCCAATGACCACTCCATTGTGGTGTCCTGGCAGAGGCAGCCAGATGTTGATTTAAAATGTTATGATATTTCTTAGAGGCCTCGATTATGTACTCAAACAAGGTTTCCATGGTCTTTGCAGGAAAAACAGCCCCACATCACAGGTCCTCCACCATATTCGACAGCTGGGATGAGGTTCCTTTTATTATAGCCATCCATTTTGCACCAAACCCACCCTGAGGCTTTATTACCAAAAAAAAAAAAAAAAACTCCATGTTTTTCATCAGATCTTAGAACACCTTTCCAGTCAACCTTGTAATAGTAGTATTCATTAACTCCAGCTGCTTACATCTGTGGTTAACCGACAGTAAAGGCTTTCTCTGGCACACGTTCCAAGTTTGTAGGGATGAAGATGATGTCCATGATTTCACCAACAATTTTGCTCTTTTTAAGATTCTCCACACTGTACGTGGGGGCAAAATAAAACTTGGGTTCGCTTCCAGACAAGTTTGTAACAGTTCAAATTGATGTAAATGTTTTATTTATTTTGTTATTAATATTAATATTGGCATAACAGTAGAAATGGGCATTTTGATGGTTTCTTTATCACCATTTCCTGATGTCAGGTCAATACCCTTCTCCTTAATTTAGTTTGTATGCTCTCATTTCTTTCCCATGTTGATGGGATGTCTAAAGGAACGTGGCCTGGGTGTCACTTCATGTTTGATCAGGAAGTCATGGATTATAGCTTGTGTCCCTTGACACTCCAATCAACTAAAAAAATGCACAGTCAAGTAGGAAACATGATTTAGTTACATTCAATTCAAGTCATTCAAAGCACATGCAATTTCCAGGGTGCCAATATTTGTGGCACATGTGTTTTTGGTGAAAAGAATTATTTTCTGATGCAATGCGAGATCAGACTAATCTTTAAAAGAGTGCCAAAAACTGTGGAAGGCACTGTATATCTAATTCAGTTTAAATTATAGTGAACATGTTTTTAAAAATTGTGTATTTTCTGTGTGAACAGGAAGTTTGCTCCAAGATGCTCTGTGTGTGGGGAACCCATAATGCCTGAGCCAGGTCAAGAGGAGACCGTCAGAATTGTGGCTCTGGATCGCAGTTTCCATGTCAACTGCTACGTTTGTGAGGTAAACACACTCTGTTGAAGTTAATATGTTTAGCCGCATTCTTACTTGAGCAAATGAGGCTATAAAGGAAATCTCTTGATAAGTAGTCAGAGGCTGAGTGTTTGCATTGCAGGAGTGTGGTTTGCTCCTTTCATCTGAAGGAGAGGGTCGAGGCTGCTACCCTCTGGACGGTCATATTTTGTGCAAGAGCTGCAGTGCCCGACGAATTCAGGATCTCTCAGCCAAAATCTCCACCGACTGCTAACAACCACCTTCTGTTCTCTTTCACAGCTTTTTTTATTTTTCATTTTGTACATTTTGAGGTCTGTTCCTAGAAATGCCCACATAGGGCTAAAGTAACCTTTATTTTTCTTCCCCTTTATAATAGCAAACAAGTAGAATATGAAAAGTATCACACACATTAAAGCATTCTACGTACTCAGGGTTTCTAGTTAAGCAGAGCCGTGAAATAAGCATGAAGTCGTTTGCATAGGCCACTTTAAGAGGGCAAGTAATATTATTCAATTTACTGAACAAAATGGTTAGTTTACAGGGTAATAAAGCTTCATTGTGAACAGCTTTTGTTCACATACATACACTTCATTCAAGTTTCTGATTCTTTTGAAAAGGTGAAAGGGTATGATCAGGTTGTTGTTTTTTTTTTCCTACTTGACAACTATACTGTAGCCAACTAATTCATCATTCATTCATTCGTCCATTAGTTTTCTGAAATGCTTAAGCCTAATTAGGGTTGCAGGGAGGCTGGCGCCCATCTGGGCGAGTGCGGAGTAGACCCTGGGCAGCTCGCCAGACCATCACAGGGCGAATGATGTTTCATTACATTAAATAATCGAACTTGAAATAACCTAAGAGAAATTATGATAGTAATGAGCTGAATTCACTAAATAAAACCTTTATTGTTCATATTCTCTAGTTTAGATCTGTATTTCTTTATACTTTCTTTTTACGAGCAACAAAGGTCACATGATACTTAATTTACCTCTTGCACTACAAGAGCCTAAGACCTTAACCTTAACATTACAACTTCTCTGCTGGAAATGTTAGACATATCAACAAATTAGAATGATTAACCCTAGAACTGATCACTGTTCTTGAAGGATATCACCATTCTGTTTAATATCTAAGGGGAAAAAAACCTGCCTTTTTACTCTGTGTGCCACAATAGGCTCTTTGTAAGGATATATTTTTTTCTGATCCAGCACCAGTTTAGTTTTGTACCTTAAAACCCCCTCCGAATATCCTGATAGCACAGTGTTAGAACAAAATTAAATGAAGGAATGAATGATGATGAGGTTTTTTTTGTAAAGCTTGTGATGTTGAGCTTTATCAGAGGGAATCCCTGCTGTATCGTGCAGACTGATGTGAATATGAAGTAGTATCTTAGTTATAAAGGGATTTAGAGATGGAGTGGAAAGGATTTCGAGTGACGTGTATAGTGAGATTAAAGGCTAAAATATAAAAGAAAGCATAATTTGAGATGGTGGCTTACAGTTCACTGTATTCTCTCTCTAAAGAAAACATATTCTTGATACGTAGCCTTTTTCAGAAGCATCTAAAAGCAAACAGCACCTTGCCTACTGAACAGCTAATGTATGAACTACGTCCTAGTAAACAAGCTTTTGGTCTTTTGGTTTATCCAGTTTTGTTGCTGGGACTGGTATTTTGTTCAATAAATATTTTGAATGCTGTCCGTTTTGTTTCTTATTATTATTGTTATTGATGAGTATTTAGCTTTTGTTCTCTTTTCCATTATTTTTTTAGTATAAAAATGGCCTCATTTTTGGATGAGCTTTGATTTGGGTTTTTCTGCTGGTTAAAAAGTGAATTTGTTTAGGTTTGATTGACTTCCATTTTCTGAATTTGAATATCTGCCTTATACATCTAGTGTTACTGTTCATGAACTTGCAAAATCATTCATGTGAAGACTTGTCTCGATTCACCCATAACAGAACTAAAAGTACAATGTGTTAGCTAATCTTTTATTTATTAAAATTCAGATTAAAAGGTATTTAAAAGATTGTTTCATCGTTGATTTGGAGTAAAAAAAATTTTTCAATCAAATCAAACAAAACTTTGATCTGTTTTAAGCAACTCAAGGTATTCAGTATTTTGTTTTTCTTTTTATTTCCGTTTTTACTTCTTGTTTGGTTGTATTTTTCTTTTTAATTTATGGTTTTGATAATTCAGTAACTCGCCCCTTCTGATGTGAACATACTTATCCCTCTGCATGCTTTGAATTTTTCTTGCCACACAGTAAAAGAATGTCAGTGCCAATGACATGTATAACCCTAAATGTTTTATCAATGCTCACTGATACTAATGAGCAAGTGCTCTTCATGCAGAATTTTACCTTTATTTGTGATGCATTAATTGTGAAACCAACACTCATTCATTATTTAAAGAGCTTCAATTAATAAACCTATCCGTCAGTACATCAGACATGGGTGTAATCTATCAATTGTGTTATTAAATATAGTCATGTCTATTGCCGATATATAAAGCTGTGTCTTACTCCGAATAGAGCCAGTGTTTCATTTTTGTCCATACTTACAGCTATATGATCGTTCCACATCATATCCTAAATTATATTTTTACACAACTACAAAATTACACTTATTACAGATCAGATGTAGTCATATTTGTCTATTAATATGTTTGTTTAAAACTAATCCTGAAATAATATGCATGCACTCCCTTAAAGCAGCCTGTTCCAGATCCGCTTCTACAGCAGTTGGACTTGACTAGGCACAAGGATTTAATTGACACAATAAACTAAACCATAAACATCCTTCAAAAAAATTACTCCACAATGCAACTGTAGCCATTTCATACAATGGTAGCTAACAGGAGGTGAACGTCTTCCAGAAGAAATTCCTGCAACCGGTTTTCCGTTCACGCGGTGTTAAGGAAAGATGGCGTAGGACACGGTTCAGCTCCATGTCGTTATCTGAAAGGGTGTCGCTCTCATCTGGGATCTCCAGCTCAGAAAGGAGCTTCAGAAGAAGTATGCGGGAAAGATCCTATACACACAACAAGATAAATAATCCTGTATAATGTAAGGGAACAAATGGCAAGACCAGCAGAACATGATCTAATATCATAAAAATAGACTATTATAATTATTATGGAAACATGGCCTGAAGTTACTAGAAATTGGAGGAAAACCAAGTTATTTATGTAACTTGATAACTTATTAAAGTACAGTGAAAAGTGGCATGAAAAATCTCTGCATTACAAATAAATAAGCAAAATACTCCATTATCAAATGAAAGATCACAAATTATTCTTACCTTCTTCCCCTCTACATCATTTTGGAGCAGTTGCCCCAGTACGTCAGTTCTAGGAGCTGTTTTGACCTTACAGACTAACACAAGAAGGGACAGTGCCAACACCACTGCCTGAATTTGAGAACACATCCTAGTGTTCATTGCAGAAACTCAGCCTTATAAGCACACCAGTTCCACTGAGAGCTGACAACAGTGACCCAACAGCAGTATGATGAGGGTTATATACAAGTCAGAGAAAGGTGGGTGCCTGGAGAAATGTTATTGGTCTAGAAAGCAAAAGGCGTCAAAGGGTTGCAGTTGTGTGGTTGAAGACATGAGTAAGTTATGGAGGTGAAGGCTCTGTTTGTTTGTGGGAGGGGCACGTGTGAGTGTGTGTGGTTGCATGTTGATGAAAGTCAGGGTGTGTGAGGGATATCTCAGTAGGGAAAATCTTTGATAAGGTCACAGGGAAATGTTACCTCGCTAATGTTTCATCATATACACACAAAAAACCCCAGCTACCTAACGCTAATGTCTGAAGTGGCTCTACCATGGTACTCATCAAGAGAAGCATTTTGAGGCTTCTCAAGAAGACTGTGCTTGAGATATGGGCTGCCAAATTAATGTGTCTGTTGATGGGCCACTCTGTTAACGCCAGAAGTGTGTCACTAGTGATTAAGTGCAAAGCACATCCATGTGCCTTGGTCGCTGCATGAGGTCCTATTTTCAAATACTTGCTAATGACAAGAAGTGACTTAAATGTTAATTGGTCTGCATGCCCACTCCACTTTCAAATAAGTCACCCTGTGCCACACAAAACGCACACATGCTGATAAACACACCTATCACGACCTGGTATTTAGCCATATTTAAATAAATGAATGCTCATGAATGAGCCAATACATTACTTATTCAATACAAAAATATTAAAACAAGTATATATATCGATATAATATGGTAACGGCTGATTGGTCCACTGTCTGTAAATTCAAAAATTTTGTCATGGTCAGTTGGTGCATGCAATGTCATCATTACAACACTTTAAAAATGAAATAAACAAGTAAATAAATAAAAATCTTGTTTTTGTTTTGATATTCTTGTGTTTCCATGCACTGACAGTCAAGTGTTTAGAACACCCCATTTACTTATTTAAATGCTTACATAACTATCTATCTATTTATTTATTTATTTTTCATTCATTCATTTTTAAATGTAAGTAGTTCAAGTCCAGTGAATAACCTAAAAAGGAAGAAAAGTAAGCGGTAAGTAGACTGTAGACTCAAACCATGAAATGGCAGTACAGCCTTAAATCAGAATCATCACAATCAGAACTTCATGTGAGCTGGTTTAGGATGAAGTAGACAGAAGGGTGGCTCTGTGTTTAAGGTGCTGGCTTACTGATCCAAAGGCCCAGGTCAGCTAACTGGATTATCAAAGGCCAGCCATGTCTTTCACTGTCTGTGGTGAGAAGCATGTAAAAGAACCACTGCTGTCATTTGTAAAGAGTAGGCCATTGGATTGCCATCAGCGTGTTTCTGCCCTGCGATGGCCTGCCCTATCTGTCCAGGGTGTACTCTGCCCTCGCCCAGAGTCGGCTGAGATGGGCGCCAGCCTCTCTGTGAACCATATTTGATTTCCACCACTGTAAGAATGGCAGCAGTGTATTCAGCTGTATATATTTGCAAAAATAGTAGAAAGAAAAAAAAAATGTCTATCATTTCTATGATAGTGAGAATAGACTGGAAAATGGTGAATTTGCTGGGGAGCATAAAGATTAGACTCTGGAGCAAAAGAAAATTTGATTTCTGAAGACCTGATTAGACCAGATCTGACTTTTTCTAGAGTGATCGGTGTGTGAGAGTAAGAAGAGAAGTGCATGAAGCGATGTGCCCATCATGGATAAGAGGCAAAGTGGATCAGTGGTCACTACCGTCACCTCACTGAAAGAAGGTTTGAGGCTTTAATTCAACAGCCAAGCAGGACCTTTCTGAGTTTGTCCCAGTGCTTGTGTGGGTTTCTTCTGGGTACTCTGGTTTTCTCCCACAGTTCAAAGACTTGCACATTAGGTCAACTGGTTACTCTAAATTGCCCATATGTCTGAATCAGAGTGTGAATGGCTGTATGTGTCTCTGTTAGTCCTGCAACCTATTTACGGTGTACCCCGACTCTTATCCAAAGACATCATGGATTGGCTCCAGCTTCCCTTTAACCTTGACTGAGAAGCTGTACAGATAATATACAGTGACATATTGAAAGTAAATAGACACCCATCATTACCGAATTTTATCTGTGAAACTAATTTGATCAGACTTGTTAATATATTCTTTAATTCAAGGAGCCTGTCTCAGCCAACTTTGAAGGCAGGGTACTCTCTAAACAGTTCGACCGTCCATTGCAGAAACAACTTTTGATATGTTACTGTATATATGGAGGTATGGATGGATGAATGGATCTTTTCTTCCCTGATGGAGGGTTCATCAGGCTTAAATTGTGAAAGAGTGGTTCAGGGAGCATGAGGAATTGTTTCTCACATGAATTGGCACCTTGGAGTGCTGAGTTTTACCCTGGTGAAAGACTCTGGGATGTGCTGGAAATTACTTTATGGAGTCTCACAAACAGGGCTTGAACCAGGTCGGAGGTTCTCCTTTATATTTGAACCAGCATGTCAATGTCCTCCTTCTTTTCTCCCTGGCCTGGCTATTGTAAGTGTTGCTCATGATTGATTGAACTTGGACCATAAATTATCCCGGGAACCCTAAATAACTGATTTTTTTCTCAGAAAGAAGAAATACTTGAAGTACTTGTAATTTGCATGACCAAACCAAAAAATAGACTAATAATTTTGCACTGTGAGGGAAAATGGACACACAGTAAACATAAAAGGAGCATACAGTATTTAGCACTAAGGATTTATGCTACTAGTGGTGTTTAAAACCAAACTAAATCATGCCTGGGACCAGTATAGATGGTACTAGACCCTGCTCAATTTCAATGCTCCTCCACTGAGTCAGCCACTAGGTGGCACCACTGGTAGAAAAAAAAACCCCAGCTCTCTGTCATCACAACCAACATTGACTGTATATACACTGTCATTACTGCACACACACACACACATTTATATATTTTTATATTTATTTTAAATAATATATAT
>JAOUQZ010000041.1:7429060-7446833 GCA_028564935.1 Neosilurus hyrtlii
TATATATATATATATATATATAAAACCAATACATATAAAATAATCAATAAAAATGTTTGGGAAATCACAATTACATTGATTCCAAGAAAAAACTTGGCCAATTTGCCACCATGAAGAGCTTTTTTTGGTAAGATAATTTGAAGTAAAATTGAAATTATTGGTAAAATTATGAATGAGACATTCTGTGTCAGCAGTGAGATTTTCCGGGTTGTGGAGCTGTTGGCTGTTGTCACACACTGGAGCACCCAGAGAGCAGTTGGGGGTTCGGTGACTTGCTCAAGGGAACTTCAGCCATAAAGGTGGAGGAAGGGAAGGGGCTGCTCACTCCCCCCACTGCCACACGATTTTCGTTTTTACGATGGCCTGGCGAGCTGTCCAGCGTGTACCTCGCCCAGAGTCGGCGGAGATGGACGCCAGCCTCCCCGCGACCCTAATTAGGATTAAGCGGTTCAGAAGATGAATGAATGAATGAATGATGCATGTCTTAGGGTTGTGGGAGGAAACCGGAGTAAATGGAGAAAACCCACACAAGCACAGGAGAACTCCACACAGAAACACCTGAGCCTGGGAATCGAACCCAGAACCTTCTTGCTGACCTGCTAAACACTACACCACAGTGCCATTTTCTTACCATTGTTTGATAAGATCTATTTTAATCAACAAATGTGCATAAACATCCCTTCCTCCAAACGACAAATTGTCCTCCAGATTGCTCAAACAAATCAGATTTGCTGTTAACCAAAACTGTGAGACGTACCGCAAAGAACAAAAGTAACCAAAATCATATTATTTGTAATTTAATAATTCATCAACAGGAAACAAAAGCTTCCACAGTAAATAACAGTGAGTGCTTTTAGAACATTTTAAATACTTACAAAATACTCAAAGGATAAGTAAATAATACACAATTTCTAAAATAACAAGAGCCTTCAGTTCAACACATCACTCATATGTCACTTGCTACTGGAGCAATCCTCCTCATCATCACTATACGGAAAGGTTGCCATATTTGTTTTTGTGTTCTCAAAATTTTGGATTTTGTGTTAAAAAAAAAAAAGCTGTAATACAATTCAGTGTTATTTCAGATGATTGGAAAAATATTTCAAGTGAGGAAAAGATGACACACCTTCACAGTGGAATAAACAGCATCTTACACAGACATGCTGCACTAATGCTGCACAAACTTTTAAAAGTTGCCACACATTGTAAATTCCCTTAAGGCTGCATAAAAAACAAATCCCGGTTTCTCATCAGAACTTTTTGAAAACCCGAATGCACCACATTTCAAAACCCAAAAGCTTGTAAAGCTAAATGCAGGTAAAGTGACTGAAGCTATTCAATACACCCTTGATGTTCAGTCTTTTACAAGCACATGTACATTTAACATGCTTTAGTCTGTGAAACTCTGAACTGTCTACAGAACAGCAGCTTTTCATTTCCAAAAATCTTTAGAAAATAGAACTATTTCAAACAGAACTAAACCAATCTCAGAACCACAATCACAGCATCCAACACCAAACTGTGTTCTGTGTTGTTTTTACCTTGTCTGTAGTGTTTTCCGAGGTTTTGAGTGTGGGTTTAAACAAACAAATAAATATATAAATAAATTGATGTGCCAAATTCTGGGTGCAGGCACTGATAAGAATCCAGGATTTTTTTTTTATCCAGCCTAAGCCACAAAATACCAATGATCAGAATTCTCCTTGCTCTTTATCAAAAATCACCAGTGCTCCATATTTTACACATGAACAAGAAAGTTAAATAATGGGGACAGAGTTTACACCATTTTTGGTTACAAAGTTTCATTGAAGACTCACAATATTCGGACATAAAACAAGAAGTGGTCATGCCAGTAAAATGTATCGATGTTAATGACAGGATGAAATATTATAAGTAAAAAAGTTATCTGTACTAACTACATTTGGCTTGAAAGAGAAACTATAGTATTAGAATCATTTTACACATGTACAGTACATGAAAAGAAAACAAAAAACAATGCCCTATGAGAGAAAATTTTCTTCTCCTGCCTCATAAATAACTTGGCTGATTCTGAAGGAGCAACTTATTTCAACCTTCAGAAAGCAAAGCTAAATGCTTTGTCTTAAAGCTTAACATGACAAGATGCCATTTAGATGTCGTATAAAGAAATCAAAATGTACATTAATTCGAACATCAGGCTTCGTTCAGTAAGATTTTTAAACACTGCTCACAACACACCATATTCAAAACAATTTCTATCTCAGCAAGGTTCCCCCGCATGCTTTAAATACTTAAGGATGTTAAGACTTTCTGAAAAACAGTAACCTGTCAAGCTATGTGTGCCTCGATTTTAGTTTTATACAGCATTAGCCTGAGAAGAGTAACTTAAAAGCTAACTCATATGAAGAAAATCATTCAATCGTATAAAACACAGCTTTGCTGGATGGGTGACGAGACTGGAAACCAAGTGCATCTGTGGTTTTCAGTGGACCAACTCCAGCTGGCTGGCAGAGAAGGGCAGTACCCCACTCACATAGTAAGCTATGCCCAGAGAGAGCAGGGCGATAATCACTAGCAGCAGAAGAACCCTCCAGAAGCCCAGATCCTCCACAAACTCTTGCCAAGTGGAGCGAAAACTGGACAGTACACCTTCACTGTTCTGCAGGTTGGGGTTCAGCAGTGAGTGGCTCTCCATTGCACTAGGAATCAACAAACAATACACACATGACAAGACAATGCAGGTATAATGCATGTGACAACACAAAACACTGTAGAGAAATAAATAACTTTATCTCAGCAAAGGTGGTTATGTTTACCATTGGTGTGTGAGTTTGGTAGCAGGATTACACACACACACACACACACACACACACACACACACACACACACACACACACACACACACAAAAAGAAAAAAACTTTTGTGAGAATTTTTATGGAATTTCCACCAGAGGTGGGGCTTTGGACAAGGAAGACTCCATTAGATTTTGGAGATGATCAGAATCCAATTCCAGCTACAAGATTTTTGGATTTTTGGAAGTGTCATATTACAGTAGGCCCAGTAAAGGGGTGCTGCGCACTTTGGTTTTTTTTTGCAATAACTTGTATGAGACTTTCAGGAAATTTCTACCAGGGGTGGGACTTTGGTTAATCGGATTTTGGACATGATCCTGATCAAATTCTGGATACAGGAATTTTTAAGAAAGGTTCCTTTATATTGTGAGATTATCTTTAACATTTTAGTTAATACGGGGATTGCTGGGCTTGTCAGAGGTTGTCACTCTCCAAGTGCTCTTACTTATTTAATATTAGGGAAAATGTCACACAAGAAAAAAGTTAAACAAGAACATTAAAATATCCCAACACTCACTGACCTCTTGTTTCAAAAAAGAAATACTTCAAAATAAAAAATCAAATCAAAGCTATCTATTGGGTTCTTTATGTTTGTATTCTCATCAGGTAACCTACCACGCATACAAAAAAAAATTCCAGTCTGGCTGAGATTTATAATCAACAAATGCTCCTTGCTTCACAAAACCCTCCAACATCAACTTAAAATAGGTGCCAGCTCACCTCTCACTCTCAGCCATCTGCATGGTCTCCAATTTGGAATGAGTGCCTCTGTTGAAGCCCTTCACCTCCTGCTCCTCCAAACCCTCCAACAGCCGAATGGCATCTTTATTTACGCCTCGTCGCTTGGCCAGCACCAGGGGAGTCGAGCCATTATGATTACTGCTCAAACACAAACACACAGCCTACATTCATGGATTCATCTGATACAAAACCAATAAAATCATGAATTACACAAAGACTGATTTTCTGATTTTGAGAAACTTTAACAATAGCAAATGCTATTATTAGATGACTTATTTACAATTATTATACAGTATACAACATGAGAAACACAGGCCTTCGTTTCTGTTTCATTTATTTGTACTGTGTGTTCAAAGAATGACATTTCTTTGTTTTACAGGGTTGGTTGCCAGGTGATTCCCTATCCCTCCAATTTACCCAGGTTTGGGACCAGCATACATCGGAGTTGTATCTGTGCTGGGACCAGCACACACCTGTGCTCCATTCACATTCACAACTAGTGGCAGTTAGGAATAACTATTTATTCTAATTTGCATGTCTTTGAACTGAAGGCAATAACCTGGAGTCCCCTGAGGTATTTCAGGCAAGCACAGGGAGAAGATGCAAGCTTCACACAAAAATGTCCTCGCGGAGCCCGGTACTTGAACCCAGGACCTTGTTGCTGTGAGGCAAGAGTGCTAAACACTGAAACACCAAGCCTGAAACACCAAGCCTGAAACACCCTGCAACGTCACTCTCCCTCCCTCCCTCTCCTTGCTGCACCTCTGCTTCCTGTGATAGACCTGACACTCCTCCCCACGTGTCAACTTTATCTATAATCAGGTCCAGAGACAGCTGAAAAGACTCCACTCAGGCAAGGCAGCATGGTGTGAGCCCTGTGTCCTTAAATCCTGCGCACCTCAGCTCTGTGGAGTTTTAGATTATATTTTCACAATGAGACTACAGAGGGTCCCAGTGCAGTGGAAGACGTCATGCCTCGTTCCTGTACCAAAGACCCCACGTCCCAGAGGCCCCAGGATTACAGACCCATGGCACTGACTTCACATGTCATGGAAGGACACAGACCTGCAGTACGGCGTGTCGGACATGGTGGTCAGCAACACAAGAGCACAACAAGGGACAGTCCTTTCCTCTTCACCCTCGAGGAATGAGGAAACCGCCCTTTCCTCTTCACCCTCTACACAACGGACTTCAGCTACTGCATAGAGACCTGCCATCTTCAGAAGTTTTCTGATGACTTTTCTGTAGTTGGATGTATCAGTGGAGGTGATGAGATGGAGTATCAGGCTGCTGTGGATTCTTTCGTCACATGCTGTGAGCAGAATCATCTACAGCTTAATGTGACGAAGACCAAGGAACTGATTGTGAATTTCAGGAGATCCATAACACCAGCGGCCCCTTTTCCCATCCAGGGTGTCAATGTGGAAATGGTGGAGAATTACAAATACCTTGGAGTTCATATTGACAATAAATTGGACTGGGTTAAGAACACTACTGCACTTTACAAGAAGGGCCAGAGCCATCTCTATTTTTTTGAGGCAGCTAAAGTCGTTTAACATCTGCTGAATACTGCTCAGGAAGTTTTATGAGTCTGTTGTGGCCAGCGCCATCCTGTATGCTGTTGAATGCTGGGGCAGCAGGCTGAAGGTTGTAGACACAAACAAACTGAACAAACTGATCCACAAGGCAAGTAACATTGTGGGGATGAAGCTGGACTCTCTGACGGTACTGTCGGAAAGAAGAATGTTGTCCAAAATAAAGACAATATTAAACAAGACCTCCCATCCGCTTGAACCATTTAATTAATTAAACTTACCATTAAACTGTACAACTACTCCATATAGCAACAGCATCCACTGTTATACATTTGCATTTTGCACTACATTTACATTCTACTGTTTATCATATTAATAATACTGTACATATTATTCACTGAGAGGATACAATTTTGTATCTGTTTACATGAATATTAGTAACTTCTAGCAAGGTGTAAAGGCTGTACACAACCCACCATCAGAAACCTAATTGACCCCTACACCATGACAGGGTCAGGTGACGACAGGCCAGGTCCAGGGTGAGAGAGAGTGATGACTCCGGAACAGGATTGCTACATTCGTTTGCAGCACTTGTGGGACCGGTTTCTCCGTGCTGTATCACCGCAAATCACTGCCTATATCACTGCACAACACCACCTGTATCAACGCAAACGGGCCATACTCGATACTGACTGTTGTGACTTTCATTTTGACAGGTGCCATTTTGTTTTGTTGTTTTTCATGTGCATAACGTATTCTTGACACTTATGTTTGTTGTTTTTTGAAGCCAACATGCTAAACAAATGATCAATATCACAAAAATCCAGAATAAAAATTATGGTCTCAAAGTTTTTACTGACTGTTAGTGTACAAACAGACGCTATGAATACGAAAGGACACTCTTATTCATATATCGGTGCTGGAGTAATGCTACAAAATCTATACTATTTACCTCTTTTTAAATTTTCTTAAATGTTTCCATTTCATAATATGATGCCAGAGACAGAAATATATTTTTCCTCAGCATATCAAACCTTTTAAATGAATATTTTGTTTATGTTTACGTTAATATCACACACAAAAATATCACCTCATGGCATATCAGTTATATTCACTGGAATCCATGGCTTATTTAATATTTGAAAATTCTATTTACAGGGTGATCGTAGCCCAGTTCTTGCAAGGCTGGCACAACGGCATATAAATTATATTTATATAATGATATAATAAATTATATCTTGGGAACTTAAGAGAAAACACATCTTCAAAGCCCACTCATTTATTCACTTCTAAGCCTAATGTTTTCTCATGGGGCTGTACAACATGATGTACCGGCACTGCAGACCCATATCCAACATTCCACCGAGGTACCACCACATACTCAGGTACTGACTGCCCTGGGCTTTTTGGCCATAGGGACATTACAAAGGGAGCTCAAAGAACAGATGGGTATATCCCCTGCATTAGCCACGTCCTCCCGTGAGTCCAGGAGAGTATAAATCTGTATTAAATTCCCCCATCCTGAACATAAACAGCTTCCAGAAAATGATGTTGCTGCTCTAACCAACATTATAGGCACAATAGACTGTACACCCTCTCCCGATACTTTCCCATACCTCGACCGTAAACAGTACCACTCAATTAATGTCCAACTCATCTTCGACTCAAAGAACCTTCTGTTAAATGTGGTCTCCGATATCCCAGGATTTTGGTCCTACAATAATGTGCTCTATTAGGAAATGGGGGACAAGCACTGGATGTGTTTGGTTCCCGTATATATATCAATTTAATACAGCATATATTTAATACAGTATATAAGCTTTACATACCAAGTTGCAGATAAGACTGACAGCATCTCAGCTTCCAGTGTTTGTCAAATTTTTTTCTTGGCTGATTTCAGGTAAAAGCCTTTTTTATTTCTCCTCTACTAACACTACTGAATATAACATCTCATCTGAAAAAATTCTTCCCCATTAGATTCCAGCACTTGTGTGGATTTGCAGTTTTGCTTTACCATTGTTTCTGTCTTCTAGTCTTTTATAGGCATGCACTTTCAATTTACAAATACAATGGGATTCACCAATCTAAAAACATAGCTGTGAACAAATCCGAGGTTTAGAACATAAATCTGACTTAGATTTTTCTTACGAACAAATTTATGAAAAAACTTAACATATTTATGAATGAGGCACATAGTTTCCAATATGATCCACGTGAATATGTGTTGGTGATATATTAATGCTTAGACAAGAGTGAAATATTACACATATTCCTAGTGACTGAGACAAGCATTAAATATCTCACCAGATGTCTATCTTGAGGCCATTGGAAACAAGGAACTGAATGGTGTCAACATGTCCACACAGATGCAGCGCTGTGTTTCCTTGATAATCAGTGGCGAGCAGATCTGCTCCAAATTTGTGCAGGAAGCGACAGATCTCCACATTGCCTCGTGCTGCTGCCAGGTGGAGGCCGGTGCGTCCCCGATTGTCACGAATGTTAGGATCACAGCCTGTCTCCAGGAGCCGTCTAGCAAACGCTAGGTCTCCATCAATACAGGCCTGCAATAATGGCACGCTTGTCTGCGATGTGTCATTGATGAAGACATATGACATGTCCGAGAGGGTCTCCGAATATTCCAGCGTACCTACAAAGTAGAAAAAGATAAAGCTTTTGAACAATTTGCCCCATGTCCTTTTCTTCTTAGAAACAATCAGTCTAACTTTCAAAGTCTCTCTTCACTTCTTCAAACAGATCTATAAAAATATTTGCTTCTTTTAAAAAACTGTAATATCGGTTTCTTCTTCCTAAGTAGAGAACTGAACCAATCACTTTATATATTTAGAAAGTGCAAACATACATCAAGCCAGAAATGCCCCACATGAAACGAAACGTCATACCTTGTCCTAGCTGACAATGTTAAAGAATCCTTTAACAAATTCTTGCATCCAGCATCTGCTACCATACACACAAACCATAGGTAAAACAAAACCTTCCTGGAAGAGGTAGTTACAAATTACAAGCTTAATTCATGAAGTCTTGCTGAGAAACACTGTGAGATTTGAACACAACCTGCATGCACCCTATGTCAGAATATCACATCAACATTTTGAAAACATTAGTGATCGAGGATGTGCAAGAGAAGGCATGTGATTAAATAAAATACATCTCAGGATGAATAAGTAACAATACATCCATATATCAACTGCATTATTTTAGGTTTTTCATTTCTTTTCAATGTCACCTTGTGTAGTGGGGGGCCTTTCCTGAAAAAGTGTCAGTTTCTTTCACTCTCTGGCTCATGACACAGGAAAATGTGGATAATCTCAGCTAGATACTATGTAGACTTAACACATCAAGCACAAGGACAGTGGTGGCTCAGTGGTTAAGGCTCTGGGTTACTGATCAGAACGTTGACTCATACTGCCACTGTTGTGCCCTTGAGCAGAGATGCTCTCTGCTCCAGGGTCGCTGTTTCATGGCTGACCCTGTGCTCTGACTCCAACTTCATGGCATGCTGAGCTATACCCAAACAAACAAACAAACAAATAAATAAATAAATGATTCTGTAGATCCACTGAACATCCTTTAAACACAGTCTAATACTGTTTGACTTCAGAGTAATGAAGATTTTTGACAAGGGAGTCTGGTTTCTCTCAAAGATTCTTCATCACCTTCATTCTTGGAGTGTCCTGCTACTGTCACATCTGACTTGTTAAACTGGATTTCTCTCAACTGAAGCTGATTTGGGAAAATAATTTTAAAAAGTAACCCTCAAAGATTGGTACCACTCACTCATTTGCCAAGCTGCTTAATCCTACTGGGGTCAGGGGGAGGCTGGATTTCACCTGGGGTACACCTGTCAGTCCATCACAGGGCCAATACACACACACACACACACACACACACTTTTCACACTCACATCAAGGGGAACAGGCCTAATCTAATGCGCATGTGTTTGGACTGTGGGAGGAAACCGGAGCACCCAGAGGAAACAAATACGAGCACGTAGCAAACATGCAAACTCCACACAGAATCACCCAACGCCTGGGAATCGAACCCAGGACCTTCTCGCTGGGAGGCAGATGTGTTAATCCCAAAAATAGAGGGACCGTCCTCCCCAAAAATCCTAATACAATTAAAAATACTGTTAAACTCATTACAGACTGACAGCTGGTCACTCAAGCATCATCTCTAATGTTACTGCTAAAAAGTAAACAAGTCATTATATTTCCTGTGTGTGTGTGTGTGTGTGTGTGTGTGTGTGTGTGTGTGTGTCAGTAGTATAATCACGACACTCCCTAAAAGCCTTATAACGTGATGAGTGCGCGAGCAGAGTGTAAACAAACAACAACAACAACAACAACAACAACTGCATCTGAACTAGGCCATCCTAACACTGAAAACGGAAGCTTTCTTCTGTAAATACTGTTTGTTAACTCGGTGTAATATTACGTTTGACTAGTTTCCCTTTGAAAGCACAATATGGTGACATTCCTGCCCCACCTTTACCCCCAGGATTCCACTACACACCGCTTTACTGTACAATAACAATCCCAAGCACACCCACACCTACCACATCCGGGTACTATCCAATCTCACTTCACATTATAAACACTACATCACATATTCATCACCTCATCTGACTGCTTACGCATCTTAAATAACAAAGACAGGAACACAGCCTTGAACAAAATCCTAAACAACACTCTGCACACATCAGTCCTGCCCCTGTCGTGCTAAATTAAAAGCCTTATACCTGTTTATAAAGCGCCAAATCAGATGAGAAAATATAATGTCGCTGATGTTCCACAGCGTGAGTGTTGTTTGTATTGATGCAGAAGGCACTGACTGCAGTATCTATAACGCTGTGAGACTGCAGCGCCATCTGGTGGTTCGGAGAACGCGTGAGTCAATGGATCTATCTCAACCACGCACACATTCACACTCTCACTTGCTGAACACACACACACACACACACACACACACACACACACAAAACCATCCAGACTCACAACTGGGAGCAATCTGGAGCCACTTACCCTAATGTGCATGTCATTGGATTGTGAGAGGAAACCTGAGTACCCAGAGGAAACCCACACAAGCACAGGGAGAATGTGCAAACTCCACACAGACGCGCCCAAGCCCGGGACTCAAACCCAGGCGGATGTCCTAACCACTACATTTATATTTACATTTATGGCACCCTTATCCAGAGTGACCTACTTTATCACTGTTACCCTCGATCTTCTGATCAGTAACCCAGAACCTTAACCACTGAGCCAACATGCCACCCCTCAGCATCTCACTCGCTCATTTTCATTCATTTATTGTAATATTCCCCCATTTATTCATTTGCTAGACAGCTTAATCCTACTAAGGTTGCGGCGCCAACTCAGCCAACTCTGGACGAAGGTGAGGTACACTCTGAGCAGCTCAACATTGCAGGGATAACACACACAACCATTCACACTCTCACTCAGGAGCGATTTGGAACAGCCAATTTGCCTATAATGTGCATGTCTTTGGACTGTGGAAGGAAACTGGTGTACCTGGATGAAACCCAAGCAAGCACCGGGAGAACAAGCAAACTCCATTCAGAAACACCCCAAGCCTGGAAATCGAACACAGGATCCTAACTGAAGTGTATTCAATGTTCAGCATATATCCTAATTCATATGTGAGAAAAGATCTCCAGATTCATACCTGATTAATGCAGGAACACTCTTCAATTAGCTCTAAAAACTAACTATTCATATGTACAAAGACCGGACATAAGTAAATAGACACCCAAAATTTCAGAATGAATATTTACTGGTCGAAGAACAGGGTTGCGTCCTGCTGCTCGACTGTAATAGCCCATTTGATGAAGATAGCGCGTAACAGTATTTGAGCTTGTTTGTAAGTCTTCTGCAATGTCTGTAGCTTATGAATTGGGGGTTTTCTCCACTGCTGTCTGCCACTGGCTGATGCCACCCCCTGACTGACCGATAATTCGACCGCTCTGAATATCTGAAAATTCTTGAGCTCCTGGAGTGCGAGGCATGCTTGCATAACTTTAGTACAACTTTGTGCACCTTTATACAGCAGTCTGATTAGTGTCCATTAAATTTAATTAAATTGCCAGATTTTTAGAGAGGTCAAATTGTGGGTCAGTCAGAGGGTGGCATCAGCCAGTGACAAGCAGCAGACAATTTGAATATTCCTCTGTCAACAGTAAAAAGTTCAACAGTGAAGGTAAGACCACCACGTATCCTTGACCAGATCGACCTGGACCATCAGAAATATGCGTTCGCTCTGTGAAGAGAGCAGTGGAGAAAAAATCCCTATTCTAAGGCTGCAGACATCGCAGAAGACATCCAAACCAGCTCAAAATCTATCTTCATCAAATGGGCTGTTATGGCCGAGCAGTAACTCGCAAGCCTCTTCTTCAACCAGCAAATATTAATTCGGAGATTTTGGGTATCTATTTACTTATGTCCGGCCTCTGTATAAGAATTTATATTATTAACCATTGTGCACTTTAATTACCTTATGTAATGTTTATTGAACGCTTTGTTTAAGAAAGTACACATACATTTAAGTAGAATTAAGGGCAGGTCTGCAACAGATCCATTCATGTTATTTACTTTCAACACTTTATTTGTTATGGAGCACAATTACACAATGAAATTGCTTTGGTTAAAAAAAAATCTCTGCACTGAACTAACACTGAAAATTGACTGGTGTGATAGACCTAAATTTACATAGCGGAAAATGTATGTTTGTAAATGTAAATTCTTGTAAATCATTGTAAAAAGAACAACAACACACAAATACTGTTATAATATACATTTAAAGATATTTATGCCTTTAGAAACCATCCATCATGTACAAATCATACACCCACTTGTACTACAGTGTTTCTTTCCTACCACAGGATGAAGTTGTAACTTAACAGTTTAAACATATTACAGATAAAACCTTACTGAAAAATCAAGGCTACCAAAGAGAGCTTAAGAAAGTTAATGTATGTAGTGGTTAGATATTGGCCTGTCTCTTAAAATGACTTTGCAAACACACTGTAGAAAGGGCTGAAGGAGAACAGCAGTGATTACAGACATTTCCAGTAAATGTGGAAATACTTCTGGATGAGATAGTTGTGAATCTCTACTGCACGTATGTTCTGCTCAGCTCTATGAAGTAAAGGTGAAATTATGAATACGGAAATGGTGTAGTTCATAAGTTTATATATATCTACTAGTGGTAGGCTATGTGAGACTGTTTAAGAGTTAACTGAGATAATTGGCAAGGCACCAGTCTGAGGTAAAAGTGGAATGTTCATTTTTTACAGTTGCTAATACTCATTATTTTCCCACCAGATATTCATTTCAGTGCAATACATTAAGGGTAGATAGTATGTGGGAGGATAGCGAGGATTATAATTTTAAAGTGTTGGCCACAATCCACAGTCTTCCTCATTTGTTTACACCAAAACCTGCTGGCTGATCCATTTTCACACTTTCTTTAATCGCATCAAGCAACATATTCTACTTTGTTCCATATGTCAGGGAACACTCCCAAACAAGTCACTGATTCAGACTTGCTCACTTTTGATTGGATGAATCAGAGAATTTTGGCTTATGGTACAAAATGCCTGCAGTCTCACATTCACGTTTCAGTGGTTCCCATCGGGATTTGGGACACACTCTCCGAGGTAGCCGTGAATATGTAAGACAAACATTGATTAGTTAAAATAAAAATAAAACAGTTTTTCTTAGCACCAATGTTGATAAATGAAAAAAGAGAAAAAAAACCCTCTTTACTTGGAGCGGTTTGCCTTTTAAACCATGGGCTTGTAGAAGACTTCAAAAATCACCAAGTATTCTCTCAGTCAGTCAATATTTGCTTTCTCATGCTTTGTTCTTAATTCTTTCTATTAAAAGTCCCAACTCCTCTCTTGGCGTGTGTACAGGCTACAAGATCTTCATGCAGACTTGGCAGCGGCTGATGCGGCCGCGGTACTGATCTCCCTTCAGGGTCTCTGAATCAGGACTCTGTATAAACTGCCTCTCCTGTTGCACAGTGGTTAGCCAAAAGCTGTGTTTGTTGTTGAAGAAAAAGCAGGTGCCCCGAGCCCCGTTGCATTCGATAAAAGGTGTTGCGCGAAAGTCTTCTAAACATGAGCCAGGAGAAACCAGGGACTGACCACCTCCCTCAGCTCCCGCAGCCGTGTGCTGAGCAGAGAACACACACACACGCACACACACACAAAAACACAGTTATAGATAGAGTTACAATAACACTACCACAGAATATAGCCAAGGCTTCTTTGCCTGTCCTGTACAGACAAATATGAAATATGGCAAATCATAGAGAGGGAATGCACAAAATCCACTTTTTAAAACAGAATAATCATATCATACCCCATGGCTCTGCAGCAACTTACACAATAGGAGTATAAGAACTGTGGGGATTACTGGGCGATAAATTGAGCTACACTATATTGATGTGGCAAGGTGATAGTGTTTCATGATAAATGAAAAATCACGTCTTTTCTAGTGGGTCAACTTTTTATTTTCCATGTAGTATGATAGATTATAGAGATAAAGGTTTTAATTATTTTACTGGCATAGCCTACCCCATACTTAATTTTAATTTGCCAATTTATATACATCCTGTCATTTGTTAGAGGGAGTTTTCTCTTGCAGGCCAGAGAACTGGAGTTTTTTCTTAAGGAGTCATTGTTACATTCGCAGCTCTTTTGTAAAGTAAACTGTAGCTAACTATCATGATAATATAAACATTTAGGCACTGCCTAGAAGCGGAGCTCCGAAAAAATGACCTTCTCCTAATACAAGGTTTCAGTGTGTATTTGTTTTGATGACGCCATTGATGACATAATGTCACGCAACCATCACATTATGACCACCCCCCTCCCCAAAGTTTTAATATTATCTGAAAGTGTAATGCTATTGAGATAAGATTTCTTTAATGGAAACCAAATATCACTACAGGGTAGCAAGATGTCATTCTGCTGGAGAGGTTTACTTCCGTAAACATATATACGTGCCGTCATGTGCTTCCTCAATGTGATTGGGTTAAAAGTCTTTCTATTCAGAAGAGTAATGCATACTTTCATTCATTCATTCATTTTCTGAATACACCCTAGACAGCTCGAGTAATGCATTGCGTGGCAGTAATAGTTCATTTTGCCAACTAAAAAAAATTAAGATACTTACCAACCTATGGCTGGAAACAAGTAACAGTTTAGACCAGAAGACAGAGTGGAAGAAGTTACGATCAGTCAGACATTCATTCCCATTACAACTTTTATCTACAGGTATGCAAAATATCAAACCATTGCTCTGCTTAAAGCGCCAATTCTGCCAATTCATCTTTCTTATCTTGAAAACTTCTGCAGTGTTTTTACTATCCAGTTTACCCACTGTTATTCATTCATTTGCAGAGGCAATTTGGAACATTCTGTTAGCCTAATATGTATGTATATGAACCTTGGGATGAAACTGGAGTACCTGGGGGAAACATGCCGAGAACATACAAACTCCACACAGAAACACCCTTGCCGAGCTTGGGACTGGAACTTAGGACCTCCTTGATGTAATGCGGGTGTGATAACCACTACGCCGCCATGCCGCCCCTACTCACTTTTACTATTCGGAAAATCCAATACCATTCTAGATTTTGGAAGAAAAAAGAGAGAAACAGAGTGTGCATGGGTATATGTCTCACCATAAGGAAGGAGTAACCAATCCATAGGCTTCTCCACCCCTGAGGACAGGGAGGAATTGTGGTGTCTTGACTGTGGACAGCCACAGCTTGCGATGGAGCTTCACACACTGAACAACGGCTGATGTACTGAGTAATCTGTTCATTGGCCACAGGCATCATAGGTAAGGGTGCTGTTGTGGACAGCCAGTAGGATTTGTCATTGCGGCTGGCATAATAACAAAGCTCACTGGCTGTGCAGTAAAGGAAAGGAATAGTGCTGAAACGAGGTAGACAGGAGCCAGCCAGTCCTGCGAGACCAAAGAGGAAGGTGTAGAGAGAAAATGAAAAAAAACAAAAACAAATGATGACAGAATGTTAAAGAACACTAGGATAATATCATCCATATACTGATATTAAACATGTGATACACCACTGATACCGAAATGCTGCATGTATTGCACTAAATCTATAAACGTCTTACCCAGGTCTTGGTTATGTGCCTTCTCTTGTCCTTCTACATAAAGCAAACTGTAACCATCCCACAACTTGTCCATGCCTTGCGGGCACATCGGTACCTGACTGGACTGGCTATGCTTCACCAGAGTGTAGCCGATCCCAATGGCACGTCCAGGCAAACCTGCAGGACCTGGTTGTCCCTGCCTACCAGGAAAACCTGAACAATGAGAAAAGAGTGGATGAGAACAAAGTAAAAGGAGAAGGGGGAGATAACAGTAGTAGAGGACAAGTAGAGGTGAAATGGATCCACAGATAGAAAGGTGACAAGTCAGAGATTACCGGGAAGCTATTACACATTCTTGTTCAAGCAGGGTTCCCAAACATTTTTTGGAAATTTGGTGTCTCCCCGGGACCCAAACTTTCAAACATACCTTATGAACTGCAGTAATGTTAACATTCATAAACTACTGATAAAAAGCATTTAAAGAAATCTAAAGCAAAGAATTTAAAACCAAGAATTTTAAACGACCATGAAATCTATTTAATTACAAAAGTACATCAAAATAATCAAATCATATTTGTTGAGAATCATGTCAAGTTTCTCAGCACCTCCTAGTAAACTCACACAATACATTTTTATAAAATGATTCATTCAGTGTCTGTAGAAGCTGAAGCCAATCCCAGGAGGAAACCCACGCACGCACAGGGAGAACATGCAAACTCCACACAGACTTGCAGAGCATGCCCTGCCAAGTCAGCACTGAAAAATGAGGACAGAAGCAGTACATTTTATAAATGGGAAAAGCAGCCCCATTGAAAGGCTGGGAGATGACAGACAGAATGACCGGTGGAGCAAACACACATTCACATACCTTTTCACATGACACCAATGGGCATAAATAATGCCAGATGCGACTCTCAAATCTTACTTTTGGTGGGAAAACTATGCAAAATTGGTAGTAGTATTTCAATTTAAATAACTTAAATTATTGTTGTGTAATTGGGCCTAACGTTAGGTTACGTTACGTTACCTCAATGATGTGTTTACGTTATTACTAATAACATTATTACTGTCATTACATTAGTTACTATGCCATTAGTGGAGTGTTTTGTCTAACATGAAGACGAAGTTGAACTTCTAATTATCTAAACATATGATTCAGCTAATCACTGGCTTGCAAACACACACACACACACACACACACACAATTTCCTGCAAAACGAAAATTGGCGCGTCACAGTACCTTCTGTGTTCATGATAAAAATCTCCAGTCACACCTGCCACCACCAAAGTAGTGACATACACTCACACATACATTCGTCTGGCATACATACTGACCAACATAAACATTTAACAAACACCAGCATAACAAAGATGAACTGTCCATCATGGCTAGCAAGGTAACATTAGCAATCATGCTATGACTGAAAATAAATGTTAGCCACACAATAGTCACCAATTAACAGAAAATGTTAACACAAACACCCTGATACTGAGAACGCTTCATTTACAGTTTATTCTAACTGTTAATTTTTAAGCTTTCCGCAGTGAAGACCTCCCCGAATAAACCACATGATGCACATAATGCTGAAGACAATGGTACTAAACTCTTCTTTGTTTTTAATTATGTCTATCCAGTGAGCTGAAATAGTTTTAGCTAGAGATATTTCATCAAACAGATGAAACTTATCATTAAGGACAGACACTCATATTAAAAATAAATTTTTGGGGCAATTAAAACGAGCAGATCTTCACATAGGAAAAAAACAACTGTTCAAACTGGACACTGTAGATTGATGAGTGTTACACAGAATATAACCTTTTTTTTGCACTGAAACTCATGGGGATGTGTGAGTTAAAACTGTACTGCAACCTGCCAGCAGAAGCGCTAGATATGTGATTGGCTTAAATTTTTGGACACAACCATAGTATTTCTACAAAGAGTCAGTGATTGAAACCAAATAGCAAAACACCTATAAATATAAATTTTGCTCAGATTATTACTTGTCATCATGCCGTTAGGACTCAGTTTGTATTTTCATTCACCCAGACATACTGTAGGTTATTGGTACCTTGCAGTGGACTGGCATTAGGATGTACTGCCATTTATCCAGCGCAATATTTAACATTAATCTTTAAATATGATTAGAATACCAACGACCCTGATCACATCATCACCACCTTCTTACACCCCACCTTCAAGTCTGCAGAAAAAAAGCTATTTAAGGATCATCATCCCTAAACCTGGGAAGAAAGTCTCATATAAAATCAAGAACATTAGGAGTTTGCTGTTCATGACTAATACTTGCCAAAAGATGCTCCTACATCATGAAACATGGAGAATGAATGTCAGGTCATAAAGTCCCTCAGACGCTCCCAAACAGTACAATAAATTCTGCTTCAAGAATAATTCTTGTTTTCACACACACACACACACACACACACACACACACACACACACCCACACACACACACACACACACACACACACACACAC
>JAOUQZ010000041.1:7446933-7478380 GCA_028564935.1 Neosilurus hyrtlii
CACACACACACACACACACACACACACACACACACACACACACACACACACACACACACACACACATATATATTTTACATCCAACTCACCCTTATCACCAACTGATCCTGGATATCCTGGAACTCCAGGGTCCCCAGTGGGTCCTGAAGGTCCAGCTGAACCGGTGCGACCAGGTTTTCCCATCGGTCCAACCTTTCCTTTTGGTCCTACAGGTTTTAACAAAAAAAGTCAAGTAGTGTATATATACAATACAGGAAACATTAAAATAAAATGTAAAGTAAATTATAAAGCAAGTGTTTCTTTTTTCACACAGGTGAAATGAATGCCTTTTTGTCATAGAACAATTTGATACCTTTTAATTTTAATAAGGTACTACTGATATTAAATACCATCATGTAATCAACATAATAAATCAGTAATAAAAATAAGATTAACTGTGATATGTACAGTAGCTTACCTGGAGTTCCAGGCAAACCAGGTTGGCCTGGTGTTCCTGTATAACCAGAAAGTCCAGGGGGTCCTTTTGGACCGGGATCCCCAACTGGCAAGTCTCTTATTTCGTATGGGATGACAATTCCTGGAAGCCCATCACTACCAGGCTTACCTGAAAAAAATAAATAGAATTCGTACATTCATTGAATAGCTTCAATAGTGGACATCCATTTCGAGTTTTTAACTGCTTTAACTGCTGTTGTTTTGTTTTAAATATATATGTGTGTGTGTGTGTGTATATATATATATATATATATATATATACATACATACACACACACACACACACACACACACACACACACACACATACACACACACACACACACACACAGAGTAGTATGTATGGAAGATTATACACCACCACTTTTGCCTAAAAGGGTTCCTAATAAAAAGAAACGAGACCCAAAAATCATTCCGGCATTTTTTTTTTCAGAAAAATTGGTATTTTCAGTACTTTTGTTTATTAGCCATACTTTTACCTCACTATACTTGTAGGAATGATTTTTTTTCTTCTCATTGCCTACAATAGCACTGATCAATACATTTTCACCAAAAAATTGTAGAGAAGTAATTTTTGTCTAAACTTCAGTTGTTCACTTTAGAGTGGTTTGCAAAGCAAGTCTAATTTCAAACTGAAATATGAGATATGGAAAATAGAAGAGTATTGCAAGAGTTAATCAAGTGTCTAAGGAAATTTTTTTTTTTAACCAAGCCAAGTATCATCACCACTGCCAATGTTCTTTTCTTAAGAGACAAACCAAACAACAAGTTGTTTTCTATCATAAGCAGTCCAGAATTCACTAAAGCCAATGAAGTGATGAAGCAGTAAGCAACTAAGGTGAAATGTGGCCAACGGTCCATGAAAAATCCCTGAGCCGCACAATCGTGGAAGTTGTGAGTATGTGTGTATATATATATATATATATATATATATATATATAAAATACTGAGTCAATTTTCTGTAGGGGATTTAATCCCCTGATGAGTAGGCAACCACGAAACAGGCTTGTCGGGATGAAATGTAGGACTATTATTTTTCCCACATACAATATATATATATAAATTATTGGTAAAAGGCAAGTGAATATCAGTGAATATTTAGCAATATCCACCATGCCTGAGGCGAATTATTACTGCACAGAAAGAAATGCATAAGAAAGGTAAATTTAAACGAGGGTTTATTTTTACATTTTTAAATGATTTAAGACTTATCCTGAGTTTGCGGGGTGAATAATGCCTACTATCTTGAGATACTGAACAATCAGCTTGTGTCCCATGTAGTGCATTCTACATACTCCATTGAAGTTTTAAGCAGGTATTTTATTCATGCTCTTATTTACTGACCTTTAGCTCCTTTCGGTCCTTTGCTACCATAATTTCCTGCATCTCCAGGGGGGCCTGGACGTCCTGTTAGTCCAATAATTCCAGCATCTCCTTTTGATCCTTAAGGAGACAGAGAAAACAATATTTGCCATATTAATTAAACCATAGAAAATTTCCATGCATACAACATTTGAAGATGAAGATGGGTAATGCTATATGTTTGTTTGTGTAAGCACCTTTGAATCCTGGGTCACCAGGTGGTCCATATCTTCCTGGAAATCCAGGTTCACCCCGGTTCCCATTGGCTCCAGGTAATCCAGGAAATCCAGGGTCTCCTCTGTCACCCTGGTCTGTTCCAGGTCCAGCTGAACCACGAGGACCAGGACGGCCAGGAATGCCTATAAATGAGACATTTTTTAAAAGGGGCTGTCTTACTGAAAGACCTTATATGACTGTCATATTAAACGATGAGTTAGGCAGGAAGCCAGTAAGTTAAAGCTTTCACAGAAGAGGCATTTTTAAAAGCCATACAGATAACCATTTAGAATCTTTTCGTGCTCAGAAGATTATTTTCATATAATCATATAAATGAGCTGGCTTACCTCTTTCACCATCAAGTCCAGGTAGACCAGCATCTCCTGGAGGACCAAGAATGCCGGTAGAAATCGCTGGTCCCCCACGAGGGCCTGGAGAACCTGGGAACCCTGGCTGTCCAGGGTAACCTAACAAGGTCCACAAGAATAAGAATCAATATACTGGGGAAAATACTACCACATAAATTACAAAAACAGAACAGGTATGTCATGAAGTGTGCATTTTAGTAATACAATGCCTGGACAAGCAAAAAAATTAATCACACACTTTAATATTTAATCACATCCCTTTTAGTTTTGCTTACAGCATATATTAATTTTGACAAACTTATGCAACATCAAACATCATGCATTGACAACTTGAGCGTCAAATCACAAATTTAAAGTTTTTTTTTACACATCCCTAAGACTAGAGGCAGTGGTGGTCCGGTGGTAGGGTGCTGGTTTACTGATCTGAAGGTCAGGGGTTCAAGCCCCACTATCACCGAGTTGTCACTGCTGTCTAGCAAACTGTACAGGTACCCTGCCCTCGTCCAGAGTCGGCCGCGATGGGTGCCAGTTGGGTGCCAATTAGGATTAAGCGGTTCAGAAAATGAATGAACGAATGGATCTTTCATGAAAGACTTTCATGAAGATGTTACAGTCAGGACTCTGTGGTGCCAATTCATAAGTGGAAATGATTCCTCATGCTCCACGTTTCGCTGTTTTACAATTTGAGTCCAACCTTTATGCCCAATGCCATCAGAGAAGAAAAACAATTTTAGCAAATTCCCCTATGCTCCCTAACAAATTCAAGTCCTTTATTTTGACTAGCCTCAATAACCGATAGTTTACTTTTGGGCTCACAGCTGTTAAGTCCCAATTCTTTAAGTTCTTGTTGCAGGGTACATGTGGGAATGCTCTTCCATTCACTATTTATCATTGCTGTGGCTTCTACCACCAATTTCGCATGATTTGAATTCAGAAAGGTTTAGAGTTATCAGTCATGATTTTATTCCCACTACATTTTTTAGGACTGTTCTTAAACCAAGTGCAGTGATTTCAGCAGTATCCTTAGTTGTTTACTTGATACAGGTTAATAACTGGACTCTTCTTAAATATGGTATCATCTTTTCCACAAACAAGCATCAATTAGGGTTAAAACAGGTGTTGCCATCTGAAATATATTAATCATTGCAGTAATTATCCAACCAAAGGCTCTTAAGTAAGTGCCTATTTAAATCCAAACAGTGACTGCACTAAATGTCTTTTCAAGAACTTAAAACTTTTTTAAATAGTGGTAGTAGTAGTTGAAGTAGTATTAATAGAGCTGATAGGGCTGGTAGTGATGGCAGTGGCAAATGATCGACTGTTTCTCTATCTAATTTGCTTAAGTCATGGCTTATTATGACCTTGGTACTGTCTAGCTAAATGACGGTGTTTGACAGGGTTGTTTATAATGTATATTATTTTCACCAATATCTCCTCTGGCTCCCTTTACTCCAGGAAATCCTATTGTTCCAGGAAGTGATGAGCCTCTTTCTCCCTTCAGTCCATTCAATCCTTGGGCTCCAGGTTGACCACCCTCTACCACACCTGTGGACAGATTTAACTGTGTTAATTTGAGTTTAAAGCGGACAAGGTGTCTACTGTCTGTGTGTGGACCCATCAGAATTTCAGGATATTCTTACCAGGAACTCCTGATTGACCTTTGGGCCCTGACAATCCATTCAGTCCATCTAAACCAGGAGATCCAGGTAAACCTATAACAGAATCATAAAAAGTGTTTTATTAAACACACGTTCAGAAATTTGTATTGTGAAATGTTTATGTAAAGTTACAGTAGTTAACAATATAGCCACAAGCAACAAAGAAGGGCCAGAGCACCTCTAGTGCTGCAACCTGTGATGTGATCAAATAATGAATTGACATCTGGTGTGTGCCCTAAATGCAGTATAAATTAAAAAATTGAAGCACTTCTTTTATGCTTTCAGAAAGTGCTGCTATACCAAAATTACATTGGCAAATTATTATAACCTTCGGAACTATGCACCTAAAATTACGAGTTCAATTATTATATTTTAGAATTTTACATTCTTGATGGTTATCTGATAAATATTTACCTGTTTCTGGACATCAATCAAAAACATATGTAGAAAACACAACACACATTCTTTCAGTAAGTCTAGAAGAAAATGATGCTCTTTGACGCGACTGACCTTTTTGTCCTGCACGACCTGGAGTTCCAGGTAGACCTGGGTCACCATCCCGTCCCCTCTGTCCTGGAAAACCAGGAAGACCTCTAGCACCTTCAAGCCCAGGCAGACCTGACAGACGGTACATGATGTGTAAGACAAGATAATAGAAGCATCAGTTTAATATTATATCTAAGTAAGTAAAGTAAGTAACATGTGTGTTTGAAAGGTTTACCTCCTTGCCCAGGCCTTCCTGAATCTCCAGGTAGTCCTTTCTGCCCAGGATATCCAAACCCTCCAGGCAAACCTGGAGATCCGTTATCACCAGGACGGCCTGGGAAACCTGTGCATCAAATACAACACAAAGGAAACAAACACTGAGGTATGACAAACAAATAGAGAAGATAACGTTTTATAGTCCGTGATTAATATGTTAAACTAACAAATATTCAGTTTTGTTCAATCGAATATTTATATTGGTATAAAAATGTTTTATGAACTTGTTTATTTCATTAAGTTAAGTGTTCATATTCATAGTTTCTCAAGACATAGGCTTTGTCAATTTTTCCATTGACAAACAAAATCCCAAGTCCAAAGTCCCGTATGCTTAGTATGCCTTTCCTGTTAGAATCCATTATATGGAACATTTTCAGATAAAACAGTCAATAATTACAAATAATTGTTGTAAAAAGCCTACCCCCCCCCCCCCAATAATATCAATGCACAAAACTCACCGGGGAATCCAGAATCTCCAGATGGTCCCCGTCTTCCAGGGGCACCAGGAACTCCAGTAGCATCTCCCTTCTCACCTTTACAGAAAAATGCATGGGATGATCATTATGTTAAATTTAGTCACATGCTGAAGTTGAGACAGGAAAGTGTTTTATTGGATAAATCTATTGATGCGCAAAGAAGAACTCACCTTTGGTACCAGGAAATCCAGAAGTACCAGGTGATCCAAACCCACCAGGTATGCCATCATCACCCTTCAAAAGGGATCGAAATATATCAAACAAGCTGTGTTTATCCAACTCATCACCTTCAAAGATCATATAACTCTATTTTACAGTTGAGTATAGTTTACTGACATATCTACTGTTTAAAAAAATGATTAAGCTTATATTTTCTTGCATCTGTAGTGTACTGGCTACTGCAGGATCAGTAGTATAATTTAGTAGGATTGGCAACATTCATTAAATAACTTACCCTAGGTCCAGGCATGCCAGGGAAACCATAAACCCCAGGTGATCCTTTAGGTCCTGGAAATCCTGATGTGCCTGTGCGCCCTGGGAAACCTGGATCACCAGGCAATCCCTTAGCACCACCACCAAATCCTGGCTGACCAGGGAAGCCTGGACGACCTGGCAAACCTGGGGTTCCCTTATCACCTGTTTAAAGACAATTCCTGTCATACATCTAGTATGGGGTGCTGATAGCTTGCAGATTTTTAGGCAAAACTAAATTAAAGGAATTGCTGTGTGTGGGTTCAAGCTAAAGTTTAATAGTGATAAAGCATATTGAAAAGTACAAGACACTTCTTCTGTATTCTACAGTGTTCTGTTCATGACCGTATAAGCAACAGTGGCCATGGGATTGTGTCTCTACCTCTTGGTCCTGGAAAACCAGGCAGTCCAGTAACTCCAGAAGCACCTCGGTCCCCTTTAAAAACCAGAGGTGAGGGTATAGGTCCTGTAGAGGAAGGTCCTTGTGGGCCTGGTTCCCCACGTTCTCCTGGAAGATACACACACACACACACACACTGATTTGTATGATATAAAAAAACTAGAAAAATTCCTGAAGAAATTTTGAGATGTGCCTGGAACTGCTGCTGGAAAATACTTAAAAAACTGGCATGCTTAATTTTATTTTGTCTGTGTAAGGTGCATGTTCAGACACAGCTTGAAACTGCCATAGTGACTAAGCCAGCAGTTCCTCACAGTTACACTGCCTTTTCAACTAAAAAAAATGTATATGGAGTGCTTCTCGCTTTGGGACTTCTGATTTGAAAACCGCATTAAGTGCGACGAAATAATAAAAAAAAAAGATAAAGAGAACCAATTCGAAGTGAATAGAAATATGTGCTGCATTACATGCAGGTGCATAATGAAACCATCATATCTCAGTCACATGTCAACTGGTGTGTTTTGAGGATTTAGTATACCTTTTACACCAGATGGGCCAGTTCCTCCAGGTATGCCATCAAATCCAGGGGTTCCAGGTTGACCTTTACTCCCTGACTGGCCAGATGCTCCCGGTCGTCCTGGTGATCCAGGGAATCCCACCAATCCAGGCAATCCCTTTTCCCCTGTAACACATTCATGTGAGTATAGTGCATGGCTGGAATGGGATAAAGTTACTGATTTTTAGGGAGATAATATTTTAATAAAGACTGGGAACAAGTAAAACATTCATTCATTCATTTGTCAAACAGTTTTATCTTACTAGGTTCACAAGGAGGCTAGAGACTATCCCATCCAACTTTGGGCGAAAATGGGGTATACCCTAAACACCTCACTAGACCATCACACACATAACCACTCACCCCCACACCAAGGGGCAATTGGAAAGAGCCAAATAACCTGATGTGCATGTCTTTGGACTGTGTGTGAAAACCCCTGTACCCAGAAAAAATCTACGCAAGCATGGGGGCATGCAAACTTCACATTGATACGCCCTCACTGAACCTTGAACTTGAACCCAGAACCATCATGCTGTGAGGCCGATATGTTAACCATTACGAAACCATGCCGCCCCCACATAAAATATGAAATGTTAAATGTAATGCAAGGCATGAGATGAGTTAGCTACGTGACAGTCTGGATGCATCGTTTTCAAAAATAATAAAAGCTAAATAAAGGATAATAAAAGAATAATAAATCTTGGGATCTCGGAAAGAATGTCTCTGAGCACTTGAAACGCGATACCTTTTGTTCCTGGCCTTCCTGGTTGGCCATTACGTCCTGGAATAGTACCTCCAGGAAGTCCCCTTTCTCCTTTTGGCCCAGGAATTCCAAATTGTCCAATAGCACCTTTTCTTCCCAAGCCTTGGCGTCCTGGGTTTCCTCTTTCACCCTTGAGTCCTGGGAAACCTTGGAGACCAGCATGTGACATGCAACAAGTCAAATTCATGTTCTATTTAAAATAACTATAGCAAACCCTTTCAGGTTAGTAGTAGCATCAGCTGAAACAAACTTCAAGATGAAGTTGAGCCTGCGGTTACCCAATGAATTGATGACTTGTACTACTGGTTTATCAGAGCGGGGATTTTTTTTCAAACATTTTAACATGATCATCTACAGGCTTAAAAGAGTGTTTGCGTGATATTTCCTGTATGGTAATGGAGTCTAGAATGTTCCAGTAATTTTGTCCTATACAGAAACCACATTCAACAATGTAGAAACTGTACATTTATATGCCATCTAACACTGTGTACAGAAAAAATAACAGAAATCTTTACTGCAAATGCATATTAGCCACTAATGAAGATGCACACAAGCATGTAAAATGTCCTATGGGACGTGTCAGCACAAAATAAGTCCAGTTGGTTAAAATTAATTATCTTTAAAATAAAGAATCGTCTGTTAAATGTGGTGTAGCCATTCCAAATAAATTCTGTAAAAAGTTTAATGTATGGTCAACCCAGAATCAAGTTTGGAGAAAATCAACAGTAAATGTTGATTTGTAAATTGGGATACAAAGTCACAGTTGTTCTGTAGGTTGTTTTACACTATAACATTTTGGTAATAGATATATTACAGATAAAGGTGTGTATATATTATGAAAATAGAAAAACATATACAAGTCATTATGTGACATGCTCTCGCATCAAATCACAATATTTCAGAAGGATGTTTGCTACACTGGACTCTTTTTTTGGTGACATGCCTCATACAGAGAAATATTTAAGTTCAGTAATTTTAGTTAGTTAACATTAACGCGCTGCCCGGACAAAAACAGTTTTAATATTTTGTTGGATCGCATTTAGCCTTGATTACATCAGCTAATCACCATGTCACTGTTATTACAGTTTTATATATATATATATAAATTGGTGCTGGAATAGTCAAAGAGTGGTTCAGAGAGCATGATGAATCCTTTTCACACATGAACCGGCACCACAGAGTCCTGACCTTAACCCGATTGACAGTCTTTGGAGTGGTTCAATTTAACATCAACTTAAGAAAATTTGTCATAACAATGCCATGGTGATTATAATCAAGAATGTCATCAAGGCTAAAGGTGGTCAAACAACATTTTATTAGAGTATGGGGAAGGCAAGGAAGTGTGTACGAGCATATATTTTAGCCAGTGTGTTAGCTAATAACAGCTAACAAGACAGGATTTATGAGCAGATTCTGAGTAATATTAAAACATTAAAAATCACCTGCTAACCTGTCATAATCTCATTAATGATTATAACCTTCTCTCTGAGTACATTAATAAAACTTTATATACCCACAGAACAACCCACCCACCTAAAGAAACACCCAACTGCCTGTGGTCTGCAGACCGACCCTTGTTATTCATTACCACATTCATTCACCCAAGTTTTTACCATGCAGTATATAATAGAACATGTTTGTTGCTTTTAGATACCTTAGTATATTATCTCACAGCATGATTGTACATAAAAAATCAGGGTATGACGTTACATTAAAATTAATTAAGATTAAAAAAATCAAGTCAATACAAACATTTAAAATCAAACTCTTATTTACAGCACATCAGCCATGAAAACTCATAAAACAAACACAGAAAGCTAACATATGTTTTGAGGTATGATTATATTAAAGATAGTCATCAGATTCGAGAAATTCTCTGAAGGCTCTTTTGCAGTTGAATGAGTTTGTTACACAAGCAGATTAGGGTTATAGCAGTGCGGTAGTTGGCTGGAAGTCTCGCTACATTAGTACTGTTTGATTGCATAAGTGCAAATTTTAACACTAGCGTCTGCTCATGAGATGAAGATACTTACAGTATGTACACATGCATACACACTCATTTAAATGATGGATGAGAAGATATACCTCACATGATTTATACCACCCCAAGCTTGAGAAATCAATTAGAATAAATTTTATTGTGTAATGGATTATAAAATCACACATTGTCACAAAATGTTAATTAGAATCACTAAAAAGGATTTGCTTATAGGAAACTGGAATGGTATAGAAAATGGACAGTTTCTCTTTCCACAGCTTAATAAAGCAGCAAAGCATAATCCCTCACACTAGGAGCTTTGGTTAGAAGCTTCAGATGCTCTAATTTCTGGAGCAGACTAAGGAAATATGTCACAGAAAAATACAGTTTGTTAGACAATATTGACTTTATAAGGAAGTAATGGGTTGATAACTTTTCTCACCTTGGCAGCCTAGAGAATTGACCCAGCACCAAGAACAGAGGAGCAAGACACCACAAAGGGGAGGGATGGGAAGATGGAGATGATTGAGGTGGTGACACAAAGAGACAAAGAAGGAGAACGAGAAGACATGGAGAGAAAAGAGGAATGAAATAAGATGTATTTTTGAGAAAGAATCCAGTCGAGAGTGTATAGACAGAGAAAAGAACAGTCAGAGGACATTATGAATATTACATATTCAACTGTGCTGGAACATAAGTGAACTCTTTTACTTTATGTGAGTTTAACTTATTTTACATTACTTTACGTGATGCTATATATGCTAAAAAACTTGTTCTTTTTTGTTCTCTTTTCACTCTGGCTTGAAAAGCTTAATAATAATAATAATAATAATAATAATAATAATACATTTAATATATACACAGAAACAGAGCATAATACATTTATAAATTGAATGCTTTCCTGAAAACGTGTTTTCAGAGGAGACTTAACTCTCAACACATTTGGTATCTTGAACAAGTTGATGGAGAGCGTTCTACAAATGAGGTCCATAACAGCAAAATCTTTGTCACCCATAAATCTGAGCCCCGTTTTGGGAACAGTGAGCAGACAGTGGTTAAAGGAATAGAGGGAATGTGTTGGACAGTATGGATAGAGAATACTGGCATGTAGACAGGAACACAGACATCTTGAAGATGAGCTTGAGGACTTTAAAATCAATGCTTTATTGGCCAGGTAGCCATTAAATGTCTGGACGCACTGGGGTGATGTGATAGTAGGATGGGGTCCTGGTGGATGCTCAAATTTTTACATAGATGGAAGCTGTGATACTTACATAAACGTTTTTAAGGATGTTGATGAGTCACTTATAACCTCTGTTTTGTTGGAATCCAGGTCTTGATGTGCAGTAGACACACATCAAGCTTTTAAGTGTCATTCGAGTAGATCTGGTGTCTGGTTTGTTAAGGGTGTAAATCTAAGTGTCAGCTGTACACAAATGATGAGGCCATGAAAACAGATAATGAAGCAAAGGGACAGCCTTGAGGGACACTGTGGAGGACAGTGTATGGTTGGGACTGGACATTTATGGTGGTGAACTGTTAAGAGTAGTCAGTTCAGAAAGCGAGGCTTTCCAATTATTACAGAAGGAAGTTGCTGACATTATCAAAAGCTATGCTGAGGTACAACAGGATCAAAATGCTAATATAGCCAGAGCCGGCAGCAAACAAAAGGTCAATCTGGCCTTTGTTGCTTTCTAAAACCAGAATAAAGTGGATGAGAAGCATGTTGGAGGCAAGATAGTTTTGAAGTTGACAAAGCACAAAGCCCAGTCATTTTTGTACTGACATTCCAGATGCTAGCCAGATGTCTTTAAGGAGCACAGTTTATTAGTGTCGTGAGGCAGAGCGTTTAACAAAAGTCTATTCTTAGTTCTTTCAGGGTTCAGTCATCGTTCTCTTGTTTAGCGAGCTATTGCGCTACATCCTCACTTGATCTCAGTAGAAGGGTGGGAGGGATGTCACAGATGCTGCACTGGGACCAAGAGATCTGAAATGTCATAGTGCATTTGACAGAAGCTGGAGGGAAAGTAGGATTAATGTCCACAAAATCTATTTTGTGATCAAAGAGCTTGAAGACAGTGCCATATAATTTGTTGATATATAGGACATCCAAGTTCAAGGATGTCACATCGGTTGCAAGTTAGCCAGATTACAGGTGTCAATGTTGTGGATGGTGGATCACCCAAAAATCACCCAATATGATTAAAACCAGTCAGACGGGGCTAAGAGAGGTGAGGATTCCAGATCCCTCAGTAAAGAACACAGGATTGGTTTTGGGAGGGTGGGAGATAATAATCAACACTGGCTGTTGGGAGAGCAGTTTCAGTACCAGACACGGTCGGGTTATGATTAGATGGAAATAAGATGAAGAGATTTGCAATGGAAATTCAGTTGAACTTAATATCACATCAGTGGATGACAGCAAGCCCCTCTATGGTTGCATGGGCAAGAGGCTTGGTTGAGTTGGTAGTATTACCATTAGTATAGTATTATCAGGAATATAATTGATAAATGCATATTGATAGTGTGTTGTCATTTATTGAATCGATATAGTAAAGCAGGGGTATCAAACTCATTTTGATTGAAGGCAACATCACTAAATTTCTGTCATCTTTGGCTGAAAAATCACTAAACATCTATTCAAAAACGGCAACCATGAAACCTGAATTAATTAATATTTAATTAATCATGATTGATTTAGGTATTTGTTCACCTTTTCTTAATTTCCTTTCCTTTCCTGACAACACTTGAAATCAATCTTTTTTTTGGCATTAATGACTAACTGCCACCTAGTGGTTGGATGATGAATTATGTTTCATGGTAATGGTTGATGCAAAGAATGTATGATAATCATATTCTTGGAAAGCTCCAATGAATCACATAAAATGTGTTGGCAGGACAGATTTGGGTTTGACACCTATGTTGTAGAGGAAAGTTTTGGTCATTGGGAGAATCTCTTTAGATCGGGGATCGAGAGATTTACTAGAGACATTAAATGTATCTGGCATAAAATGGACATCTGGATTGACATTATGATTTAGGCTGAGCAGTTCAGTAAAAGAATACTCAATCATGTTATCAACTTGACTTGTTGAGTGGGGGCTCCTGAAAAAGGTTGATAACTATCAGGATGCTTGAGAGTATAGAACAAAACTCCGGTATCCGGTATCGCTTAATTACAGCAGAGATTATCACACAGAGCCACGGCAGTAATCAGCAGGGGCTTCCATGCTAGGCAGGCAGCAAACAATTCAGAGTTCACAATTACCCAAGTGTCACGGGCAACAAACAAACAATGTTGGAGGCACAACTTTCCAGTTGAGATAATAGAGGTGGGGTCAAATAGAGGATGTGATCAGCATAAATCAGGATCAGAGGCATGTTTCCACCAGGCAAATAATGCTAGCCAGGTAGGCTGTGTGTTTTCCTCAAACGGAGCTCAAACTGGACTTACACATGCAGATCGAAGATAGCAAACAACCTATACATAATGTTTGTGTAGTAAGTCTCAGTTGAAACACCCGACAAACAGGGAAAAGTCCAAATGATTAGAAAAACAGAAAAAAAAAACCACAGAGTGACAGCAGCCAGAACACCTCAGTGTACCCCCTCATCTGGGTTGCATTTGTATTGTATTCAACATAATGTTTTGGTAGAGCTGACCCTAGAGATGATTATCTTTCAGTGCCAGACAAAAACCAGTGATGCGGATAAAAATATAGAGACGCACTGTCTAAAATGATTTTTGACAGGAACTGGAACAGGAAAGTTCACAGGAACAGCAAACAGATAGGTAAAATTTTTAATTCCACAGAATAAAGGAATAATCCTTATATATTTAATCAATTCCTAACCTGCAGGTCCAGGAAATCCAGAACTGCCTGGTGGCCCTGGAGGTCCACTGACATCAGAAGGGCTGGTGCCCCGTGGACCTGGTTGCCCTAAAAGTCCTGGGAAGCCACTGGGACCACGTTCACCTTTTACACCTGGCTTACCACTGGCTCCATCAAAACCTACAAGGGAATTTTATTCATAAATGCTGGACTGAGAACTAACTTCTGAAAACAGTTGTGAAATGAGGTCATTAAACTAACCACTTCTGCCTACTAATCCAGGTGTGCCTGGTTGGCCCTTGTCTCCAAGCTGTCCTGGTTGTCCTGGACGTCCAGGTGATCCTGTCGCTGCTCCTAAAATTTCACCAGGTTCTCCTTTTTCACCTTGCGATCCAGGACGGCCTGCTTTTCCTGGCGCACCTGGAAGGCCATTCTCGGTAGTACCTGGTAAACCTGGATCTCCTCTTGGTCCTGGGAAGCCTATAAAAATCCATTGCGTTGAAGACAACAAGATCCATTACATTTGCCCAAGTGGCTTTTGCTTAAAAAAAACTGCATCTTACATCTGAAACAGGACACTTAGCAGTAAATTCGGCATTTTTTTATTTCTTAAACAACCCAACTATCACGTTGTAGATGTGCTGGGATTTGAACATATGGTCTTCTGATCTGTGAATTAAAGTCTCAGCCAAAAAGCCACTGAAACTAACTCAACTATTGTACATCGGTTCAACCATCCCCTCCACTAAATAGCTCATAATAAAAAAATTATTTAAGTTCTTCATTAAACAAGTTTTTACTACCATATGAACTTCACCTCAATCAGGGTTTGTATTTGCCTAAACAATAAATAAATTTTAAAAAATGTGTATATAATTGATTCGCAAAAATAATTCACGAGGGCAGCACGGTGGTGTAGCATCGCAAAATGGTTCTGGGTTTGAGTCCCCTGCTCGGCAAGAACATTTCTGTGTGAATTTGTATGATTTCCCTATGGGGGAAGTGGTGGCTTAGTGGTTAAGGCGATGGGTTACTGATCTGAAGGTCAGTGGTTCAATCCCCACTATCACCACTGTTGGGCCCTTGAGCAAGGCCCTTAGCCCTCAATTGCTCAGTTGTATAAAATGATAATTGTAAGTCGCTCTGGATAAGAGCGTCTGCCAAATGCTGCAAATGCAAATGCAAATGCCCTATGCTTGTGTGGGTTTCCACTTGGTACTCTGATTTCCTCCCACAGTCCAAATACATGCACATTAAGCTAACTGGTTGCTCCAAATTGCCCCTAGGTGTGAGTGTGAATGGTTTTGTATCCACTGGTCTTGCGATGGACTGGTGATTCCGCCTTTGCCCAGTCAGCTGAGGTTGGCTCAGTCTTCCCATGACCCTATTTTTCCATTTTTATACTCTATTAATTCCCCAAGGGAAACTTTGACTTCTGCATTTAACCCATCCAAAGTGAGCACACACACTCTGAGCCACACACTGGGGCGCCCAAAGAGCAGTTGGGGATTAGGTGCCTTGCTCAAGGGCACTTCAGCCATGAAGATGAAGGAAGAGAAAGTGCAGCTCACTCTACCACCGGCACACATTTTTCCTGCTGGTTCGAACCAGCGACCCTTCGGTCCCAAAGCCGCTTTTCTAACCATTATGCCATGGCTAACTGTAATAGGATTAATCGGTTCAGAAAATGAATGAGGATGAATAATTTACTAATTTGCAGATATTTACCATTCTCACATTAATTTCCTAATATTTTACAATACAATTCTGCAAAATAATAAAGTGTAAGTTTACAGCATATATTACAGTGCAGTGAAATGCTTTGTTCTGGTGTGAGGGGAGGGGAAATGGAAGATAATTTCTTGGTCTGTTCATTTAAAGTCAATAAACACTTTAAAATCTGCCCATTTAGTTAAAACTTGTTCTATGCTGTAAATATTCAAACATTAAAAAACAATTCTGTTTCATCTTGTGTGGTAATTTTAATAGATGCATATTTTGGCCTGAAGATGGTTGAGATGTATCAAATAGACATTAAAGGTTGACTGTGATCATACCTTGTGGTCCAGGTTGTGCTCCAGTGCCTGGATCTCCTCTCTCACCTTTTAACCCATCAATACCGGGCCTTCCACTTTGTCCAGGTGGACCCGGCTCTCCTTTTGGGCCTAACCACACATATTTACTTATAATGACGGCGTATGACAGCACCTATTAACAGGACAATCTTTTTTTTGCATCTTTTTAATCAACTTAAAATCAGGATGAAAAAAGAATTACCTTGCACACCAGGCAGTCCAGGGAAACCTGGATTCCCAGGCTCACCTGGAATTATGCAGGGAAGTGACAATCCTGTGGAGATTCAAATGATCATCAGTTATACGCTCAGATTATCGACCAAGGACACCAAGGGTATTGAACCCATCTTTTTTAAACTGCACTGTAACTGACTGAATTTGTGTCACCTTTAGAAAAGGCAAAGGAAATACCTTTTAAAGGAATTCATTTATAAACTCACTTCAGGAACAAAGTTCTAACAGAATATGAATATATTCAAGTTTGAGTTAAATGTTTTTCTAATTGTCACAGTTGAATGTAATTTAAAATCATTTAAAAATTACATTCAACTGTGACAATTAGAAAAACTTTAGAAAAAATTAGAATATATTCATATTCTGTTAGTATTTTGTTCTACTAACTACTCAGTTCAACTAATCCTTAAAGCACTAAAACTGATGTACTGTGTGTACACATGCAGACAGTTACAGGAGGCTTTTTGGCAAAGAAGAAATAATTCTTTATTAAACAAAAATAATTTGTAATAATTTGCAATACTGCCTTGTGTGTTGATTCTTAATTAGATGATTCTCGTCTGATACCATTTTATTAATATTTATATATTTGTAATTATAAATGTTGGATTAATGCATTTCTAAATACCTCTGGCTTTATTATTAATGATATTTACATACCCCCTGCAGTGTATAGCATAGCAGGGTTGATCACATGCACCAGGCTTTGTTAGCTGATTGGGCAATAAGAGCCAATGCCCTGTATGCATTGTATGCACTTGTTGTATGCACTGGCGTAAGCTGAAGACATAAAGCAGCGAGGGCAGAGCAAACATACTCAGTCAAGCATAGCAGGCAGCGAAAACCTACAGTGTCATCCATGCCCTGATATACCCTGCTTTTCATTATTTTAACCCCAACAGTTGTATTTCCTGTCCACTGGCTGGGGCTCCAGCTTACTCCAGAATATCCAACAGGTGCCTCTGCTTTTCCACTGGACACCACAGCAATAAAGGATAAGGAGCAGACACCTTAAGCATGTTTAAAATGGAGTGATGCCAGTGAAGGCCAGGCTTGAGATGCCTGGTTCAATCAACCTCAACAATTCTTTCTATTGGCTACAGCTCTGGGCTCCTCACCTCCCTTTGAGAAAGAGGCTTCATTAAGCCCCGCCTGCCCACAGCTGTCACCTAGTCAGACAACATGCAAGGGTAAGAGAAATGGCAAGAGATGCAGTTAATCAGTCCATCAATCACTTCACTCAGGGAGCATCATCAAATCATTTTAAGGCATAAGCATGAAGATTATATCATTAGCAAGGATTAAAAAAAAGCTTATTCAAGTAAACAGGCATAATCTGTTAAAGCATAGCAAAGTCACATTTCTGCACAGTTCCAGTTCAAAGAGAGATGGAGAGTGTGAGGGGAATTTTAATTGAAATGTCAGTGGTTTTTTTTTTTCCTTGATGCTCGCACTCCCAAACTCTCAATTTCTCAGAGAATGGATCAACCATCAAGTAGGAAAATATGTTAGCATGAGCAGAGTGAAAAAAGAAATCTCCACCTACGCATGTACAATAACACAAACAAACATACATTTACATGTATGTAATGAATTTCGGAGCAGTTGCTGATTTTTATTTAAGCCCCCAAAAACCTTTTTCAGTAGGTATCATTTAAATACATTGGTGCGTAAGTGATTTGGACGTATCTGTAAAGCAGTACGTAAAAAGCAATCACATTAATATTTATTTTATTTTTTTATTTGCTTGTTTACTTATTTATTTATTAATTAAATATGAATGGAAAGAGTATACCAACTATAAAGAACTAGTGAAAGCCAAAGCATTATTACCTCCAGAATAAGCGAGTGTATGTTTAACCCTTATCTGTACTGTTGTACTATAATACTCATATAAATAATATTGGAAATGTAACCACATACACATATACTGAATATTTTTATTGAACTGACACTGTTTCTTTAACAAATATAACCATTAACTTTAATTAGTAGTCTTTTATTTTCAATTGTCAATATGCTTGAGACTAAGTGTGGGCATCAGGATATGGCCGCAAAACCCGTATCCCAACTGTAACTCAGAAAACCACACAAAATGACGCAGGAATAGAAAAAGATAAAAAGAAAGTAAAAATTAAAATTTTTTAAATTATACCAGGAATAAAGGAAAGAAAGGCATCATTGCTCTGAAACAGTTAGTTTGCCTATATATATATTGGATAGAAGACATAAAGGCAAAAAGGTATGCCTTAACCTTTCACAGGATGTCTGGTTCAGGATATGAGCCTATATTCTGCAAATTTCTATTGTTGTGACAATTTGTGTCTGAAGATATCTTCTTTTTATTCCAACAGTTTTTTCAGTGTTTCTCAGTGTTTTAATCAAACAAACAAACAAAACAGAAAAAAAAATGACATTGTGTTATGCCCCTAAGTTCTATAATTGTTCTATAACGCTGATCCTGTTTGTTAAAACTTTAGGTAATCATATAGTCTTATCCACACAAGATCTGAAGTCCTAATGCTCTTCATGTTTATTTTAAACCAAGTTTATTTTCCTTAAATTTCCTTCCATTTGTTTATTTTGATAAACAAAAACAAAACAAAAAAAAAATATATATATATATTTTACATGATCTAATTTTAATTTATTATAATTAAGATTTTAAAGTACGTTAATCTCATATTTTGAGATGTTTATTAAGATTCATGTTGATTAAGTTTAAAATAATTAATGAAGTGGCTTCAATGTTAAGACAGAAAAACAGAATGACAGAATACATCAGAAAACAGTTTATTCTGTATTTTTTCACCACTTCCTGGTGAAATAAAATCTAATTAAATATTTTATTATTATGATCATGGACAAACATAATCTATTAATGAAACGCACAGCAAGACCTTTGTTATGTACACATGGACATGCTTGTGCACATGTACACATGAATGTATATATTAATATATTTAGTACATGGATACCTATACAGTGCATCTCAAAAATGAGAATGTAATATATAAAATTTTTATCAGATGTACTGTAGGGTCTGTATCCACATTCACAAAGATACAAAAATACTCTTTTCTGGTCACTTTTTGGCCAAATCAATCCATCTGGTGTATCTAGAACTTACCTGATGGTCCTGGAGAACCAGGTTGACCTGGAGGGCCACTGATACCAGGGTCACCTGGAAGCCCTCTGACACCAACACTGCCTGGGAAGCCAAAGCCAGGTTCACCAGCTGTACCAGGGCGACCCTTTAAACCAGGAGATCCAGGATAGCCTCTTTCTCCAATCACCCCAAAACCAGCATCTCCCTAGAAGGAAAAAGAAATAGAAAGTAATAACACAACTTTTGTGTTGAACTGGAAGGAATTTCTTATGTTTGATCTGTTTGTATTTTGGATCAATTACTATGCTATACACTCACCGGAAGTCCTGGTGCTCCAGGGAGACCAGGGGCTCCAGTTCTTCCAGGTTGGCCAAAGTCACCTGTAGGACCAGCTGGCCCTTGCTGGCCAATGTCACCCTTCGGCCCTCGTCTGCCATCATAATAACTGGATCCTTTCTCTCCTTTAATCCCAGTAAAACCAGGATTTCCAGGACGACCCTTAACATAAACAGTTTTAGATGCAACATCAGGTATTAATTGTGAAGAATAGCACACATTTGCAGAAATCTTTTTCCTAACTAGGCTTGGATCCCTGAATTATTCTACAAGAGTATGAATGAAACTTTAATAGCAATTTTTGATTCATGTCACTTACCCTTGGCCCCTGTTGTCCACGAACGCCTGAAGCTCCTGGGTCACCAGTGTCCCCTTTCCGCCCATTGGGCCCTGGGAAACCAGGACTCCCTGGAAATCCTTGGGGGCCCTCTCTGCCAGAAACATCTTCACCAATGCATTCACAATTTCCAGCAGCACCTACAAAACAGTGATAATTTAGCCACTGTAAATATGTATATCCAGGACAACTGGTTCAATACAGGTGCTTTTCCAAGCATATCTATGACTGTTTTATGAGGAAGATTTCTTACCTTTGCCACCTTTAAGACCTTTCTCTCCCACTCGTCCTCTGCTGCCTTTTACACCTGGAGGTCCATTTTCGTCCACTGGAAATATAGCTGTGAAACATCAGGCAAAAATACCAAATTATCTCAAGTCTCTATCATAATCAATATCTTTTGGACTTATCAGAAAGATTAAGAAGATTAAGAAGATTGAGAAATTCATGGGTTTAAGTCCTGGGATTGACTCGGGTGTTTCTTTGTGGAGTTTGCATCTTCTCCCTGTGATTTCATGGGTTTAGTCCAGGTACTCTGGTTTCCCACAGTCCAAAAACAAGCATATTAGGCTCACTGGATGTTTCAATGGGTGTGAATGTAAATGGTTGTGTGGCCCTGTGATGGAGCGGTTAGCCATTCAGGATGTCCCCCTAGCTTCCCTCCTATGAGTAGGCTAAGATAGGCTAAGATAGGCTCCTGCCTCCCTGTGGCCCTAGTAGGATTAAGCGGTTCAGCAAATGAATGTATGGATTCACAAGTTCAAGTTATATGTTTGAAAGGTTAGTCAGGAGGCGGCATAGTGGCATGTAACACGTCTGTCTCACATTAATAAGGTCCTGGATTTACTTCTGTTGCTCAGATTTCCTCCCACAGTCCAAAGACATACAAATGAGGCTAACTGACTATTCCAAATTGCCCCTAGGTGTAGGTGTACCCCGCCATATCTCAGTGTTGTCTAAAATAGGCTGCAGCCTCCCTCTGCTCCAACCATAGTAGAATTACGCAGTTGGCAAATGAGTGAGTGAGTGAGTGAGTGAGGTTGGTTAAGATCACCACAGTTGTGAGCTAAATACTGTACCTAGAGCAATATTTATGGCGCCCTATCCAATAAAAAGAGCTTCTTCTTTTTTTTTTTAAACATTGAGTCAGAGATGGAAAATGGCATGTTTTAAACATATTACCATGCTTTAAACCATGCTTTAACAAATATGTACTCTTTATTTCGGTTTTCATACATGTCATTTAGTGAAACATGCTTTCATAGAAAGGATTCAGCCTGGATATAAAATCTATATGTTTTAGTTTATTATCTAGATACTTTTTTGGTCATGCTGGATAACAGTGTTTTGGGCAGGTTTACTTTACATTATTGATATGCATCATGCCCACTGAATACATTCATTCATTTTCTGAACCACTTTTTCTAACTTGGTTTGCAGGGAGGCTGGAGCCTATCTCAGCCAACTCTGGGCAAAGACAGGGTACACGCTGAACAGTACATTGCAGGGCCAACATACACTCAAGTATTTACACTCACTCTTAGGAGAAATTTGGAAGAGCCAGTAATGTGCATGTCTTTGGACAATGGAAGAAAACCAGAATATCTGGAGCAAACCCACGCAGGCACAGCGAGAACATGCAAACTCCGCAAAGAAACACTCTAAGCAAACCCAGGACTCGAACCTAGGACCTTCATGCTGTGAAGCAGATGTGATATCCACTACACCACAGTGCTGCCCCAAGTGAAGACTGACGACTTAGAGTTTTTTACCTTTACAACACAAAGCATGGCCCACCCAATTTATTTTTAGCAACCAGGGGGAAAAAGTCAATGTATGTAATGATATTACTGTTTTCACACCTAAACAATTCTTTACTCTGTCTAGCAATGGTCATTCACCATGCTTGTGGTAAACTAAATGTAAAATAACACAAATCATCTCAACTTTTATAAAATGTCATCATTCATAATTCATATTTAGAAAATAAACGAGTATCAAATTATAATTTAAGTAATTTACAGCTGATATTTATCTTAAGTTAAGGATTGGTTTGCCTAGTACTGCTTAAAATATATACTAAATCAAAAACTGGGAGAGAAAATCATTCAAAGAGATCACTGCAAAAAAATAAAAATAAATAAAATTACTTGTTTGAGTTGTTCCTCGAGGTCCAGGTGGACCTGGTAGTCCAGGATACCCCCTGTTTCCAGGCACACCGTCAGGGCTGAAGCTCGGCTGACCTGGATTTCCCTTTTCTCCTTTAAATCCAGCAGGACCCGGGAAGCCAGGATCACCTGGAATACCTAAAGAAAGATGGAAATTTTAAGCACCCCAGCATAAAATGAATGTATAATAACTACATGTGACTGGACCTTGTTTAGTTCAATTGTGACATCTCTGAACATGGTATTGCGGTGTATTGGTTGTCACCTTGTTGCAAGGTTGAGAACCCAGGGTCACCCGGCAGTCCAGGAGGTCCTGGTAAACCCCGATCTCCAGGCGGGCCAGTAGGGCCACTAATACCAGGATCACCTAGAGGACCTGTATGAGAATGTATGAGAGGTAGCTTTTCAACATATATTAGTGCATCCAAATGTAGAAGAACATGACATCATGTACAGGAGTGCAAGCAAGGAATAGCAGGTACCTTGGATAAGTAATTCTTGTTCACCAATCGAGATAGATGGCCCTGGTGGACCATAGTCTCCCCTGTAACCCTACAAAGAAATAACCAAACAGACAGTCTTTAACCTTGGCATGCCACACTTATGCAGGTTCTGCAAATTTGAAGATGGCGCTGGCGAGCATGGTCACTGTCACTTGGCGTCCTCCTCAATTTTGTATTTTTTTATCGTGTTTTAGTGCTATTTTCAACATTTCTGGCAACACGCAACACGGTTATCACTTATGACCGACAGACTCTTTTGGACATCTGAGAATATTCTCATATATCTCACTACGGACTGGAAAGTTTTCTGGACTGCCGCCAACAATAATGTGAATGACTACGATGAATACGTTATCGGATACATTCACAAATGCACTGCAGGTGACTGTACAGACTTATTCCAACCAGAAGCCATGGGTCAACAGATAGGTGAGCACTGCACTCAGAGAAAGACAGCTGCATATAAATCCAGAGCTCCATGTGAGTACAGGAAAGCCCGGTACAATTTGTGAAAAGAAATAAAAACGGCCAATGGATAGTACACAGAGAAGGTGGAATTCTGTTACAGTGGCTCAAACATCAGGCACATGTGGAGTTGGCTAAAGACCATCACAGACTACAAGGGGAAGAGCTACAACATGGGGGAGGTGACTGCTTCTCTACCTGAGTAACTGAACATCCTTTATGCCCGCTTTGAAAATCACAGCAAGCCGGAGTTTCTGTCAGAGGAGGACAGCTGTCCTTTTCAGATCCCTCTGGCAGATGTGTGTAAATACTTTAAAAAGGTAAACACATGGAAAGCTCCTGAACCGGACAACATCCCAGGCTGTGTTCTTAAAGCATGCGCTTATGAACTGGCAGATGTCTTCACGGACATTTTTAATCTTTCTCTGCTCTTGTCTCTCGTCCCACATGCTTCAAGAGGACCACCATTGTCCCTGTCCAAAAAAACCTAATGTGAGCTGCCTCAATGAATATTGCCCAGTAGCACTCACCTCCATCTTCATGAAGTGTTTTGAAAGTATAGTCAAAGCTCACTTCACATCCTCACTGCCTGCTACACTCGACCCAGATCAGTTCGCTTACAGGTCAAACAGATCCACAGATGATGCAATAGCATTGGCTCTGCACACTGTTCTCTCACACCTGGACCACAAGAACACTTATTTGCGGATGCTGTTTATTGACTACAACTTCACTTTCAACACCGTAATCCCATCCAGGCTTGTCACGAAACTCCGGGATCTACGCATCGGTGTCTCCATATGCAACAAGATCCTGGACTTTCTGACGGGTAGACCACGGGTGGTGCAGATCGGTAGTGCGACGTCCTCCGCACCAGTGCCCCTCAAGGATGTGTGCTCAGCCCCTTGTTGTACACGTTGTTCACCTATGACTGTACGGCCACACACAGTTCCAACACTACCATTAAATTTGAAAACATCACCACCATCATCCGCTACATTTCAAATGGAGACGAGTCTGCTTACAGAGCAGAGGTGAGAGCCCTAACATCATGGTGCCAGGACAACAACCTGCTGCTCAACGTCAGCAAGAACAAGGAGCTCAGCGTGGACTACAGGAGACTGCGGGGTGGGGATCAATATCAGTGAGGATCTGAGTTGGTCACATCACGTGGGTGTAATCACGAAAGCAGTGAGACAACGGCTCTTCGTTCTTCGGTGGCTGAGGAGGTTTGACATGGACTCCAGAATACCCACTTTTATCAATGCACCATCGAGAGTATTCTGTCTGGCTGCATTACTACATGGTACAGCAGCTGTAATGCTCTGAAACGGAAAGCTCTACAGCGGGTGGTCAGATCAGCACTACGCATCACCAGGACTGAACTGCCAGCCATCCAGGACCTCCACACAGCACTGTAGGAGGAAGGCCCAGTGGATCCTCTTTGATTCCAGCCACCCAAGCCACACATTCTTCATGCTCGTACCATCAGGCAGACGGTACAGGAGCATCCGGACCAGCACCAGCAGATTCAGGGACAGTTTCTACCCACAAGCCATCAGGCTATTGAAACTGCTGATATACTGATATACTGGACAAACTGCACACAATATTTTGCACGTTCACGGTGCAGTCTCTACATGCACACACCACTACCTCTGCACTACAGCCACTCCAGTATTTCTTTTCAGTATTTTTGTATTTATCTCTCTTTATATATTTTGAACTTCTTTTAGTTTATACTTTATTACTTTATTGTATAGTTTTTAATTTTTAACTTTATATTTTATCTAAATGCTCTTTATGCGCAAAACCTGTTTCTTTATGTGAAATATTTGTTAGCTATGTGCAATATTGAGGGGGCTCTGAGAACAAAAATTTCATTGCGGGTTGTGATGCTCCATTATTACCTGTATATGACAAATAAACTTTAATCTTGAAAAACATCAAAGTACCTGTATGTGTATTCCTTTTAAAACTGTTTATTCCTTTGCACAAATTAAAATAACACAAAATTATCCTTCCCATAAGAAACACTTTATGTTCTTGACTCAATTTGCCTGAAGTCACTAAACCCCACCTTTTAATCACTTTAAAATGTTGCATGTTTTATCATTTCCTGAACTCAACTATGCCTAGTTTCATACTCACTTTAGGGCCTGGAGTTCCTGGGAATCCAAAGAGACCAGGGTTTCCACGATACCCCTATGATAAAAATGGTAAGGTTTATTTTCCCCTGAAGATGTGTTAATGGCACAGTGTAGGCATTTTAAAGTCTTACCTTAAGTCCATCTTCTCCAAGTGGGCCATTCAAACCAGGAGGACCCTACAAAATGTAACAGTAAAAACTCAACTGACTGTAAATTCACCTAAAATTTAAAATATCAGATATTACAAAATACTTTATTACCTACAGACAATAAAGCAAAACTTACCCTCAACCCAGGTAATCCAGGAATTCCTTTCTCTCCAACTTCCCCCTTGTAGCCATATCGGCCCTGGAAATGGAGAGAATGAGAGGTTTGGTGTATAGGAAGTAGCATGCTTATTACTAAACCATAAGCTATTGGTCTTCCCAGATATGTGTATAATTAAAGTTTCATAGTATGTATATATTATTGTCACTCTCTCTCTTACTCCCTCAGTCACTTATGTGCTGAAAAATCCTGGAGCCTATTCTCAGCTGACTCTGGGCAAAGGCGGGGTACACAACAGTGTACACCAGCTTGCCAGACCATCGCGTAGCAAACACACATATAACAATTCACACTCACACCTAGGGGCAATTTGAAACAGCCAATTAGCCAAATATGCATGTCTTTGGACTGTGGGACGAAACTGGGGTACCTGGAGAAAACCAATACAAGCACAGGGAGAACATGCAAACTCCACACAGGAATGTGCAAACCTGGGACTCAAGCCCAGGACTTTCTTGCTGTGAGGCGAACCACAAAGCCATTGTGCTGCCACATATTACGGATCATTTGAAGAGTTTGAGTTCAAAAACAGATAAGTGCCATTGTTTTAATTATGAGAAAATGAATTAAACATTGCTATTGCTATACAAGCTATTGCAAAAGTTGTTAAAACTTTTTTTTGGAAAGCTACTTAAAAATAGTTTTCATTGTTTGAATTAAAACAATGGAACTCAAACTATTCATTTCTTATTACATTAAGTTGTAAATCAATTGTAATCTAAAAGAGCAATGATAAACAAACAACACACATATAAATATAAATATAAACTGTAATCAGTCACTTACTGGAGGTCCTTGTGATCCTGTACCACCAGGATAGCCGATATCACCCTGATTAACAAATAGAGAAACTGGTGAGAAGGGGCAGGATGTAAGGGTATGAATAGAGTGATCAGCCCTAATGGCAAAAGTAATTTTTTAAAAATCATGTACTCTGAGAACTATTACATCATTTACTATGAAATGTGTTAAACGTATAACTGTTATTTTTGTTTATAAACAAATGATGCAGATGGACAAATACTATAAGTGCTATACACTAGGGTTCTCTTTGTAACATCTTCAACAGAACATCAAAACCATTAAGTAACCCTATGGCTAATGTGAGAGGAGAAATAAAATACAATAACATCTTTAACATGACCATCAGTAGTAGGTGATGTAGTCTAGTGTTAAAGCTTTGGAAGAGTTTAGCAGTGTCATGAGCGATGGGGAAAATGACTGCAGAAGTAGACAGGACTGTTGGAAGAGGTTGTTCTCTGTTCTCTGTTCTCGCTTGATCACATCCTTGTCCACCCGATCTTTCTGAGCAGCATCATTGTGCCAACCTGAGTCCCTTTGTCTCCTTTTGGAAAGCCACCAAACTCCACACCTCCATTGACCAGTGGGCGACCTGGGTCACCGGGCAGGCCCACGTCTCCCTGGATACGGTAATCAAGGAAGAGAGAGTTTTTATACAGGACAGGGCAGAATGATGGCTGGATGGAGACGGAGACGACGGGGCGAGTTGGTTTTGTACTGAGGGTCTGAGGGACGTGGGTACGAAGTGGAGTATCAAAAGCTGTGACCCCATGTGGGGTAGCGGGGAGGTCAGGGTGAGAGGGAGTTTCAGGGAGACAGAGGCTTTGAGTGATGAACTGTATTTCTTAAATACATTGATTTATGTTAATGTTAATCTTTTGCCAATTAGAAGGTCAGTGGCCAAAAGTTTGGACATTACAGCGACGGCTGCCGGGTCTAAAATGCTTTTCTAAGGATTCAGTTGTCGCTCTGGCCCTCTTTTCTCCCATGTATCCCACTCACCCTGGCAGAGCCCCTCCCTGGGCTGGCATCACTGCTCCCCTGTGTGTTACCTTCTCTCCTTTGCTGATTGTGCTTATAGCTGGTGAGCCTAACAGAGCAGCCGGAGCACCCCTGAGTCCCGGCAGACCTGCATCACCCTGAGATCCACAACACACACAGAGTACACATTAGAGCCCGGGAGTGTGTGAAGGAGAGTGTGAAGAGAGGACGAAAGTGACGAGCAGAGGGAGATACAGTGTGATTGAAAAGACTGTGAGAAATAAATAGCAAGAGTAAAGAGGAGATAAAGAAGAAAAATAATAGGTGAGAGAGAGAAAAAGGAAAAATTAATTAAAAAAACCCAAAAGATTCAGAGAGAACGAGAGTTAGAGAATAAAAAGTTATTAAGAAGGCAAAAAAAAGAAAGATGTGAGGAACAACAAAATTATAAAGTAATTAACAGAAAAAAAGAAAGTGGGACACATAAATAAAGGGCTCTTTTTAATGTATACTCCTGATGTCAATTAGCATGTGCCCAAACCAGTTACTGTACTGATATTTGTACTGTTTTAGCACACAGCCATCATTCCTTCAATCCTGTGATTCCAGTATCATATTTATAGAATATATACGACACTTAAATGCACCTAGCTTATTCCTTATACACTGTTCATTCGTGTTTGTTTCTTGAGTAATGAAAGCATGCATAGTGTTTTGTCAAAAGATGGTTAGTGTTCAATCTTAGATGAAAACAAAGAGGCCAAAAACTTCAAATCGCATGCTGCCAAAGGGCCAAAACATTTTTCATTCGGTAGACTGAAAGGAAAAGAAGTCACACAAGAAGTGGGAGCAGGTGAACCCAGCACCAGCACAGTGAGCTTTTGTACAAAGGTGTAAAAGTGAAACAAAGTAAAAACCCCAAAACACAAACTTTTCTAGGTATTAATACTGAGGCTGTGTTGCACTTTTATGCCTGAGCTACTTCAAAATATCAACCAATATGGCAGCTCAAGGATCCCATTTAAAGTAACAGAAACTCAAATTATTAACATTTTTAAACATACAGAATTGTAATATCATGTTTATTTAATGGAATCCCTGAACTGACACAGAACTGGAATAAAGCCACCATTCACTGCATGCATTACATATAAAACAGTTAAGAGTTATTAGTAATACTTCCCATGATTACCAAATACTTGGTGCTAATCAGTAAAGCTACCTATAAATAAATATCGAGAAGGATTAGTATTAGAAAGGTTGGGAGGTACATTAAACCCATACCTGGATTCAACCATAGCCCTAAAGAATCCTCAAAATCTTATTTTCCAAAGCTATACTGCTTTATAGAACCCATAAAGCAGTAAAGATGATCTGTGTAATCTTTTTTTTATCAACAGTGCACCAACTGCATTTGTTACACAAACTTCGGCTGGAATTCATAGAAAGTGTTACTCATACCCTTATCTCTGTTAAGCATAGCACCAAACATAGTGTCATGCAGTTGCTCAGAAATGAATAAACATGATTTAGATAAGAGAGTTGGCTAGCAAAATAAAGGTGGGTTAGTGTATGGGGAAAGAGGTTCAGACAGAAAAATGGCTCCGTTCCAGCATGCAAGAGATGTAAGTAACATGATGGTGTTTGAGCTTAGAAACATAATTCAATCAAACCGAAGTTGCTCAAAAAAATAATGCTAATATCGACTCTTTTAACGTGACATCACCATTATTCACTTTAATACCTAAATCCTTGGTACTTGAGCCGATATAAACCCAGCAGATAATATACAACACTCATCAGTCTGCTAGGACTGTGTCAAATCAGGTGATCTGGTATATGTAAAATGCTCACATATACCAGCTATATCACAACACACTATTATACAGATCTATCTACCTATACACAGCATATGTCATACATTGTAGCATTAAAAAACATATGTTTAGTTTAAGAAATGCAAGAATACAGTGGTTTTACATGGGAATGAAGATTTGTGTGTGCGAAAGAATTTTCTCTGGAACAACTGCAATACCTTCTCTCCTTTTTCTCCTTCGTAACCCTGACCATTGTTTCCCTAGAAAAGGAAGCAGAAATATTGACAATTCTCTTGATCAAACTGTATTTGAGGCGACGACACATACAGTCAGGTCCATAAGTACCTTAACAGTGACATATAAAAAAACGTCTCTGTATCTCACCACAATTAATAAATTTCCATTTAATTCAAGGGGTATAGTCAAAAGTATTGCATTAAACATTTAGACATTCAGTTTATCATCAGTCATTCATGTTTACATATAACTTACATTTTAACAGGCACAACAGTAAAGTAACCGAACACAAAATGGCTCAGAAATCCGCTTATTAGTCAACTGTCTGATTACTTTTGAGCCTGTGAAGGGACTATTTAAAGAACAAAAGGGATCAATGTGTTTTTTTTTCTTAAAACAGACTAGACTTTAATGACATGTTGTTTGCTTTATTTCAAAGTGGTGGTGTACAGAGGCAAAATTACAGAAATTGTGTCACTGTCCAAATAGTTATGGACCTAATTGTACAATGGACAATCTAACGTCCATGAAACCCTAAACAGAGTTGCACTGATTACAAATAATATGTAATTTTGCAATCTTTGTTAATAGTATGCATCAGAGGTTTTCTGAACACCTTGAACAATAATAAAATGGAATTTCTATAATTTTTTCAGCATTATCTAATATTCATAGATGCAAATCAAAGAAGTGTAGACAAAGAATACACTTATGCATTATGCTACTTATAGCATTTCAAAGCACCTGAATTTATTCAAACACTTCTTGAGGTGCTATTTAGACAAGATAAAACCATGAAAATGCTAAACGCTATCCAACCATAAGCTAAAGTAATTGAAAAAGGTGTGTTTTCTGTAGTTTAGATGTGATTTATTTAAGTCTCATCTTCCCTCACATATATTTACAGGAGGGCAGTTCATGCCAGTTTGCCACTTACTGTTGGCCCAGGAGGACCTGGAGGACCAGGAAGTCCCTAAGGAGGGAGAAAGAAAGTATTATTTTTTATTATTATAGCATGGAACTGACATTTTTGTTAGGTTGTGGTATAAGCATGCTGGGTAACACAAACACACTTAAAAAGTGACGATACATACAGGGTAACCAGGAAAACCGACGGGGCCGATCGGACCCGGTAAGCCAGCTGGACCAGGAAAACCCTAAAGGACAAACCATATTGAACAGATGTGAATTGTTTCCTAATACAGTGAGTAAAGATCTCACGTCACTTTCCTTATTGTGTTTTATTTCCAGTAGTAACTAGAATCACCTAATACTAGGTGTATCCTCTGCGTGGTCAACGGCACATATCATGTTTTTACTTTTAGGGTTAGGGTTAGGGTTAGGGTTATCCTCATGTTTGTACTTTTACAAGGTTGATAGGCTTGTCCATAGGCATATCTGGTATAAACAACAAACAATCCTGTGCTAAATTTTTACATATCTGACTTTTTACTTGACCACGTGCATATTTCATATGGCTCCTGTGATCTTGAAATTAGGTCAAGGTGATCCAGTTTCAATAAGCTTGATGACCTTGACAATAAGTATAACAGGTATGAACTGAAAACCAATCTGACAAAAAACGTAAAAAAATAGGTCAAGGTGACCCAGTTTCGATAGGCTGGTTGGTCATGCCGTAGGGACCATTCCCCATAAATATAAAATAAATCCATTAAGAACCGGCACTGCTAGTGTTAAATAGAAGTGTCGGCAGTGGATGTGTAGATGGCGGACTGCCTGTGAAAACATAGTATCCTCTACGCTTCGTGGGGGATACAATTATTGACGTTTATGTCTTTAGAAAACTGTACTGCCTTAACAATGAGTTCCATGTACCAGTAAAACATTGCATATAAAGACAAAATGAATTATGCTATGAATTCTGGAGTGTGGGAGCGACCTTCGCCCAGTAAGATGTTGAGTTACCCATTCAGACAATCCTGTCATTTAATACAGCAAAAGATCAACATTTATATGGAAACCTGTTGGATAACGAAATTTGATATGATGCTGTGGTGACTAAAGAGTGAAAAAATTTGGTATTTCATTAAATGTCAGTGTATGAAAGCAAAATCTTACACGTTCACCAACAGGACCATAGGGAACCTAAAGAGAAACACACAAAAGGAGAAAGAAGGGAAGACTAAGACAGTTGCTTAGTTGGTCTTGGCTCTTTACAGCACACTCATATGTTACTTTGGGCTACAGAGACAGTATCTATTCTGTGTCTGCGTTTGTGTGTGTGTGTATGTGTGTGTGTGTGTGTGTGTGTGTGTGTCACACTGGCTTTTGATCACAATAATTAACACAACAGCCTTTTGATATTAATAATAAAGAACTATTACATGAACAGAATGTTAAGAAAATCAGAAGTGCAAAGAAAGGTATTTCGTTACCGAGGGTGTAGAAATGAACCGGGGTTCTCCTTTTTGCCCTTTGACACCACGCAACCCCTAATACAAAGACAAAAAAATGAGAATGTCATGTGGTATTATTCATTCATTCATCTTCTGAACCGCTTAATCCTAATTAGGGTCGCGGGGAGGCTGGCGCCCATCTCAGCCGACTC
>JAOUQZ010000041.1:7486816-7501705 GCA_028564935.1 Neosilurus hyrtlii
ATGTCTTAGTGACATTTATAATAGTATAATATATTAATTTACTTCTTGTTTATTCAGTGTGTTTTCTTCTTGAGGAGAATTAAGTTTTTGAACGCCACGGAAAACTGTTCTATTATGGCTGTTTCTTTACTGACAGTAAATGCAAAAATTTTCAAAGCTCTGCTTTAATGCAGTGGCTAGATATTTATATTATTATAGTTGCTTTTTTCCCTTTAATGACTTATGAGACTCCTTGTATAAATTACCCTATTTAATTTACTTTATAGAATGTGTACGACAGAGTAAATGCTCATTAGAATTCACATATTATGTAAAAAAAAATATTTGATAATAATTTAATTAGATCTTGCTCTGATACTTTCCCCAGTAAGGCAGGTCTTTAAGCGTATGATCTGGAAATTCTTTCACTTTGGTTGTGTGTGAACAAACGCAACATGACACACACGCAGATGTTGACCTCATGTTTCCGTTTTGTCTTTGATTAGTATTTATTCTTCCTAAGTGTTTGCTCACATCTCTTCCCCTTCCACTTCAGACCTCCATCAATGTCATCCATCTCAATAAGTGAATAAGTAGAAAACAGCCAAAAACCAGGAGGAAGTGAGATTGAAGGAATAGCTCCAGAGAGAATGTAAGAGAGAGTAGAGAATTTTACGCCGTTAAAAAAAAACAGCACGGATTCTGTTCCATCACAAAAGGGATGAGCAAACACACACTGTGGTCAGTTGCCTATTTGTCTTTGGCTTGTGGTGTTCAAGACTGTAAGACAGTGAGAGAAACTGAAACAAGGCCCATTTTACATTTTTATGTATCAGCTTCAAATGCAGTTTTTGCATCAAACTGCAATTTAACACAAAGCATCTTATTACTTCTTCTCTGCTTCTCAGCACATGCACATAAAGGCACATACCCAGGGCATGGAATACACTTTATATAACATATAACTGACACTGACACTGATAAATATGTAGTATATTTTTTTCCTGCACTCCCATCTGCTTAGCCCCTCTTCACCCAGTGTCTATAGCGAACAATCGAAAGGTAACATTCGGATACACTTTCAGCTCCACCGTCCACATGTCAGCTACAATATCAACGTGCTTCCTGCATGTGGCCCTCTGTCACAGCTGTGTTTGAACACACCATCGTCCACAGTTTACCCCAAGCTGACCCAGCACTCTCACCCTCTCCACCACCCTCCATCGGCCCTCTGTACGTGGTATGCTGTAAACGAGACCACCCATAGGCAAAGCAACGCTATGCATTTGTGTCTTTCAGACTGAGTTAAACTATCACGCACTTCGAAGTCAGCCAGCTGCTGAGTTCAAACCCTGGTTCTTGTATCCTGACATAATGTAAAGATTTGTCTTTGCTGTACCGACTGTGTGTTTGTAAACAGGAACTAAACATTGTCAAAAACATTTAGCCATTTGAAGTGGTGTAAATGTAACTAATAGGCATGTGTTTACATGCAAATTTACCTCTGCTTTCGAGGAATGCGCCCATAGGTCAAGAGTGAGAGGGTTGCGATGGCTAGCCCTCAAATTCTCACAATTCCTTAAAAAAAAAATATTTGTTGAAGCAGTTGCTCTACACACAGATACACACTATTAGTATTTATTCAGAAACTGAGAACCTACTCCTTCGACTTACTACGCATAGTGGGATGACAGCATTTCCATTGAAAGACCGAAAATATTCATTAAAATAATAAATATTCATTCATTCGTTTGCTGAACCCCTTAATTCTACTTATGTCACAGGGAGGCTGGAGCCTATATCAGCCAACACTTGGTGAAGGGTCAACACACACACCAATCATTTACAGTCACACACACACCTAGGGGTGATTTGGAACAGCCAATCCACCTACTGTGCATGTCTTTGGAGTGTGAGAAAAAACCGGAGTACCCAGAAGAAATCCATGCAAGCACATGGAGAATATACAAACTCCACACAAAAACACTGAGCCTGGGAATTGAACCTAGGACCTTCTTGCTGTGAGGTCGACATGCTAATCTCAGTTGTTTGTTGTTAATCTCATTCTATAAAATTTTATTGACTGGAGAAAAAGGTGAGGAAAAAGTCCTTGATGTGACAAGAGTAAGAAACCTTGAGAGGAACCAGACTCAAAAGCGAAACATGTCCTCTCCTGGGTGACCCCAGATATTAATTATTTAATACAGCAATTCTAAGTAAGGGTGTTTTTTAGAGTTAAAATGTGCTAATTGTGCTATAGGTATTTATGTTCCTGTATCAGTATTAACATCTCTAAGAATATGCAAATGTGACAATGTGACCTCTCAAGTGATTCGCTAACTAGTAGTCAAGTAAACAAGGAAAGGCGGAGTTATTAAAGCTTTCCCAAGTGAAATTTTAAAAGAAGTTTCTTAAGGAAACTTATTAAAGCAAATTACAAAATTTACAACGTTTTTCCACCCCGCACCATTTCTCCAAGAGGTGAAGATTTAGCCTGTGCTAAATAAATACCTATCTGTCACTGAGCTTCAGGTAATAATTATCCTAACATGCATGCAGACACACACACCCACTGCAATTAGTGACAGTAGTCAATTACGGTGGCACATACACATCTGTTATATGCTAAGAGCAGGTACATAACAAAGAAAGAGAAGAGATTTTGGGTCTTTGGGATGGAGGGATGAAGGGAGAGGCTGCCACAGGCTAACACTTTTTTGCATGTTCAACTCTGGCAAGCCCAAGCACCTGCATACCTCAGGCTAATGCTCTGGCATGCCCAATACTTGATGTGTGTGAGTGTGTGCATGAGTGTGGGTGCATGTGCTTGTTTTTACAGTACAATAGGTTACTTTTGGTCAAGTCTCTTTCATTGCTCTAAGTAAATCAGTGATTTAATTCTGTGCTGTCTGTTCATAAACGTGATTTGTGTTTAAACAAAACATATGTTCTAATTCAAAACCAGTGAAAGATACATAATTCATATTTGTAAATGTATCTATGCTGCTCCAAGAATAGAGCATGCACAGACGTGGAGCCGGCAGCCAGGAAAGTGATCAGCAATAACCTCATCGCAATCAGGCTAAGGATCCTAGGTCATTCTGGGATCTCGACTATGTTGACGTTCTAACTTTAGCTCTGCTACCCAGAGATCACAGACTCATGGACACTAGTGTCAGAATACAAGCTTCCTGTTCCCCTTCTCTTCCTGTCTTTGGAAACGGCCAGTCTTATACACTACAGTAGAGAATACTGGACATATATGAGATCCATTACCGTATATGATGCAGACATAGCATATCACAATCTGCTTATCTGAACTGATTAATCAAGCAAGGAATAAAACGGTTATTAATGTGGATCCATGTTAAAATACAGACACACAAACATAAACTGGGATGTTACTTGATCCTGAGTACTATTTGTTGCACTCTCTCACCCCACAGTAATAATTACAGATGTCCTAAGCTGTGCCAATGCACATGCCAATGGCATTTCGTCATCTTTCTTTACCTACTAGTCAAAGCGGATACTCTTCACATCAAGTCACCTATTCAAACATGCACATTCACACTCTGGAAATTACCCCGAACCTTTCAAAAAGCTTTATTTCCAAACCCGCAGTGCGCCTCAGCACTCAAACTGAAACGGAAATCTGTATTACTTACCTCCAGCAATGAAACACAATTAGAAGTCTGACAGTAATTATACCTGCTTAACCATTTACCACCAAATCTCTGGAGACTGTCAATATCTGTGGTAAATGAGGCAGAAACCGGAAAAAAAAACATTCCCACTGAGAAAGAATCCTGTATCAAAACATCATAATTGGCTGTCCACATTTACCATTTATTAGCTTCTAGAGTCAAGAATATACTGTATATGTACTGATTACATAGATATAATTCATTCTTTCAGTGGGTACACCCTGAAGGTCAGTGGTGGCTTAGTGGTTAAGGCGATGGGTTACTGATCCAAAGGTCAGCGGTTCAATCCCCACTATCACCACTGTTGGGCCCTTGAGCAAGGCCCTTAACCCTCAATTGCTCAGTTGTATAAACAAATGATAATTGTAAGTCGCTCTGGATAAGAGCGTCTGCCAAATGCTGGAAATGTAAATGTAAACAGCTCAAAAGTCCATAGCAGGGCCAACGCACACGTTGGAACAGCCAGTTAGCCTAATGTGCATGTCTTAGGACTGTTGGAGGAAACTGGAATACCTGGAAGAAAGCAACGCAAACACAGGAGAACATTCACACTTCACACAGAAACGCCCAAACTCAAACCCAGGACCGTCTTGCTGGGAGGTGGTTTTTCATACTACGTCACCGTGCCACCATGTTTACCAATTTGTCACTTATCCAACCATATGACAATTATCAGCAGTTGACATCTAATAGTCTCATAGTTGACTGGACATGTGTGCAGAATGGAAGAGAGCAGGATTCTGAAATGGGTCCTTTTCGGTGAACTCTCCACTGGCGAATACTCAGCTGAGCGTCCTCGTCAGCGTTTCACAGACACTATCAAGCGTGACCTCACAGACTTTGCCATTTCAACCAACCCATGGGAACAGTTAGCAGTTGACAGAGTTGCATGGAGATCATTGATCAATGCTGGATCTAAGCGATCTGCTGAGAACTTTAAGAATCTAAGATGGAGACCACACGTCTCCAGACAGCGTAGACGTGACGCACAGAATCTGATCATCACGCGCCATAGTAGTAGCATTTAGTAATGAATAATGCCAAAATTTACAGCTGGTTCACACACTCCAATTTTGTATTGTGACCATAGAAATGGAATAGTGTGCATAGATAAAGTATTACATTTCAAGCTTAACATGCCGGTGCAGTGGAGGCTCAGTGGTTAGGGCACTGGGTTAGCAATCAGAAGGTTGGAGATTCAAGCACCAAGCTGCCACTGTTGGTGGCCATAAAAGTGATAAATATAAGGCACTGTGGATAATGGTGTCTTCTTTATGTCTATTTTGAAAATAAAAAGCTTTGGAGTATTGTTATGATTTTAATAACATAAAACTAAGGTTCTCAAAAATGATTAAATGAGCAGGGCATAAACTCCTACCATTTTAAAAATTAATTAAACATTTCACAAAAACATTTCTGTTGCCATTTCTTTTCTTATTGTAAAAATTGCATGTTATCAGTAGAACTTCTCTGAATGCCCTTTTGGATACAAACAAATACATAAAGGGTGGCATGGTGAAGCAGTGGTTTGCACGTCCACCTCACAGAAAGAAGGCCTGGGTTTGATTCTGGGGCTCGGGTGTTCCAGTGTGGAGTTTGCATGTTCTCCCCGTGCATGTGTGGGTTTCCTCCGAGTAATCTGGTTTCCTCCTACAGTCCAAAAAACAGCTAATTGGCTGTTCCAAGTCGTTCCTATGTGTAAGGGTGAATGTGAATGGTTGTATGTGTGTTGGCCCTGTAATGGCCTGGCAAACTGTTCAGGGTGTACTCTGCCTTCGCCCAGAGTCGGCTGAGGTTTCCTCCAGGTACGCAGATTACCTCCCACGGTCCAAAGACATGCACAGTAGGCTAATTGGCTGTTCCAAATTTCCCCTAGCTGTGAGTATGAATGGTTGTGTGTGAGTTGGCCCTGCTATGGACTGGAGACCAGGATGTACCCTGCTTTCACCCTGAGTTGGCTGATATAGTAACCTAGCAGGATTAAGTGGTTTAGCAGATGAATGAATTTAAGTATTAAAGTAATTTTAATTAAAAATTTCCCCTTTCAGAGGCTTCCAAAATATTTCATAAAACTTCCACATGCGATTAATTGAAACAACTCTGTAATTACTCAACCAGGTATACTGTATGATGTTTAAGCAATAAGTATATGTAAGTCTATGGATTCTTTTTTTATTTTAGTTGCCAAACAATGTTGAATAATTCTGATTGCTTTGGATTCAGTGCAACATGGACTATAGTTTCTTGTCTAAAACTGACGAGATCTCTTGTCATATAAGAGCGGTATCATAGCTGCTGTGAACATTACCTACTTAAGTTCCACCTCCCTGATGAAAGGTGAAGCAGCGTCTTCTCCTCTACAGGCTGTAATTACCAGAGCTAAGTAGCATAGTGTTAATAACGCTGTTTGAAGTGAAGTGAAGAGCCAGGGGGGGAGTCAAACCCCCTCCAAATGGTACACACATCCGTACTGGCAAGGTTGCCAGGTGTCCCTTTTTAAAACTATGGTGACTTTTTTAAAAACGTTAACAAACATGTTATGTTTGTTGAAACATGAACAAGTTAGTTACATAAGTCCCTACTATGTCCTTTTACTGATTCTTGGATCAAAGCATTTGGTTACGAACTTTGTATTTACTCTGTACTATTTTTTTAACTGACTTTATTCACTATTAAGAATGTCTTTAAATAGAGGATTCTGGGAAGAATTCCTTACTAGCTGTGCATGTTTGTAGAACAACAGTGCTTTACAGCACATAATTGACATCTTTTCTGGTATCCTTTGTTCCAACCGGTAGTGCAATTTTATTTTGCGGTGAGGGTGAGAATTAATGACATTACCGAGAAGCTCATGGGTTAAACCAAATCTTGCAGGAACTTGTGTGTCAGCAGCCCCATGATATACGAATACAGTATAAACCTCAGGGGATTAAGGATTATTCATTTGGCTTACATGCAGGTATTACTGTGCGAGCCAATGAATAACCAAGTGCACTGTACCATAGAGACTGTTGTGTATATTACTGTACAATCATCAGACATATACTGTAAAGTAACCACAATCCTCCCAACTTAGAGCATTGGTGTATTATGCTCGCTTTTCCTTTGCACACACAGGTGTAAAACCCACAGTGAGTAATATATACCCTGAACACTACTAATAGTTATAACAGAAATCCATGTTGTTGCTTTATGTCTCAAAACTTGGTTATAATTAGGATGTGCAATAATAATTGATACGTTATTAGTATACATTGCACATACGTCTGCTTGTGTGGAAATATTAAGCAATACTCAGAAGGGATAATGCTTGAATCAAAAGAATTGGCAAACACATTTTGCCACGGTCAAGTGGTGTCATCATTGTCTCATGTTAAAATGGAAAAACTAACTATAAAATAATATTTTTTGTTTGTATTGTAATCCTGCATGTTATATGCTAAACATCGTCATGGTTTGCCAACTTTTCTGTGTGGTATAAGTAAACTCTGATTGAGGCGTTAGCTACTCAGCGTTTAGCTAGGCTCAAAGAGCAGAGCTCACCTGACCTGCCTCTATCGTGGTTAACATATGTAAATATGAACTTATATAAAAGTCTTATATTAGTCTGCTTTTCTTTATATCTCCATGTAGTACAGACTTAAACTCCTGAGGAGACTTCTTCAGATGGTTATGCACCTCAAGAAGGGAAACAAAGTGCCATGAAGAGAGTTAAAGAGACCATTACACACCTGCACCATCTTATATGTGTGCTCGGAGCTCAACACTGTCTGTCTTGATTTAAAAAATGTATGAATTAAACTATAAATATCTTGTTATCTATGATAGATTGACCAATCAAGTGTTTGAAGACAGATCAGTTGATTAAATAAACCAAGTCAGGTGTGCTGCTGCTTAGTTGGAACAAAAGCCCGCAGCCACAGCAGCCCTTTGTGGATTGAGTTTGAGACCCCTGATCTAGATGGTTAGACGTTTTTTTCCTTATCGATGGCACGCCAGTGGTGCGGGAGCTCTTCCACTATCATTTTTTTTTTTTTTTTTTTATGTCTATGGATGGCATTTTTAAATTACAGTATTAGTACAATTTTGCTTACTGTATTGAGATTCGGTACTGAAGTGCCTCGATTTGATTGTATATCTGTGTTGCACTGGTTTGAACATCATGTACTGTGATGTAAGTAAATTAGAAATGTTAGAAGGTAGATGTGTTAAAGTTGTAACCAGTTTTGGGCTGCAGCTCAATGATACAACACAATTGTTTGTGTTGTAGGTTTGACCAGATGCCTCTGGAGTAGTTTGTCTTTCATGAGCTTTTTCAGGTTTTTTTCTTCTCAGCACCACTCCTCTCTCTCTCTCTTTCTGAGCTGCCCAAGCTGTGAAATCTTGCTATTAATAGAAGGAGGATGTCTCAGGGTTCTGTTTTTGGCAGGTAAACCATGCCAAGTGTGAGACTAAGGAAGGAATCAGAATGGATTCATTGTGACATACAGAGAGAAAGTTTCAGAGGGGAATGTATAAAGACTCTGTCTGCACCCTTTCCAGCGTACAAATATTGCAGATACAGTATGTGGTTAGATTGTGGGTTGGTGCAAGACCAATTGCGCGTGTGCTCATGTGCTTACCCTGCATGTGAATAAGTCGACAAATTCCTCATCTCCTAGACTAATATAAACAGAGAGCTTGCCAAGTAGACACAAATACACTCCCTTACCATCTCAGCTTCAGGTGACCTACAGTATGTTAGCCGAGCTGACTCAGCTGTGGTTAGCACACCCTGCTCTCAGATGAACTCAAGACATTTTAGGGAGTAAGTCCAGACAACATAAAACAGTACCACCCTAGATCCTTTCACGCACATTTCTCTGTGTGTGCTCTAGGAGGAAAGCGTGCTGCCACTTGCCTGTGTTTCTATAGGGGGAGATGCGTTGGGTGGAGGTTAAATAGGGAAAAAAAGTTCTTTCATGTGTTCTCACAAATAAAGGAGAAATTCCAAAGCTTTACACACACACACACACACACACACACACACACACACACACACACACACACACACACACACACACACACACACACTCCACTGACCATCGGGGTCTCTCTATTTCAACAGATGACCCTCATTTAACCAGTCTGAATTTTTTTAACCTTCCATCTTCATTCAATAAAAGAAGAAAAAAATGTTCTATCTATCCATCTCTCCCTTCCCCCTTGTCCTCATCCCTCGATGTCCCACCAAACAATGTCCCCTTTCATAGAGGCCACCAAAGGGCCGTGGTCCGGCTAAAAGATCTCCCTGTCTGACATGGCCTTTGTTAGGAAACCAGCTCTGCTTCTAGTTTTTTGTCCTGGCCAGGCTGAATGCCTAACAACAGAGTTACCTACACACCATTAAGCCAGGCTGCCTTTGATGACAGCCAGTGAGATACGCCCAAGGCGCTGAATAGGGGAGAGGTGGGGTGGGGAGGAAAGAAGAAGGGGTGTATAGAAAGGGAAGGAAAAAGCATGAAGAAAAGGAAGCAATACTACAGAAAACAACAACAAAAAATCTCGTCTAAAAACCACTGGTATGTTTGATCTTAACAGTACTGCCAGCCCATGGTTCCCAAGGTGACTGTTTTATCGTTCCACCTAGGTGTTGAAGATAAAATGGCCTGGCATGAATTAAGAGGGCAGAACGGATGTAATGCAGATGTTTAATTATGATATATGGTGGAAACCAAAACACGGAAATGATGAGGGAGATTTAAACATTTACTCCTTTAGTCTTCAGCCAGGATTTTGTCCCTGATCCCATAATATAAAGAGGAGAGAAAAACTTTTTGTCTCACAAACAGACCAATATACAGCTATATGAAATAAACTAAGAGGGGGAAAAAAGACTTTCTCTTGATGTTAAAACTGAACAAAATAAAAGCGTAGGCTTTTTGACAAAGAATCTGTGCACATCACCCCAGAGGATATTTGTGGCATTGAGGTGGGTGAAGTGAAACAGGTTTTCTGTGCCCTGGAGCCACATAGGCATAGCTTTCCTTATTACAGAAATGTCAGACTGATCCCGTCAATTCTTCAGATATTGCTCCCCCCATCACAATCTTCCTTCTCAAAGGCAAGTTTATACAGATTCTGCCATTTGATCAGGATCCACTAAATATTCCAATATACAACACCCCAAGGCATAATTTCATTGACAGAGTGAATAAAATACTTCTAGAAGTACCGTTTGATTGAATTCCTCTATGTTAATTAAACCCCCCACACCACCACCACCACCACCACCACCACCACCACCAACCAAAATTCTATAGAAACTAGCAAACGGAAATTTTTTGTCACACATTAAACAGAGCTACGACAAAATGAACTAAAGTAGGTTTCGATTTAGATTTGAAAGCTGCATAGTTGCATTCACATATATTGTATGTGTGAGCTTCGCCTGGTAGATATAGTCAGATAGGCAAGGTCACCTCAACAGACACTAATTACTCCAGGCCCATTACTGACAACCAACCCTCTAGAACAAACATCCATTCATTCTTAACCTCACAAATCTAATTGGGTATTCCAGATTGCCCCTAGGTGTGAATGTGAGTGTGAATGTTTGTGTGTATGTGTGTGTTGTCCTACGATGGTCTGGCGAGATCTAAAAAGGCTCCCAATAAAAATAAGTAAAAAATTACTTCTCCATAATTTTTGGGGTGAAAAAGTATTGAATGATGCTATTGTAGACAATGAAAACCAAAAAAAAACATTCCAACAAGTATACTGAGGCAAAAGTATGGCTAATAAACAAAAACGCTGAAAATGCCAATTTTTCAGAAAAATTGAAAGGTGTAACAAATTTTATTTTTGACTTTTGCATAGTGTGAATGAACTTCAAACCATATGGGATGGTTTATCGAGTTAAGAAATTAAAAAATATGTGAACACTATAACTGAAAGGTTAAATGCTGTAATCAAAGTAAAGGGAGGCCACAACAAATATTTACCTTTTTCCTCAAAAAGAGACTGTTATTTTTGTTATTACTATATATTGTTGTTTGTTTACTTATTATCATCAATATGATCTAATATTACATGAAATAAATACTTGGATAGTAAAGGATAGAAAAGAGAAATGGATTCCATCAGGAAGTCAACCAGGTGTTATCCTGGAAGTCAACCAGGTGTTATCCTGATCGCAACATTTTTGTCTTTCTTCACTCCTACCACTGCTTTATTTTTAAGCAGCATCTGAAACAGCCAATACTTATTTTTTTTTTTTAGCTGAATTCGATTAGTGGTTGAGTTATTGTTCCCTCCGTTCTGCTTAAATCAGCTGGGTGATTCTCTTCTGACCTCTATCCTCAGGAAGCCTTTTTCACCCTCAGAGCTATCTCACTTCATGAATGCTTTTGGCTGTTAAACACCATCCTGTGTAAACTGTACAGATTCCCCTGTGTGAAAATCCCAACAGTTTTGAAAAATGTTAATCAGTCCATCACACTATTCCTTGTTCTCAAACATTAATTGAAGATCTTGAAGTGTCTTTGCTTGATTTTATACAGTGAGCTGCTGCCACAGCTGCTAATGTATAACTGCATGAATGGCTGGATATACAGGTGTAAAATAAGTGCCTGGTTCCTGTATCTATACCTCGAAAAACTGTTATGATCAGTCTAGTTGTCTGCCTGTTCTATTATTGAAAACCTGTATGATCCTGTCCTGTTTAAGATTTGCCTGCTGCTCTTGAAATGAGCTATTTCATCTTGAAATCCAGGAGGCATAACATTAGCACAAGTCAACCTTCCAAACAGGGAATTCTGCCATGCTGAACTCTTTTGAATAATTTGACTTTTGGGGGAATGACACTGGACTAGAGGTTAAAGGTTACGAGGAACTTTAAAGAGGACAAACTTGTGAGCATGTGGGAAAATGTTGGTTGTTTTGAGAGAAAGAGAGCTTCTGGTCCTCATGTGATTTTCAAGGACAGCATACAGAATAAACAAACAGTCCATAACAGAAATTTAATTAAGATTTATTTTTCTGAAAAAGATATTTCGCCCAAATTGTTTTCCCTTTACCACATGCACAGAAAGAAAAGCAAATACTTCTGATAAAATATCATGCTTTGATGAAAATCTCGTTTTGTGGTACAAAATGCAAGACAGCATGTAAAAGGAATATAGAGTGTATGACGATGAATGGGTGACAAGCTGGGTGGGATATCAAATAGCAGCAGGCATGTCCTTTCTTAAATATGCTTTTGTTTTGAGTCATGGCTCAATGATATGGCTCTCTGATCAATTCGTATAGTTTGAAGAAATGGGTAGGGCCAAGAACACAAAACCCAGTGATAGCATGCAAGACTTGAAGTGTCTGACTGCTGTGCTTCAGTGAGGAGTACACTCAGGTGTTCCTGACTATAGTTTGCCATTCACGTGAAAAGAAACAGAAATAATTTATTTTGATAGATGCTCGGGCGTCACAGTGGTGTAGTGGGTTTCCTCCAAGTACTCCTGTTTAGTGGGTTTTCTCCCACAGTCCAAAGACATGCTCATTAGGCTAACTGGTTGTTTCAAATTGCCCCTAGGTGTGAATGTGAATGGTTGTGTGTTTGTGTGTTGGCCCTGTGACATTCTGGCGACCTGTTCATAATGTAGCCCACCTTCGACCAGTGTTAGCTGGGATAGGCTCCAGACTCCGCGTGACCCTAGTCGGACTCAGTGAGTAAGTAAGTGATAGATGCTTGAGGAAAAAAAGTAACTGAAGAAATGGAGAAGAAGCAACTTTGATAAATGTGGACATCAATGAACATATCTGCCCTACAACACCAAAAGGAAGTAAGTGACATTTTGGTCAAAAATGAGATTTTGCAATAAATGGGCTCTGGATAGCTGTTTACACCTTTTAAAAGTGTGTTTGTGTGAAAATAAAAACCAGCAGTGCAGAATGAAATTTGAAAAATGAAGTAAGTGACACAGTTTGTCCATATTACAATGCCAAAAGGAAGCAAGTGCACTGGAACCAAGTTATATCTTTATGAATGGGCTCTGTTGTATTAAAGTATTTTTAAAAAAAACAAAAAACAATGCCAAATAGAAGCAAGTAACAAGGACATGTCTATTTTAAGTCCAAATGATGCAGATTTTGTGAAGATAAAACAATGAAAAAAATTTTTTTTTCATTATTGGCAATTTGTGCAACAAATTAGATGCCTGTTGGCCCATGGTCACTTGACTGTCAGTGTTTTCACAAGTGTTGATAACCTTGTACTGACCACTGTTAATACAGGTGGAACTCAAAAAATTACAATATAGGGCAAAAGTTCATTCATTCATTCATTTTCGGAACCGCTTAATCCTAATTAGGGTCATGAGTGCTGGTGTCCATCTCAGCCGACTCTGGACAAGGGCAGAGTACACCTTGGACAGGTCGCCAGGCCACTGTAGGAAAAAGTTCATTTATTTCAGTAATTCAACTTAAAAGGTGAAACTAATATATTATGTAGACTCATTACATGCAAAATAAAATATTTCAAGTTTTTATTAGTTATAATTTTGATGATTATGGCGTACAGCAGGGAAGCTTTGTAAGTTTTGATGCCAGTAAGTTGACGGCAGTTTTGGGAACAGCTACCAGTATACGACAGTTCACCAGATCTGCTAGACACTGAGTAATTTAAAAATGATTTAGTACTTTTACACATGTACAAGATACACTGTGACTACTAATGTAATCATCTGTCTTTAATTCATGTTATGGTGCTTTGTTTTTTTTTTTTTTGTATTTTTGCCTTGTTATTTGTTTGTGGGATATTAATAATAAACTTCTAAAAAGTATGTAATTTGTTTCTTAAGATGTATATAAATCAACTATTTTGTGCAAATTGACATTTTTGGAAAAGTCACAAATGCATCAAGCATTTTGATAAGTTTAATGCTGAGTGTTTAATAAAATAAATTATTGTGCACCATTTGGCAACCTACATTATAATATGCATGCCTATATTATTGGATTGTGATATCTTTTACTAGGCTGCTGAAAAGACTATTAATTAATAATATGTTCATGCACAAAACTAAGTTGCTTCCTTTAGCTGTTGTTTTTCAATAAAGGTGCTTCTTTTACAATGCAAGAAAGAAGTAAGCAACGTTAAAGTCCCGGATCAGAGGAATTTGAGACTCCTTATTATGTCTTTTACACATTTCATTTATTATGCATTCGATCAACACAATTAGTTTGGGTTACTATTATTCAGGCCAGGATGAAGTTTGTTTCTGTTTTATATCTCAAACTCATCAAATTGTCACTTACTTCCTTTTAGCGTTATAGGGCAGATATATAGGTCATCTTGTTTTATTTTATATTTCCTCAGAGTGGTATTGAGTCTTCATGTATCCCTGTGACTCATTACTTTCACTCTCACCACCTAAGGTAACCTAATCACTTCTTACTCCCTCAAAACCACGAAGCACTCAGGCCACAGTGCTTCCACTACATTTCTCTTCAGAGGCTCTACACAGTAAAGTCAATAGGTATAAATATCACTACCATATACTTATAAGCACTGTGGTTGTTAGTTCTTTTCAGAGATACACTTTAATGCAGGATATTTCTGAGGTAATATCTTGAGAAGATACAGAAATCAGAACCCCTAAAGACTGACATGTCTATAATGTAAATATATCTGCATAACAGGTAAAAAACCATATTGTTCCATTTTGAATGTAGTATCCTAAAGTAAATGTCGCTGCGGTGTATATCAGCCTGGCTAGCATAGATCGTGTCTGTGTTTTATTGGTAGAAACTGGCATTTTATCAGGTAAAATGATCAGCTGAGAGCTCACTCATGAAAAAATATGGCTGATTCTGGATCAGAACAAAACCTTTTCTGGGACTTTATTTTGTCTGCCAGCAGGATTGCACGTTCTCAATAAGGCCATGCATTCCTGCTGTGCAGGTCTTTGGGATTCCAGTGTGAGTCTGAGCCCATTTGTCTTTTCTGACTACCCACAGGGCATGCAGAATAAAGGAAAGATGACCCGAAGACTCGGGGGAAAGAATGTGCTGTCCTTCTGCTATGACATGCAAGTTTACAGTTTTAGAATTGCGGTCAGAACTAGAGGAAAACTATACATACATACATACATACACATACACACACACACACACACACATACACACACACACACACACACACACACACACACACACACACACACACACA
>JAOUQZ010000041.1:7509604-7522296 GCA_028564935.1 Neosilurus hyrtlii
GCGTGTTTCTGCCCTGCGATGGCCTGGCGAGCTGTCCAGGGTGTACTCTGCCCTCGCCCAGAGTCGGCTGAGATGGCGCCAGCCTCCCCGCGACCCTAATTAGGATTAAGCGGTTCAGAAAATGACATGACATGACCCTTACAGCATGCATAAAGTGTCACATGGGTGAATGGTTGTGTGAGTGTTGGCCCTGCAATGGCCTGGTGAACTTTTCAGCGTGTACCATGTCCTCGCCAAGAGTTGGCTGAGATGAGCGCCAGCCTCTCCGCAACCCTAATTAGGATTAAGCGGCGTACAAAATGAATGAATGAATGAAAGGTACATCTCTCTGCCAAAATACTGTGAAAGTTCTAATAAAAATAATTACAAACACTCATTGCAGCACACGCCAGTTTTCATGAGAAATATAAATGATAAACATAATAATTTGTGATGTGCCTTAGAAAAGATTGACCTGTGTTGCTATGGGGCAGGTAGACTATCTCTCAATCAATCACTCATTTACCAAACAGCTTAATCCCATTAGGGTTGCAGGGAGGATGGGGCCTATTCCAGCCAACACTCAGCAAAGGTGGGGTACAAATTGAACATCTCACCAGACATTGTAGGATGCACCCCCAGAGGGAAAGTGCTATCTAAACCCTTCTATGCAGGAGAACCCCTGGGTTTGAACCACCAACCTTCGGCTCACTAACCTGGAGCCTTAACCACTGCGCCACCACTGCAATGATTGCAGCAGGAAGGCATTGGGTGTAGTGAAGTGTGACCATGTACATGGTAAGAAATTATTGGAAACATGTTGGACACACTGAGAACCTGGCATGGACATAGTAATTAAGGAGTATAAGCTTTCCATTTTTCCATTTTGACTCTCTCTCTCTGCATTCTGCAAAATTTTCAGGATGCTGAGCGGTCTTCGTAGCCTTCGTCTGAGCATGAAAAGGGGTTAAATAAATATTGAACTTAATATGGGTAGAAATATCTGCATTTCTACTGTATTTCTCACTGTATACATGCTGTGTAGTACATAAAAATACTATGGTGCCAAAGCCTACAACTCAATATAAAGATTTAATAAAATTTCTCTTTTACATTATTTCACTGCCGATAGTGATGTTCCACTGTTACCTGTATATGACAAATAAACTTAAAACTTGAAACTTATGTAGGTACATTTACATTTACATTTTCAGCATTTGGCAGACTCCCTTATCCAGAGTGACTTTCAGAAGTGCTTTAAAGTTATTATCAGTGAATACATTCTGATACTGGTTTACTAAGACACGGGATAAGTATGCCATTATAGCTGGTATAGACATGACATACAATAAGGCACTTCACTGTATGCACAGAAAAACCTGGCTGCATGGTGTGAAGGCAGCACTTGAAAGCCACAGCAATATCACAGGCCTGTGCCAGGGAAGACGATGACTAGAATAGAAAGAGTACGCGGTAAGGCAGGAAGAGCACTGCATTTGTGAGTTGGCCGATCCAAAAAAAATCTGACTCAATCCCAGCAGGCTGTGGACTCCTTATAATGGTGATCCATTATGTGGATCCATGCAGATTCCATGTACTGTAAACTGATATTCTTGTTGTTTGAAATATAAACAGAGGAATCTTCTCATATACGGTACAATAGTGTTTGTTGTCATCAAACTTGAATCTCTTAATAATAGGGGTGGCCAAATAACATATTCATACCCTTTGATCAATTTATACTGCTTGTCATAGTAATTGTATTTTTCCTAAAAAAAAGTTGGTTGAACTTGCCAAGACATATTTTCACAGCTGAAACACAGGCAGGTTTTTTCACGCCATTATAAAAACCAGCTTGTATTAGACTTCCAACTAACTCCACAGAAATATTTCATCATTACAGTGTACCTTTAACTGTCCCTGTACTCTAAATATGTAATGTTTCATGTCAATACCACCTGTAAATATGGAATGGAAGGAATATCAAAATAATCCTAAACTATTGGTGATTCTTTTACAGGCTTCTCATTTCTGTGCATTCCTCCTGATGGAACTGGTGTAACTCAGTCAGGATTGTGGGCCTCCTGGCTCTGACATGCTTTTCAGTTCAATACGCATGTTTTCTATGAGATTCAGGTCAGGGCTTTGTGATGGCTACTCCAACGCTTTCACTTTGTTGTTTTCAAGCCATTTTCTTAAGGCTGTTCAGATGTTCTGGAGAATTGCTCTACATGCACCAAAATGGAAGCATGTCAGGATTTTTTTTTTAATTATTATCATTTTTTTCCGCCTGTTTTTTTACTTAAGGTTTTTTACTAAAAGGAAAATAAGTTTTGAGTGCCAAGATATGAGTAGGGGATAAATATCCAGAGAGAAGTGAGAGTGAAACAACAGCTTTATGTGTAATTGGTAAAGTTTAAACCATTCATTTTTTTTTTATTTATGCCAGGGTCTTAGCTCAGTATATGTAGCTTGATGGGTTTTCTATAGGAGAAGTGCTAATTGGGGATGTAGTCTTTAAATAGATAGCAGGAGGTGTACAGCAGTTCAGAAATAACTCAAAAAGTTCTAGACGTGTGCGCCTGTGTGTTCTCCCTCCTCACATGCTTGTAACGTACAAAAATATAAAACTTTTAAATAATCCTCTTTCCTCGTGATGTAATCTACTTTCTGCCTTCCAGTTAAATACCCCATAAAGTGATGCTTCCACCCCCATGCTTCACATTTACAATAGTGTTCTTTGGCACTTTTTTCCTTATACATATGCCATGATCCACATAGTCCATATAGTTAGATTTTTGTTTCATCTGACCAGCGAACACTAAAAGGCTAGGTCTTGCACTGCTGATCTGCTGCAAACTTCATCCCAGCCTTTTTTTTTAATGCTGGCATTAGTGTAGGGGCTATTTCCTTGCACAACCACCTTTCAGGTCATGGCGATATACGATACTCTTAATGGTGTTTGCACATACTTTGGAATTTAACACCACCAACTCCTTTACCAGTTCATTGTGCTGGGGTTCTGAAATCCTCATACAGTAAATTAAAATTAAATAAATCTGTCTCTAATTAATTTATTTAAAGAGTACCTCTGATATGATCAAGTGGATATAGAGACTGACTTGACAAATTGATTAAATGACAACACTGAAGAGTCTTTACCCTAGGTGTATACAAAGTTTTGGCCCATTAAACTGTAGGTAAGGCCCCAGATATATTTTACAAACATGCAGATGGGTGTCTCCGCAGTATACATAAGACGATGACAATGATACTTAAGAAAATGGTGTGCCCTTTAGTGTTGGAACATCTTTGTTTCTTATCGAAACTAATAATTAAGTAACTAATAGGCTTTACAGTTTTGGTCACTTTTCTCTTGGAACTCCCTTAGGGTTGAAAAAGTACAAAATTATTTCTTCTTTTGTTTAACATGACTTTCTACTATTTCTGCTAGTCAAAAGGCACATAAAAAACAACTTGGTACTTCTGAGAGAACATTTTCATCATCAGTCTCGTACTTTTGTTTTTGAGAGTGAAGATGAAGGAACAGACGAAAGATCTTTTTTTTTTGGCTACTGCGTCATATCTCAGATCTTTATGGGAGAAATTTATTTACTCAAGCCTTACCCTCCCTCTCAATGACTCCTGTCTATGTACTTCGGACAAGACATGAGCAATACCAGATCTCGACTTGCACAGATGTTAGGCTGTGAATCTGTCTTGCCACACATGATAAAAACAACACATTCTCAACAACAAACAAGGCACCTTGCTTTTAATCAGAAGACTTGAGAATATACATCCCTGTGGGACGAGAACATCCTTTAAGAAAGGCCTTAAAACGATTTTCATTATAGCTACATATGTGCTTGCATGTCTGTGTCATTTGTATATTCAGGAATGATAGTGATGCGTATCAGAAACATCCTCTCCCTAGTGTTTGCTAGTGCTGAAGCACACATGTAGGTCCTGCAGTGTCTCACAGTGACCTCAGGAAATTGAGCTCAACAGGCCACAAGCCGCAACAGACTCCCTTAGACCCCACTACAGGAAACAAGCATTCAGGCGTATAGCAAAGCTTCAAAGTCCAACCAGGAAGCCATTTAATCACCATCATACCCCCACCCCCTCCTGTCCCCCAGAAAAAAAAGAGGAAAAGTGGGAACATTTAAACCCAACACCAAAACATTACACTGCTTTCTGATATTCTGGAAAAAATTGTGTATTATGATAAGGAGTTAAGAGTTTACACGAGTAGGGGCCTGAAAGTCTGCTGGAGATTTAAAGTTCTACCACCTTTGAAGCAACTTAGTGGACCATTCATTTAACAGTAAATGAGTAACACTAGGTGTTTCAGGGATGGTTAAAATTGGGGGCTCCCAAAGCCCTCCCAAGTTGAGATAATTGCACATAAATTTACTCTCATTCAAGACACAGGATAAAACGTACATGAGCATATGTGGTGTTTAACTAATGAACTGAAGACATGACCCTTAGACCAAGAGCTAGCTTTGAGGTCCTTACAGGTAAAGTCAGCAAAAGGAAAAGCCGGACTGACAGCTATTATCTTCTCATATCTCTATTATAGACTAGACAGTGACCCTATTTAGGTTCGTCCACACAGGAAGCACTGAGCAACAAGCGACCATGTTAGTGAATGCTAGTGTATGAGCAATGAGAGGCAAAAGTTTCTCAAGTGATTCAAAATGGGTGGGTACAGAGTTGAATTGAGCTGAACTTTCATGTGATCCGATTCAACGATTACCAATCAGCACTTTTGGAAGTAGCTGTTTACTGCTCATGGTTTAACTCGTAAACATTTGGGAGCAGAAAACATGCGTAAGGGATACCTAGGTGAACAGAGCTGGCGATGAGTGAGATTCGCTTGTGTTGCAAGCCAATTTGCTTTATCAATTAAATCACTTGTCGCTCATCACTACCTGTATGGATGTTGCTTCTGAGTGTTGAAGAAAGAAATAAACTTATTGTGAAGCATAATAAGCATCCTTTACAAAAAAGACTTTCTTGCTTCAATATAAAGAGCTTCAACAGGCAGCCATTTACTCTCATAATTGTAGAAATTCTGATGTACTTTAAAATCACAGCATTCATTTTACACTAACTTATAAATAAATGAGCAAGCTTATCTGTACTGACGTGCACAAAGATATTTTTCTTACTGTGAAATGCACAAATTGCCCAAAACACATACATTGTCTCATATATACATATTTCGTGTTTTTCATGGACAGCCCAGTGTACTGAGATACACTGAAAATCTTGGCATCAGTCAATTTATTGTATATGCAGCTTAGCTGTAAAAGCTTATCTCAAGGCACGGGATTTAAACAAGACATTAAGTTAATAAATTTACAGCGTACATTATACATTTCCTTCTAAACAGCCAGCAAACCAAACAGTGACTTCCTTCAGAACATAAAAACTCACATGGGACCTTATTTATACAGGTGACAGGAACATTTTATGGGGGAAAAAATCCTTATAAGGAAAGTAGACAAACACATGTTTTCTCAAAGCTCATGTTCCGGTACTGAAAGGTCAATAAACAATTTTAGTTCCAAATCCCTCTTGGCTCAACTAGTTTTAGGCAAAGTTATGACATTAAAGCATTAAGAAACACTGGGTTTTTGAAACTTTGTTCAAAGAAGCAATAAGAATAAAAGTTGAGAAGAACATGCCAGAGCCATGCACGATATCATCTCTACCTAGACAAGAAGGAAGCCCAGGGCTAAGAAAACACATCAGAACTTCTTCGTGAGGCCTATTACTCAATATGTAGAGAGATTCTGGTGATAACATGAAAGAGGGGCAGAAGAACATAGGAAAACATGATGAACAGACCGACAGTGAATAAAAGAGGTGGTCTACCCACTGCTGTACGAACCAGCTGTGGGTCATTTCAGCTGACTGACCGGTACTTGAACTGCAACAGTCCCTCTAATGACCAAACGCAAGATTAGATATGCCTTTCAGAAGAAAACAGACAGTACATTTCAACAATCTATTAAATACTTTTGAGAAAAAGGCCTTACTGCTTAGAGGGCTTATCCAAGGAACTGAAAAAAACATCTGGCCATTTGCTTTTTTGAGCAAAGGAGCACAATGTGGATTAGTTTTTATTGATTTACTAGCTGTGACATCTTTATCACTACAGGTCATGACATCATATCAGTAGCCTGATTTATGAATATCATAACCGTTTCTTTGTCACGTGCCCAGAAGGTAACTGGGGAACAGGTGATTGGGGCATGTAAAGCTGTTGTGGAATTTATAGCTAAGAGGGATGGCTTAAAAGTCACCTTAAAAGAGTCTGAAGTATTCTTCATGCACTAGTTAACCAAAAAGGCAATACTGAGGCAGGGAGAGAATGCAATAAGCTTTTCTAGCAATGTAAGAATATTCTTCTCCTAACAAGGTGGGCCAAATGAAAGAGACAGCGCAGTCACACAAGACTTTCATTAAAATGAGCAACACATATGTATGTGTGCACCCCAAAATTTTAACACTTTGATTAAATGGTTAGCATGCTTCGCTAATACAATTTATGATTTCAGTCGTCCAAGTGGTTAAAGCCAGTGTTACATGGTCAGCGTCCAATCGCAATTTTCTGCACAACACACCAGATTGTAATCATCAAGGATCGACATGCAAGTCAACCCTTGTAACACTGCCTTAATTATTCGTCACCTTGTGTTGCGTGCTTTTGAATCCAAGTTAAAAACTCACAGCATGGTGCCAAGCTCGAAGTTGAGTGGAAAATCCTCCCTAATGAAATGTTGCGTGGAGGTTGTATTTGTAGGAAAATGTCGCACGGAAAATCGTTGTTGCAATTTGACCGTGCAACACTGACTTAACCAAATTTAGCAGTTACATAACTAACAAAATAGTTGTATACTCTTAAGGCACATTGTGGATAAATTGGTCTAGGATGCCTCTACACTAACCCATGTAAATCTCACACCACAATTCTTTTTCTCTTTAGCCATTCTTGTTTTCAAACATTTAGAAAATTAAACATCTCCCGAGAGCATTTTTAAGATGTATTGTTTTCAGTGATGGAAAACAACGTAATGACAAAGAAAACTGAATGTTTCAAATACTATGAGCCAGGGCACCGGCGAAATTTTTCTTGAGACACCAAAACAAATGATGACGAAATACCGTCAGTGCTGCTCTACAATTACACTCAACAGATCATTAAACAATGCACATGCACTACTCCAACCGACAACACAAGCTTTATATTTGCGTTGCTTAAGACATGGAAAACAATTACAGCGGTGTGCACGAGTCCCTGGACTTGTTATACACAGGGTTCTAAAGAAAGCATTGATTTTTTTCTTGAACACGACCTGACCAAGTATTAGTTTGACAATTTTACAAAGATTATTACCCTGGAATTGGTAAGAGTAGACAATGGGTCAAAAAGCATAGTGTGGACAGAGACAGTTTTCACATAAAATCTGCAATTATTTTTTAATTAAAATTTTTTTTTTTTTTGCATTTACCCAGGTTAATCATTTGATTCCCAAGCTCAGGCATTTCTGTGTGGAGTTTGCATGTTCTCACCATGCTTGTGTGGGTTTCTTCCAGGAACTCCACTTTCCTCCCACAGTCCAAAAACATGTACAGTAAACACAAAACAGTCGCTAACTGGCTGTTCCAAATCGCCCCTAATTGTAAGTGTGAGGAGTGTGGATGGTTGCATGTGTGTGTCGGCCCTGCAATAGTCTTGCAAGTTGTCCAGGGTGTGCGTTTGCCCAGAGTCAGCTGAGATGGGCACCAGCCTCCTAGCGACCCTAATTATTATTAAGCGGCTTAGAAAATGAATGAATCAATGAACGAATATCCATTAATATAATCTGTACATAGCCTTATATAGAAGGGCACAGATAATAGTCATAGGCACAATATTTTGGACAGTTATCATCACTGTAAGATTATATTTAGAAAGAATTTTTCTTACTCACTCATGTTTGCTTACTCACTCATTTGCCAAACCACTGGTTCCTATTAGGGTTGCAGGAGATTGGAGCCTATCTCAGCCAACACTGGACAAAGGCAGGGTACACCCTGAACAGCTTATCAGTAAATCGCAGGGCCAACACACTTAACCATTCACACATACACTCACACCTAAGGACAAACTGAAACAGCCAATTAGCCTAATGTACATGGGTTTCTCTCCAGCAAAGTACCACGAATGTGAAGAATCTTTACAAATGTACACTGAAGCTTGTGTTGAAGCTGTGTTTGGTATATACACTTTTTACTATTCCTCTGCTATACACTCATCAACATCTTTATAGCTTTTCCTTTAACACTGGAGCTGTGTTGGAACCCAACACCTTATTAAAAGAATTACACTGTTTTTTTATTTCAATCTCAGTCCCTATCAGCATGCATGAGAATTTGCTGAGGAACTCACATACTTAATGGTTAAGATATAGGGGTGATATGGAAGAGGGAGTAAACAGGTGGAGTTCAGCAAGGTTGCAGATTAAGCTGAGGCCTGCCCTGTTACACATCATTGAATGCCATCATGCAACCGCCATCACGGGAATGTGTGTCTGCAGGGCCTGAAAGCTGCAGGGGGAACCGCCTTACTGCTGTCATTCCCCTCATCTGTGGAACCCTCTACTGCGCTGAAGACAGCACCGACAAAGCAGTAGTTACATTTTATAGACTTCAGTGAAATTTTAACCACCACTGTCACATTACTTTATTGACAAAGTTCAGTATAATAATTGTTTAAAAACCTGTTATTACTTTTCTGAACAGTTTATGAACACTTTTTGGGATGGATGTTTAGTGATACTGAATAACAGAGAGTTTGTTTAAACTTGTGGTTCTCGAAACGACATTTGTGACATAAAACATGGGCGTCTGCATTCTTTTTATTGTTATTTTAAGTGATGAAATGGTGAAAGGCACCCTCGGCTACTACTGAAGCTGTTATAGTAATTATTTAGGAATTATATTTAGAATCCTAATTCAGTGGGTGTAAAGGTCATAAAACAAAATGCTCTGATAACTCCAAAATAATAAAGGTAAGTAAACATATCTACCTTATCTGACTACACACTCATCTCTCTGACTTATTTGCTGAACTGCTTAATCCTATTACGGTCACGGGGAGACTGGAGCCTATTTCAGCCAACTCTTGGCGAAGGCGAAGTATATCCTGAACAGTTGCCAGTCCATGGCAGGGCCAACCATTCACACTTAATGGCAATTTGGAACAGCCAATAAGCCTAAAGTGCATGTCTTTTTACTGTGGGAGAAAACAGGAGTACCCAGAGAAAACCCACACAAGCATGGGGAGAACATGCAAACTCCACATAGAAATGCCCAAACCCAGGACTTGAACCCAGCACCTTCTTGCTGTGAGGCTGAAGTGCTAACTAGTATGCCACAGTGACATAAACAACAGGATTATGTATTGGAATGGTAGGAATAGTCATACGGGTCTCTTCAATTATAAATTAAGGCACTACGTAAAAGCGGAGCTCCTAATAAATGTCTCTACTGATACTTGTCCGAGCCTGGGTTTGCTTTTTAGCACCTTTCCTTTCCCTATTCACTTTTCAGTTTCACTAATAATGTTTTGTCAGGCTTCTGACTTTTAACATTTTTACCTGTAACAAGTTTGTTTACTGACCTGAGTTTTGTGTGTTTTCCTATTCTGTGCAAGTCTGAGCAGAGGTGTATGAGTTTCAGTTTCGTTATTAATAAATCCTTTTTTTTTTAATTGCTGTCCATCATCATACAAGTCAGCGATACAGCCAACCAGCATCAACTCAGTGATGCAGCAGCCTTATTGGATTTTCAGTAGTGCGCATGCACAGACTCAGGATGGGTTCGGGACAACCATCCAAGGCATATTCCATAACTATGGTGCGCCACTCAGTCGCTCCACTATACATCTTTTATATTAAAACAAACTTGTGTGTCATGCATGAGAGAGAATGACAGCGAGCACAACAGAAAAACCTTACCGAGAGCACAGTTCACCTCACTGCTTTTCCAATTCCACCTGCAGCACCTTTTATTCATTCATTCATTCATTTTCTGAACCGCTTAGAGCACATGAGAAAGTTTTCGAAAGGTCATATATATTAAACAAATTGCTTAATAAACTCTAGGGAAAAAAGGAATCCTGGGTTAAGTGATGAATGAAATTGGGAGTGGTGTGCAAGGGAATGGGCAAAGTAAGCACAGGTAAACAGAGGGGGTAAAGGAAGAAAAGATTTAATGAAAAGATGGAATGAGAGGAAGAAGTGGCACTAATCCATGTAAGCGGTAATAGTAGAAGCTCTGTTTGACAGATGACATTTTGAAAAGAGGTATGTACTTACAGAACTTTCATGAAAAGAGAGATGTCACTGTAGCTTACCCTGTGGAATGTGTCTTTTTAAATATGACTTAAAACGAGAGAGAAAAAAAGGCAACCCTTTTTTTTCTGCTCTCTGCCACAATCCTCTGTTTGCACTCACATGCCAACCATGGCAGCACTTTCTTCTCAGTTCATGGTAAAAACTCACAGCTCAGAAAACAGGCATATCTGACTTGTTGATCCACTGATATTTTCTCTATTTTTATTTCCCAGTCTGCATAATTCACATGATTTGAACTTTGACTTTAGGTTTAATTCAACAACATGAAATTGGAGAGACACAAAAGCTCTCATGACCAACACACACACACACACACACACACACACACAAACACACACGCACACACACACACATAAACACACACACAAAACCACTAGCAGTCACATTCACACCAAAGGGCAATCAAGAATAGCCAATTAGTCTAATGTGCATGTCTTTGGACAGTGGGAGGAAACTGGAACACCCATAGGAAACCCTTTGCCAAGCCAAAGACTCGAACACAGAGCCTTCTTGCTGTGGGGCATACATGCTAACCTCCCCACACACCGTGCCATCCTCTTCTACAAATTTCTATCTTATTAATGCTGAAACATATATTCTTTTAATACTCTTACGTTTATAAACTGATAGTGATTATAGAATGCAAACCAAGTAGATCCAAAGTTAAGAGCCACTTGATCACATATGATCTATTCTACACAGCTTCTACCAGTCGATCAGACACTTCTAAATATTCTACCTGTCTTATCTGTCATCTAAGCTTGTGATTTTAGCTGTAACTCTGCTTCATTAGAACAGAAGCAGAATGATCTATAAAAGGAAAAATCATAAAACTTTCTCTTGACGCAGTAATGGCTTTATCCAGACCTGCATGTTCACTCTGCAAGGACGTGGCCATTTATGGAGGAAACCCTTCTAGAGATGATGCATTTTCAAACTCTTCTTACTTCTTAGAATTATTCCTATCTCACGATAACGACCGATGAGAAAAAGAGAGGCAGAGGGAAAGGAAGGGAAATGCTTGTTACTAAGAACTAGAATTAAATAGAATGAGGAGGCACAGTCACAGTCAGACATCTGGGTGGTCTATTATAGTTATAAATAAACAATACGTATCACTGGTGAGGGAACCAGTTAATCAAAGGTAAGAATAAAAAGGATCATCTAAAGATCTGATTGTGTGGAAGCTCCAAAAATAGGGTGATTAAAGCAAACATGAGGAGAGCAGGAGGGATTTTAGCCATGCTGGTTTAGTTTCACTGCTGTATTAAAAGCTGAGAGTAGTCAGAACAGACAACAACCTATCTGGAGCCATTTAGTTGGCGAGCTATAAAGGTGATAGACGCACTGGCTGAAGGCAGGAGTTTAGAATAGCCTCAGACAGAGCCTGTACCTTAAGGGCAAAGATATATCAAGGAGGAGCACTAACAAATCACACTAGCTCCAGAAAGCCTTAGTTTAACCTGCAGGAATGTTCTAGGAAAATGACACCTGCAGCAAAAGAGAAAATCTCTCGACAAGTTCCGCCAAGCAGCGCTGGAATTTTTCTACCGCACGTGGGAAGGGAGGGAAAGCTCTGAAGATAAGACCTGACTAAACAGTCCATAGACATAAATATCTAAACATCTTGGTTCTGAGGGACTGATAGCTTTGGGAAAGTGTGAAGTGTGTTTGTGATAACGGATGGTCAGTATGTCCTTGTTTACTGAACGTTTTTATTTATCACTCCTCTCCTACCTCAAGCATGGCTTTCTCAGCAGCGCGATCACACGCTGCACAGTCAAGGTGTATGTGTATGTGTGTGAATGTGTTTGAATCAGGAGAGTTGTTATCATGATCAGGACTCAGATTCCTATTGTGTTGTATTGTGGCGCAAAAAAGTGGGAAAGCAAAATATTAACAATAAGCAAATAAATCAGAGCCCACACTCTCACTAAGTGCCCATACCCATCTCCCTATATTCTCATACTCTCTCTAAGTACCGATACCCATCTCCCTAAACTCCTGTACTCTCTCTAAGTACCCATACCCATCTCCTTAAATTACCATACTCTAAGTACAGATACCCATCCCCCCAAATTCCTGTACTCTCACTAAATACCCATATCATCTCCCTAGATTCTTATACTCTCTCTAAGTACCCATACCCATCCCCCTAAACTACCATACTCTCTCTAAGTACCCATACCCATCTCCATAAATTGGTACTGATATATATATAGGGTGGCACGGTGGCGCAGTGGTTAGCACGTCCGCCTCACAGCAAGAAGGTCCTGGGTTCGATTCCCAGCTCGG
>JAOUQZ010000041.1:7522396-7570367 GCA_028564935.1 Neosilurus hyrtlii
ATATATATATATGTGTGTGTGTGTGTGTGTGTGTGTGTGTGTGTGTGTGTGTGTGTGTGTGTGTGTGTATATATATAGTTTTTAAAGACGATTTATATTTTATATAAAGTCTGTAGGGTGCTGGATTACTAATCCCAAGGTCGGGGGTCACTGTCTCCACAGTGCTAACTAACTGGGTTATCAAAGGCCGGCCATGTTTCTCACTGGTGACATGTAAAAGAAACATTGCTGTAGTTCGTAAAGAGTAGGCTATTGAGTTGCTGTGAGCTTGTTACTGCTCTGCGATGGCCTGGCAAGCTGTCCAGGGTGTATTCTGAAGTCGGCTAACATGGGCGCGAGCCTCCCCTCAACCCTAATTAGGATTAAGCAGTTCAGAAAATGAATAAATGAATTAATAAATATATAAAGCCTAATAATACTTTAGTTATACGTTCTGTACTAGCATACAATTACTACAGTTTTAGTGTAGTCTGCTGATGTGTACGTTTTAATATATTTGTGTGTGTGTGTGTGTGTGTGTGTGTGTGTGTGTGTGTGTGTGTGTGTGTGTTTGTGTTGAGCGATTCCATATGCGGGTCTTGGCCATGTTCAAGGGTGAAATGATTTAAAGGAGGTGGTCTCTCTGTGGGTTGCTGTAGCTTCTTTTAGTCTTCAGATTCATCTGAAACTTTTACATTGAAGAGAAATGAAATGTAAAACTCTCCTGTTTGTGTTTTATACTAGTGGTATAGTTTTTTTTTTTTGATAATTATTTGATAATCATTATTACAGTATTAGCTTGTGCCATACTGAGCTCTCTAACACAATTTTAATTGTGTTTATTCTGAACTTTTTTTTTTCTTTGATAAACTGTGGCATAAAAAAAACTTTCAGTGTGATGAATGCAAGCCAGAGACAAGCTTTTACCACTTACTACTGGAACTGCGTTAGAACTGGATGTGTGCAGGATAAGACATAACTCCGCTACACATCTCTCCCTGTCTTCTTTCCCTGTTCCTCTCTCTTTCTTCCAGAGACTCATGCTGTCCCATTTCCCAATTTTTCATTACCAAGACTGTGGGAGACTTTAAACCCGACAGGCTGAGAAAGCGGCTGATGGAGAGAGTAAGTTAGATTAGAGGAGAAAAAAGAATATAGATGGGAATGTGAGAACGACTGAGGAAGCATGAGGAGTGTCGCTGGCCTTGACTGTAGAGCTTCCCTTTTGGTCAACAAGGCTTGAGAAAGGCTTGAGAACTGGACTGGAATGAGAGCAGGCTCTCATCCTCTCATACCTTGAGTACAAACACACACACAGATAGCAGGTCCCTATCAGGCAATGGTGAGAGAGTTTAGCTTTCCCCTGTGATGTCTGTTTAGAAAAACACAGATGTCTGGCTTGGTTTCACCGGCAAACAGAATTCCAGCATCATTAGTATGCCATGTACATTGATTACATTCATTGTTTGTCTTTTGGAATATTGCATTGAATTCATTTGTTTAGACTGCCTTGATTTAAGGCAGCATGATGGCGTAGTGGTTGGCACGTCCACCTCACAGCAAGAAGGTCCTGGGTTCAAGTCCCGGGCTTGGGTGTTTCTGTGTGGAGTTTGCATATTCTTCCTGTGCTTGCGTGGGTTTCCTCTGGGTACTCCGGTCTCCTCCCACAGTCCAAAGACATGCCCCAGCTGTCGATTTGACTGTGAATGGTTGTAATAAGCTGTTTAGGGTGTACCCCGCTTTCGCCCAGAGATGGCTGAGATAGGACCCAGTCTCTCTGTGACCCTAATAGGAATAATTAATTTGTCAAATGAGTGAGTGAGTGCCTTGATTTGTTCTGTATTGCTTTGCTGGTGTTTTGCTGTGTGTTCACAACACAGATTATTCCTTAAGGAAAGCTTGTGCAAAATGCTCAGATTGAGGTTTGTACTGTTTGTAGGAAATTAATACTTTGGATAGAATATGTATGGGATGACCCAAGACAAGGATACATGTCCAAATTAGTACACTCTTTACTCCAGCCTTCGCCAGCTTGGCTCTCCAGGAACTTCAAGAAAAGGAGAGCCAAAACATTTCGCTCAAGTGTAGAGGGTGTTTTCTGGGTCATTATGCCTCAACAGTATAGTAAAAGGGGAATATTTAGGATGTTGTATTTCTTTCTCATTTGTACAGACCTTGAAACCATAAAATGTCATGTAGCGATGAAAGTGCTGACACAGCAGTGATAAAAAGAAGAAGAAGAAGCTTGGTAGGAAAACACACTGTCATCTGAAGAAAAACAAAAGCTATGTGTTTTGATCTTTGAGCACTGAACCCAGTACTGACACACAGTGTTTTATATTTTTATTAGTGAGTTTTGTTAAGAGAGGTATGATGTGGATAGCTATCCTCTCTCTCTCTCTCTCTCTCTCTCTGCTTCGTAATCATTTTAACCCTAACTGATAGAGTGAGTAGCTTCACATTTCTTAAATAGTCATGTCACAATATGTATCCTGGATTGAATTCATTAGGGAGCAGAAAGATTGGACTCTGGAGCAATGGGAAAGGTAATGTAATGTAATATATTTAGATTTACCCTATTCCAGAGTGATAGTTAAGTGATGGCTGCACTCGTCATACATAGTGTCCACTGCACAAGCCTCTGGAAGGTCATCCTTAACTACCAAGAGTATTGTTATTACACAGAAATCAATTTTATTGCCCACATTAAAGCTATAATCTATACACCTTTTCACTATTCATTTTTGAAGCCGATTATTCCTAATTAGGGTCACAGGGAGGCTGGCATCTATCTCAGCCAACTCCGGGGGAAGGTGGGGCAGACTCTGAAAATCTTGCCAGACCATTTCAGGGCAACTTTTCTCACTGTTTATATTTTAATGTCGGTGATTGTTTGAGTTGCTTGATTTCATTAGCATGGCAGAAAATGACTCTCCACCCCAACTGTGGACATCACTGATTCCATTTTTGTGCCACAACAGAATTGATTTTGATGTTGATACACTTTTCTATAGTTTTGCCACCCTGCACTAGCAGGGTGGTGGTGCAAAAGTAGTGATTGTCACACCTACTTATTAACTAGGACTTATTTTATACTTTGAACTGCATTCTCTCCTTGACTCACTGAAGGAGTGATTACAGATTCTTTTTCAGCTATAATTTAACCGTATGTGTTAAAGAGTAACGGGTGTATAATCAGTCCTATATCAGAGCGAGAGAGAGAGAGAGAGAGAGAGAGAGAGAGAGAGAGAGAGAGAGATCCAGTGTGATTTTAATATCAGAGGGTTATCTGAGAATAGCCTCTCCATGCTAAACTGGATGTCATCCTGAATTCTGTTCTTGCCACCTGCTCCACTGTCTTCTGCACTTGTTTGCTGCCTGTTTTCTCTAGGCATTTAGGCCTTTGGCCATTACACAGTGAGGTTGTGTGTGTGAGGTTTTATGTGTATTTGCGGATCAGAAGATTAGCGGCTCACTGATGCAGTATAATCTAAGGGCCAAAGAATGCTGGGAGCAGACAAAAGCCATCAGCAGCAGACCACAGCTAATGTGGGTCTGAGTAAACTCTCTCTCTCTCTCACACACACACACACACACACACACACACACACACACACACACACACACACACACACACACACACCCCTTCAATTTTGTGTGCTCCATGACTATGATGTACCACTAGGTGGCCCTGTTCGTGTTCTGATTGTGTTAGGAGTGTGTGTTTAACAGAACCAGTTAATCTATCATCTTGACGGCTGACAGCAACAAGTGGATATCGCCACAAAACGCCAAAATTGACCTTTTGACCTAGTGTTTTTTGCCCTATCGCCTTTTACCTGCTCAAGTGAATACCAACTTCTTCACATGCTCAAATACGTTAAAATCCAGTAACAGCAAGAGTATATCTCCAAATAGAGCATTGCCATTGCATGCAACAATTTGATAGCAGGGGATATCAACTCCTTGCAGTCACGTTTTCATAGTTATTTCCCTTTCATGATTCAAGATGGCTGACCATGACAATCTATGTGCTCCCGCAGCACAGAAAAAAAAGGAAAACAATAAATCTGTAAGTAAATTTAATTTAATTTATGAATAAATCAAGTGTATTAAACTTATACAGTAGAACGGGCATAGAAAATTTCTTTATTTTTTAAGAAAGGCGTTAGTATTCGAACTGAGTTATGCAATGTAATGGTGATGTACAGTTGTTGCACTAGAAAACCTGGCTTGAATCTAGTAGTAGACTGAAGTAGACTCAAGATGAAAAATGTTTTAGACTCAGATTTTGGCTGTATACACTAGTATACAGTACTAGTAGAGTTCCTTGGTCTTGAGAAAAGCAATAATTAGAATGATGATGTTCACGTCTTACACCTGTTTGATATGATGAAAGGATGTCCTCAAATGTTAAAATCCCCGTTTTCTCAAAACTATGAAAAGTGGAGTTATCCCCTTGTTGCTGTCAGCCCTCAATGTATTATAGTATTCAGTGTTCAGTTTGATTAGACTGCAAAATGAATAAGCAGTTTTCTTTTCAGGGCAACTTATTTTATGAGGACACAAAGTTCTACAGCGGATTTTGAAATTGGCAGAAATACAGACAGACTAAAACATGGAGTGGAGTGTTTTTCTAAGTGTGGGGAAAGAGAACAATAAAGTCTGGAGGCGTGTGGACTGGGCAGTGATCTGTAGAACAGAAGAGCTGTCATGATCATCTCTTCATCCACTGGATGTTTAATTACATCAGGAACTGAGGCCGGGAACTCATCACCTGCTGTTTTTCTCTTTGTGTGTGGGGGTGAGAGAGGGGGGTCATTTAATATCTCTCCAAATGGCTTGAACATGTCACGTCTGATATGTCAATTATTAGAGCATAACTTGATACCTGCCTGCTTGAACCTGTTTGCTAAGCTAATGGTAATATTCAGTAATGATTATTATGGTATATTTACCTCCGCCATGCGCTGGTTTCTTCTTGTTTATTTCTTAGCAACTTTACACAGAAAGATATGAAAGGATTTTGATTATTATAATTATTATTATTATAATAATTATTATAAATGTAAAAATTTTAATACTATTAGATTTTGGTGGTTGATCAAATTTGAGATTTCTTTCTATTCTATTTAATTTTGAGATAGGACGTGAAGCGTGGTATTACAGCAGGACCTATTCCTATTGCACTTTAATTTAATTTATTTTTGCTTGGTGTAGGTTTGCCCTCTCCAAGTGCCCTTCAAGCTTTTATACTGTAACAGGTTTGACAAAATGTTATGATGTGTCTATATGCAAACAGTAGGCACTCACTCACTCACTCACTCACTCATTTGCGAAGCCACTTAATCCTAGTATAATCGCAAGGAGGATGAAGCTTATCTCAACCGGCACAGTGTGAAAGCAGAGTACACCCCGAGCAGCTTCCCTGACCATTGCAGGGCCAATACACACACACAACCATTCACAGTCACATTCACACCTAGGGGCAATTTGTAACAGCCAGTTAGCCTAATGTGCATATTGTTTTGTTTTTTGTTTTTTGTTGCCCCCCCCCCATTTTTTCCCCCTAATTTAGTCATATCCAATTCCCACCCATCAACTTTTGCCTTCCCTATCACACAACCACCACCAACCAGGGAGTGGCGTAAGCATGCACATGCCCCCTCCGTGACATGCAATGCTGCCACCTGCCTCTTTTCAAACTGTTGCGCATGCGTATTTCGGGGCGGCTTAACACACTCGGAGGAAAAGCGCTATCCGCCCACTCGTACGAATGAGCTCACAGACACCCATGATTGGCTGGTAATCACTGTGAGTGAAAGGGATGTGAGTGTATGCCATCCCTCCCTCCTATGAGAGCTCGGCCAATTAGCTCCCATGGATTCCTGGTCACGGATGGCTGTGGCATCAATCCGGATTCGAAATGTGCATGTTTTTGGACTGTGGGAGGAACTCTCACAAGCACAGACAGCACATGCAAAGTTTACCCAGAAACACACGAGCCTGGGACTCATACCCAGGACTTTCTTGCTGTGAGGCAGATGTGCTTACCACTATGCCACCTTGTAAACAGTAGTCAGTGAATCTGAAGGTTAGTTAATTGTACCATTAATCATCTAACATTAAATGCAGTTGTAAATAAATATTGTTATTAGAATAAATTTCTCCGTATATATTCAAACTGTGACTACATACAGGTATAACACAAGATATGACTGTGATACCAACATCTAGTTTATATAGTAGAAATGGTTTTCACTGCAAAAGCATTCATACAGGAGGGCAAACTGAATCTGATCCAACTCCTATTAACCCTAAATTTAAGCTCTTTACCCTAAACTACATAATGCTTCTACAGTACAAAGCAGCACACTAAGTAAATGTATGTAGCCTGAAACGTGCTGTGAGATTTCTCTACCCCTTATTGTTATTGTTATTATTACTATTATAATTCTTTTATTTTATTTATTTTTATTATTATTTTGGCCTGCCACTACCCAGGTATGAGGTGCAGGATCTGGTCTGTCTACAGCTCCTGGGCATTTTGTTTGACAGTGCAGGGCACTTGGGGTTCATAAAAAAAAGAGCATCATATAAACTTCCTTGCCTCATTTCGTTTGTTAAACTTTTATTCAGTTGATAAAACTTTACCACAGTGCAGACATGCAAAATGTTTTATTACAGATGTGACCAAGAGAATATAATCCTGTCTGGATAGGGCTTATGGCAAATTATAAACTGTCTAATTATAAACTGCACATCTTTAGGAATAATGTATGGTCTGGAATGTAACTACATGCTTTGTGCCCAGTGCAGTGTCTCTCTCTGTGTAGCAGAATGCTTTATTCAAAGCAAATTGCAAGTGAGGCAGAATACAATCCAAACACTTTTTCTCAGTCTGTTGTGAATGTGACACCAGTGGCATTTATGCAGTAGCACAGGCACAGCACTGACACGTAGAGAAAAAGAGTCTGTTGAAGCTGTAACCCTGGTGGTGTTAATGCACAGCTCAGTTTACAACCACTAAGTTGGCATAACAGCTCACGCCGACTCTGTTAGGAAATTAACTATTTTCTGAGCTGTAAGACGTGTTTGTGTTCAGACTTTTCACCTTAACTAATTACTAGTGCACAGATTTTTAAGTATTTGATCAGAGCACAGCGTAGAGTGAGATCTTTTAGAGCAATCGAAGAAAAAAGATAGAACAAAGATAGAACAAAGTACAAAAAAAAGCATAAGCTATATGCACAATCCTGCACTAAGACAAAAAAAAAAATAGCAGAATGTACACTGCACCCTCTGCTGGACCTGTTGTAATAGCACACTTCCAAAAAATGTCCCATCTCACAATGGTTAAGAAGCCTGTGCAAAAACCTCAGGATTCAGAATTTGATCTGGATCATCTCCAAATTATAATAGTGTTACTTGGGGCATATTTCAAATAAGTTCAACAAAATCCAAATGTTTTTGTGTAAAGTTTCTAGCAAGCAAACAAGGAACCAGACAAACCAACGGTGACAAAAACATTGATTCGGAGGTAAAGAAGAACTGTTTGTCATATGCTTTTACAAGTATAGCTTCATACTGTATAAGTTCTGTTTTTCTGAAATAACTTATTTTGTGCTTCACTCTTTAAGGCTTCTGTTGGCATCATTAACAGTTTGGCAGTTGCTCATTAAATATTATATTCTAGGATGATAATCCTACTAGGATCTGAGTTAACACTGGGCGAAAACAGGGTACACCCCGGACAGCTCATCACTCCATTGCAGGGCCAACACACACACACACACCCACACATACACACACACACCCACACATACACACACGCGCACACAAACACACAGCCTTTCACACTCATACCAAGGGACAGTTTGCATCCAATTAGCCTTAAGTGCATGTCTCTGGACCATGGAAGGAAACCGAAGCACCCAGAAGAAACCCATGCAGCAAAGGAAGAACAAGCAAACTCATCACAGAAACGCCCTTGCCAAGCCCAGGACTTGAACCCGGCATTTTCTTCCTTTGAGGCTGACCTACCTTCCTACGGGACTTGAACCCTGACCACCTCTGTAACACCCTTACACATATGTTGATTTTACATTTTTATAAACGACAATCACTTGTTTCCTTTCTCTTTGTGTCCCTTTCAAACATTTCCACATTTCAACATCTGTCTTGTGTACATCTAGTATGTATGCGCGGAGATGCACATGAGATATGAAAGAGTGTGTTTTTGACTTTAGATCTGGTCAGGAGTTGTCTGAACTGTCCAACTCCTACGTGAACTGTCTGTTCCAGACCATTCACTGCAGGAAACCGAAAACACACCAACACACATACACTTGAGACAGTGTCATGTGAGAATGGGGGCAGATGCTGTTCTTGGATGGGTTTTGAATGATCAAAATCAAAAACAGCTCAGTGTGTTGTGTCTGGCTAACAGGTGCTTCCGGATCCGGATCTGCAACACACAACAGCATAGAAAGTGAAAGGAAAAAAAATGTGTAAAAGTATAAAATATTTTAATAGAAAGTGCACATTATTTAGCATGGGTACTCTTAACCCAATGTTGAGATTTTTATATCACCATTGCTTTAAAGTGAACTTGGTTTTCGAAAGCATGTAATGTCGGTTCCTCTCATGGTTTCTTCCTCTGTCAACTGAGGGAGTTTTTCCTTGCCATTGTCGCCGCGGGCTTGCTCATTAGGGATGTGTAGGGGGTTCTAGAGAAAAAATTTTAGATTCCTCCCTAATTTAATTTTACTATGTAAAGCTGTTTTGTGACAATGTCAATTGTAAAAAGCACTATACAAATAAAACTGACTTGACTTGTGTGTGGTATACACATGTTGGATTCATGCACTTATGCTGTACAGCTTCAGCAAAGCAGAACAATACTGCCATCTGTTGGTAACAATCTGTATTTAACCAAATCACACCACACTTGACTCTTTACAGTACTTCACAGGCCTTGAACCTGCATTTCTCTAAGATTGCTATCACAACCATACTGTATTGACACTTTATACTCACTTTGCTTTTATTCTAGTCGCAGCTTTGGGCCTTATTGTTACTGCAGTGTCTTATGGTCATGTTAAAGGTTCTTTGTGTCGGGAGTATTTATGCTCTACTGCCTAGGTACTCAACCACTAATGTTACACACACACCCCCAACATGCTTCTTATTCCTTGTGCAACCCCATTCATGTTCTGTCCACATATGTTGTGTTTTGCACTTTGGGACAGGAGAAGTTTTATTTCCGCTCACTGTATCTGGCTGTGATGCTATTTAAGTACGACTTGGCCTGACCTTAGATGGGCTTGAAGTATTCAAACGTTGATGTCAAAACAAGATTTTAATTCAGACAGTACATTAATAATATCAGCATTAGATAAAATCAAGGATTATACGGATAAGAATCTGTAGTTTGGCCACCATTGTTTGGTCACTGGGTCATGAACAGGGTCACTGGGTCATAACATAATAATTATGTTATGAACAGTTCAGTTCTGCTAATTTTTTCCCAAGCTATATTCAAACAGAATATACCTGGTGGGCGGAAAGTGAAAGGACTAAAGTTTTGTAATGGTGTCAGTATAAAAATATAATGTTATATTTTTCTTAGTGCTTAATATTATATAACTATATATAACTATAATTCAATTAAATATAACATAATAAACATATACTGATAATATTATGGGGAAAAACTGGTTTCTTTCAAATGCATATCATCTTAACTCGGCCCGGTGGTAGGGTGCTGGATTACTGAACCCATGGTTGGGGGTTCATGCCCCACTATCAACAGGTTGTCACTGCTGCCCCCCCCAGTGAGGCTAACTGGGTTATCAAAGGCCTGCCGTGTCTCACACTGTGGTGAGAGGCGTGTAAAAGAAGCATTGCTAATTTTTGTCAAGAGTAGGTTGCATTTCCGTCAGCATGTTTCTGCCCTGCGATGGCCTGGCGAGCTGTCCAGGGTGTACTCTGCCCTCGCCCAAAGTCATCTTAGATGGGCGCCAGCCTCCCTGTGACCCTAATAAGGATTAAGCTGTTGTGAAAATGAATGAGAGGAATATCTTACCCCTCTCTCTATCTCTCTCTCAGGCATGTCATGGCTGTGGAACTGGATCAAAGTGTGACTGCACTGGAGTGAAAGGAGCAAAGGTGAGTATCTACATTATGAATCAGTACTCAGTACAGTTGTTATTTAGTGACATGAATTCACTCTTAACTAAACTGTAAACCCACACAAGCACGGTAACATGCTAACTCCACACTCTAAACATGCTAACTCCACACAGAAATGCCTTTATCGAGCTCGGGACTTGAACCCAGGACCTTCTTGCTGTGAGGCGGATATGTGTAACCACTATTCCACTGTGGCTTCTCAGTACAAAGTTATACCATGAGATGAGCTGTGTGTTGTCATTGTTATTAAAAAGATTTTTAAAATAATTCTTGCATTTATGGAATATACAGTAAACATAACATTTATTAATATCAATCATTCATTGTCCCTGATGTAAAAACCTCGTTTCTTTATACGTAATGACATTTTTCTACAGTGTTTATCAGTGATGGCTAAAAAGTATAAGCTTATAAGCCCAAATTTTATTCTTTAACAATCTCTAAGCTTAATTAATATTGTTAATATTAGGAACTACAGGAGTTACAATGCAACTTACACAAAAACCACAGCTTTCACATACAATCACCCACATTCTAAATAGAATATAACATAAGTATAAAATCAATTCTCACAAAAAAAATACAATTCAAAACTTTTAGGGGTTAAGGCTCTGGGTTACTGATTCAAAAGTTGGGGGCTTCCGCTGCTGGGCCCTTGAGTAAGGCCCTTAACCCTGAAGTGCTCAGTTGCAAGTTGCTCTGGATAAGGACGTCTACCAAATGCCATAAATGTATATGTAAATATTCACAGTTAGAAAACCTGTAGAATCAAGTCCGTTCATTTTCCATTTTGTGCCGGTAATGACCTGACGCCTATCCTGTGTATCAGTGCCATCTCAGTGTTTATCTGCTGCTTTATCAGCATGATCCAACAGTTTGCACCTTTAATTGATTTTGACACTATAATTTAACATTGTTGCCCAACATTTTCCATTCACGCTGTTTTGTTTTGTGTTTGTGCAGGTTCTGGCAATCACCTGTGTGTAAACATTGTTATTATGGCTCTTTTTAAGTGCCCTTGAGGCCTTACAGAGCTATGCTCATATCCGTTTCCTATACCCTACAGCTACGGGTGTGAAACGGTTTAGTTCATCTTTGAGAGGTTGCCAAGGCAATGTTTTCTTTTTGAGGAGTTTTTAGTTGCTGCTATAGTGTGGGGTGTGTGTGTGTGTGTGTGTGTGTGTGTGTGTGTGTGTGTGTGTGGCTTTGTAATGTCTCAACATGACTGATTTCATGCCTGGATTTTCCCCACTTTTTTTTTTTTTTACAAGCCGTCTGCCTTTTCCCCCTCATCCCGTTATTATAATAAACATCTATCCATGCTTAGAAAAGCAAGAGCTCTCCAAGATGTAATTTATTATTATATATTTATTCCTTTTGATCTCTACAATATTTTTTAGCCTTTGTTGATTTGTGATAAATGGGTTGCTAGGTCACTGGTGCAGAATAATAGACTCTTGCGCTATACTGTGTATTGTTTTTATATAAATTTCTTTCATCTCATATAACGTCCTGGCATGGCACAGGACCACAAAATACAAGCCTGGGCAACGGAGGCATCTGCCATCAAGATCTTTAAAATGATCATCTTTCATTGCTAGTGAGGCACGACTGATTTAATGTGTTTGTGTGTGTGTTTGTGTGTGTGTGTGTGTGTGTGTGTGTGTGTGTGTGTGTGTGTGTAGGGTGAAAGAGGTTTCCCAGGTCAAACAGGTCATCCAGGTGTACCAGGATTCCCCGGACTAGAAGGTCCTATGGGACCTCATGGAGAGAAGGTCAGGGGTCAATTCATTAAAATCAAATAATTTTATCCGTTATTATTTCTGTTAGTTTTCTTTAGGATGCATCCATATTGAAAGTATAATTCAGAGTTGTTAAGGTGCATCTGAGCTCTGATGAAGTGAAGGTTAAAGCATGCTGATTATGCAGAAGCATTAGGCCATGTGTGATTTTAAATTTGATTCATTTCTTAATGTCCCTCTGAGTGACATGCAACCTATTTAATTCATGTGTTTATGCATATATCACATTTAGTGTGTGTTCAAAAATAAATTCATGTTTATTAAATAAATTAGTGTAGTTTTTTGGAGATTCGAATGTTTTTGTTGGGATAATTTCTACTGCACAGCTTTTTGTCTCTTCCATCTTGTACTGCTCTGATTGCTGTGGATGAGACCCATGATCATATCTCCTGTGTTACGCTCCTCTCACTCATGCAGTCATATGTGCAGGATTTTTAAAATCAGTGGGAGACTATAAGAAAAGTGCGTTGTTTGCCAGCAATGGGAATGTACCATTATTCATTTAGATATTTTTTTCTAACAAATATTTTTCTGTTCTCTGAAACTTACAGGGTGATACTGGACCTTTGGGACCAGCTGGACTTAAAGGAATACGAGTGAGTCTTCTTAGATATTGATTCTCCTAAAAACCAAGTCTAGTTGAATTGTTTGCACATGAAGCTAACTGTGGCTTTTTTACAGGGACCTCCTGGACTTCCTGGATTTGCAGGGACACCTGGGATTCCAGTAAGTACTTCTGAAATGATGTAAACAATAAAGCATGAGAATGATACAGCAGTATGATTCAAAGAACCTTTAAGAGACACAAAAATCAATTAACACTAAACCACAGGGAAAATATGTGTGACTGACAAGGTGTGTCCTTCTTTTTTGATTGACAGGGACTTCCGGGAATGGAAGGACCTCCAGGTCCGAAAGGAATTGCAGGCTGTAATGGCACAAAGGTATGTATGAGGATCAAAAATGGAAACGTTTTGATAAAAGCTAATGAAGTAATGTGTTTGGAACTGTTTTAGACAGTAGAGTCATTGAACACTAGTAACATTTCTTAATTTCCACTCTTCTTCTTCTTCTTATTGTTATTATTATACCCCCCATGCAATGCTGCCACCCGCCTCTTTACAAACTGCAGCACATGCGCATTTGGAGGCAGCCTAGCACACCCAGGGAAAGCGTTATCTGCGCTTTTTTGTATGAATGAGCTCACAGACGAATGTGATTGGCTGGTGATCACTCTGAGTGACAGGAGAGTGTATGCCATCCCTCCTTTCCATGAGAGCTCGGCCAATTAGCTTTCATGGACTTCCGGTCACTGATGGCTGCGGCATCAACATGGATTTTTACTTGCGATCTCCGGATTGATAGTCACGCACCTTGTCGATACACCATTCAGGAGCATTCCACTATTATTAAACACATTGTAACCCATTGCTATATTTGACTAAGGCAGATATAATATGTGGTTGTTTCATAAAGTAAGAGCAAATTGATATTGTTTCATAAAGAGATCACCCTTAGCATTTTATACTCTGTTTAGGAAAGATAAGGTCTTGGAGAAGGTGTTGACATTGCCCAGTAAGTGGCATTGTGTAGATCTAAAAAATGGCTGCACTCTGAGCTGTTTGCACTGTAGAGGAGCAGCAAGCAGCCAGCAGATTATAGTGATTAGAGGGTGTAAAAAGAAGAAGAAGAAAGAATAGAAGAATGCTGTAACAGTATGGAGATGCCTACATTGGCGAGTTCTTCCTTTTCATGAAAATGCACCCCCTCATACAGCATCAACAATTCTTATAACCAGTCGGAGATTGAGATTTCAGATCTTACAGCCCTAAATGAGCTCTATCTGATTATAGTAGTGGGCCAGTGAAGGACGCTTTGAGAGGACGAAGGTTTTGGAGCAATGACAAGGTCAAAGAAGCAGTTCATTCCTGGCTGAAAGCACAACCAAAATGTTTTTTTTTTTTTTAATTTCTGATGGCATGTGAGAAGTGTATTGAAAAGGAGGATTATTATGTAAAAAAATGACATATTTATTCCTAATTGAATTATAAATATCAAGAAATTACTTTAAACACCATCCCACATTGACAATGCTAACAGAGTTGTGTATACTATGTTTCTTTCTGTCATGAAAAACAAAATCCACAACGTAGCAACATTTTTATGTGCTAATATTAGCTAAACCAAATCAAGACGATACCACCACGGTGTTGTAAATGTTTTCAAGTAGTGCTAATTCCGACAAATCTGGGAGATAATCATCATAACTTGTTGAATGCAGACAAGTGTAGACTTCTGTTGATTGCAGACAATACAAGTGTGCGCAGACAAATCAGTTTGAATGGATGTATAATGAACAGCAGCTTATGTTTATTTGTATTTGCATTTGATCGCAGGGTGAAAGAGGATTACCAGGAACTCCAGGTTTTCCGGGTAGAGATGGCTTACCGGTAAGTGCTCACTCCCCATTCTGGACTGGAGAGTTATGGATATTGGACTGAACATTATCCTAAATGAGCCTGTGATCTAACATTCTTGCCTGTTTCTTATCTGTGTTTCTGTCCCTTTCAGGGGATTCAAGGTGAACCAGGACAGAAGGCAAGTGCACAAATGTTCCTCTGAACAAAGATTTGTACTATGCATAGAATGGCTACACCAGATTATATACATAAATTCATACTTACATACACGCATACATACATGCATACATACAATATTTTTCTGATAGTGAGTCCCCTAAACATTCGGTCATATTCACTGAGCCTGAGGTTACTTAATTGTTATAGTATATACAACATGGGAACAAAAGAAGCACAAAGTGAAAAAAGACCATTTTAGACCATGGCAGAAGTCATTCCTGCTACATGAAATATTCTTCTGGATATGCATATAATCCTTATTATAATTCTTATTACAAAATTATAGTCTATAATCCTCTGTCTGTCTGTCTGTATTAACCCTTTCAGGGAGAACCAGGTGAAGTCATCTCTGTAGACAGCCAAGGATCACCAGGAGGTCCAGGAAGCATTGGTCTACCAGGCCCCAGGGTATCTCACTTTTCAGTCTATCAGACTGAACATATATATTTTTCTTGTATTACTGTTAAGATTGGAGTTCTGTTTAAACTTCGTAAAATATGGTTCTACAGATATAGATTTTATTGATTTGTGTACTTTACAGCCAACATGTGTGAGTAAGATAGCATTATAAATTTGTATTATATGAATGTCCTGAAACAAACCCACTTGTGTATCTATTTGAAAAGGGAGAGCCAGGACTACCAGGGTTGCCAGGTCCTACAGGGCCTAATGGTCCAAGAGGTTATGATGTATGTTGTTATTTTTCTAACTACAAATTTTTCATGTTTACGGTCTGAATTTACTTCCTGTAATGTTTATATAATTTATCTTTTTTTTTTTTTTACTTCAGGGGCCACCAGGTCCCCCTGGTCCACCAGGACCAAAGGTAAGCTGTTTTTAATTCTAATCCATGGCAGAGTGTGCAAATCAAGCATTTAAAAATCTGAGTTGGATTTTTTTATTATTATTATCATTATTGGATGTTAATAAGATTTTTCTGTGTCACTGTTTTTGCATAGGGAAATATGGGGCTGAACTTCCAGGGGCCAAAAGGAGTGAAGGTATGGCAACAAAAGTCATTAGCACATACAGCACTGATAATCATTATTAGGTACAGTAATGGACATGTTCCAATAACCCCTTTTTTGTCATCTTGCGTAGGGTGAACCTGGCTTGCAGGGACCTCCTGGGCCTCCAGGGCAAGTCGACCAGTTGATAGGTGAAACAGATGGCATAATACATCGAGGAGAGAAGGTACAGTAATACTAATCTCAGTTTTCTCTTCATATCCTGCACAAAGAGTAGTTACCTGAAGTGTGGACAATTAAAAAGTAAAAAGCATTAACAGTTAAAGGCCAGGCAAATCATCAGAAGTCAAGTAACTGGGTATAGGGAATATATATTCCCAGATTTCACCTTAGTTGGTGACCTCAGGCTGTAAAATTGATCTATTAGTACGCTCATAGAGTGCAAGGTACCTCGAACATACAGTATTGGTAATGTAAAATCCCCATGTGATCGTATTATGATGTATTCTATAGTACGTACACGTGCCCAAATTAGTGAAAATCACTCTCGCGTTTGAAGGATTTATAAGATGGCTGGGGTTTGACCTTTCACTTATCGCTTTGAAAAGTCCATATATGGTTTAATATTAATGTCCCATAATACATAATAATGTCCCATAGTAACATGTCTGTTTGTACTCATGACAGAGTTATAAGGGCTTTATCCCCAAGACTTTATAAACTTAGTTTGACTTTCACCTTTGACGTTCACATCCCAAAATCAAACCAACTCAAATACGGCAGTGTCCCCACCAAGTTTGCTGAAAATTCTTGGGAGTGGTCATGTCCAGTGATTACAGGAACATCTGGAGCCCTGTGGTCTATTTTTTGTTGATATGAAAATATTTCTGTAACCCTCTGCCTCTTATTTGTGACCCGCTCCAGAATAATACGGAATAAGTTGCAAAGTAGTGTTTTAAGTAAGAGCCAAAGTAAGGTGAAAATGGCTTACCTGCATGAAAATGCGATATCTCCAAAAATACATCCTTCAAAGCATCATCTTGAACATGACAAAGTTCACATATTCATAAACACAATCTATCCATGCTAAAATACTTGTTTAAGAAAGGGTTCCATGTCCACGTTGTTGGTAAACAATAGTAATATCCACTTATATTGCTGATTTTCAGTCCGCTTTCATGGATGCGCAGGGCATTTCCTTATTATTCATATTCGATACCAGAATACTCTACCTACTTACAGAATCCGAGCAGGAGTCCCCAAATCATATAACATCCAGTGAGAGACCTCAAAACAAACTCGGTGTAAATAGAACTTATGTGTTGCTAAGAAGACCCTAGGAAGATCGTGCTGATTGGTCAAGAGCCAGATTTATTTAGTTCATGAATGTTAGCGGAATATTCAGAATAAGGTTCTGTAACCATAATTGCTATTTTCTCAAAAGTAGCATTTCCTGATTGGCGACATTCAAAGTGATGTAATGCAGTCAATTTTCATGCTATAGTCATGCATTACCTCATTTTGAAGTGCACTAAATTATCTTTTCAAATATATGAATATCTCAGTATGTCAAATTTCTAACTTAATCCATATTATACTGTAGGTGGTCACATATTGCATTTAATTGAATCTTGAATCTTGAGTCTTAATGTAATATTATTTTTGACCACAAGATGGCATAACAATAACTTTTCACATTGTCCACCAGGTGGTTTCAATAGTACTTCTTTAATTTGGGTAATTATTTATTAGTTAAATTGGTAATTTGTATTATTTATTTGGTTGTTTTCATACACACACCCACACATGCACGTGCTGGAGAACCATGCTGTTGAGTAAGGACTCCTTATATATTTAAATAGAAAGTTGGAGAAAGAGAAAGAGCGGTCAGTACTGTATGTATTATATTCTTATATAAGGCCGAGCTAATTTAAGTATTGAAATTTACACTGGAAACTGAGTAGGAATACTGAAGTCATTATTGAATTGGTGAGTTGTATAATATTTTATATATATATTGATATTTGTCACATATATACATTAATGTTAATTCTGTTTCCCGTTTAAATGAAGGGTGATCGTGGACCACCAGGACCACCTGGATATACCGGATCACCTGGATCACCTGTATGTATTTATCTATTACAACACCAGTTAACTGACACTGCAAGCGCTTAATGCCTTTCCTTAGTCATTTTGATGAATGACCTACTTACATAGTGGAGGAGAGTGTATTGACCTTTTTTTACATTATAAAACACTCTACAAGGACTGTTTTTGATTAACAGGGCCCATACGGTTCAAAGGGAGAGAAGGGAGAGCCTGGAGAACTAGGAAAGAGGGTGAGGGTTAAACCAAATTCACTAAGAGAAAGACAGTACATTGCTATTAGCAGCAGGTGAACTCAGTCACTTATGCTTGTTATTCCTTTAGGGTAAACCTGGTAAAGATGGAGATCCTGGCCCTCCTGGACTTCAGGTAAGAGTTCTGTGTTTATATGTGACCCAGTCTGGCAAAATGAGTCACAGTGACCAAAAATTTAAAATTGAGTTAGCTATACCATTTAAAAAAGGACACTCTAAGCTTTAAAATGGTATGGCTAACTCAATTTTGAATTTTTGGTCACTGTGACTCATTTTGCCAGACTGGGTCACATATGTGCACCATGATCAGAAAACACTGCTACATAATTATTAAATCTCTATCTATCTATGTATCTGTCTTTCTCTCTCTCTCTCTCTCTCTCTCTCTCTCTCTCTGTCTCTCTCTCTGTCTCTCTTTTTGTTTCTCTCTCTCTCTGTCTCTCTTTTTGTTTCTCTCTCTTGTTCTCATTTAGGGTGTCAAAGGAGAACCTGGTGAATCTGGTTTTCCAGGGAGAGCTGGAGAGAGAGTAAGATTTCATAAGTCCACTCATTTGTTTGTATTAACATTTTTTTTTCGTGCTTGTCACATTAGTGTGATTGCAGTGTCTCTCTGTTGACATGTTTGAGATTGTAGAATAACTATCCTCTCGTTCACTCGTAGGGTGAGAAAGGTGAGCGGGGACTACCAGGACCTCCAGGCGTGGTATGTCATATAGTATTTGTTTTTTTATTTTTTTAATTGCCCAATTAGTCATGGAAAATACAACAGATCTCATCTTATTAATTCCTAGGTGACACCTTCGGCTTTTAATCAAGTTGGGCCTAAAGGAGATCCTGGACTTCCTGGAGCCACTGGGAGGAAAGGAGAGTCAGGGCTACCTGGTATGGATTTTTACAATGAATGACTATTATGCTTGTTGCTTTAAAGGTGCTCATTCTCTAGTGAATAGTCTGTGTGTTTTGTTTATGTTACATTATGTGTTTAATTGTTCATTATCAGGTAATTTTGGCTGAATACAAATGCTTCCTGGTGAACTCACCCCAGCCCACGGGCATAGTATCTCTTAATAAACTGTTTTACATCTTGTTTTGGTTTTGTATTTGTTTGCATTAACAATAACAAGACCATATGACCGGAGGAGCGATCTTGCACTACACGATAACTTGGCAGTGCAACACCAAATTGTAGAAAGTGGAAAAGTCTGACATTAGGTGTTAAGAAACAGAAGAAGGCATTTGATTTCAAGAGAACTAAAAAAGAATGGCATTGTTTACTGATATCATTGCACCCAGTGCATGGGGTCCTTGACACTTGCATACAGGAATAAGCAAATAGTTTCAGAAAGAAGTTGCGGCCTATTCGTTTTTGATTCAAAAAGATTACACTGTATTTAATTATTTGTTTAATATATCTGTTGAGTAAATGTCGTCCTTCAGGTTCCAGGCTCTTCAGTTTTGTTCAGATATATAATGTATTTCATACAAAGGTTTAGATATAATGGTTCCACAAAGCTTCTGAAATACTTTGAAAAGAAAAACATGACATGTCTAAATTCAATGAAAGTTTAATTCTTTATTCAGTGATAAGAAGTAACCAAATCATCTGAAACAATTGATCTAAAGCAAGAAATATCAACCAGAATAAAATATCCTTTTTTGATTGAGATGAGCACCATTTTCTTTAAACCTTGTCAGTTTTATTATACCTATAACTTGGTAGGAAGGAAAGCCTTGACTTGGGCTTGCAGAAATGTCTTATGAATTGCTCTCGGATGTACACACATGCATGACTGCAATTTTGCTAATGAGGCTTTACATGTTTGATGGTCATTCCCAGGTTTCCCGGGACCTCCAGGTCCGCCAGGTCTTCCAGGTGAGGGAACACTAAACAGAAAATACATTTCTGTCAGTTAAACAATGAGTGTGATATATTAATGATCTTTATTGTTTAGTCATTGTTCACTTCACGTAATGTTATAGGTTCAGCATGAATCTAAGAATATGCGTGTGCTCATTCATGCTGTATTACATCGTAGGAATCGGAACCCAAGGCCCACCCGGTCCCCCTGGTTACCAAGGAGAGAGAGGACAGAAGGGTGACTCAGGATCACCTGGCGCTTCTCTTCCAGGTGCTCCTGGCAGACCTGGACAACCAGGTTTACAAGGGCCTCCAGGACCTCCAGGACCTCCAGGAATATCTACTGGTGGTGAAAACTGCATCCAAGGACCTCCTGGTCTTCCAGGCCTGAATGGGGAACCTGGTTTCCCAGGAGAGATAGGCCAGAAAGGCAGGACCTCACTTAATATTAATAAAGAAGGAAAAGAAATGCTTGCTGAACACTTTGTGCAAACTTTATGTGAGCATTCATTCATGTGTATTTCATTTTGCAGGTGAAAAGGGAGAAACCTGTGTAAATTGTTTTTCAAGTGGTAATCTTATCCCAGGACCGCAGGGTCCACCTGGTCCCCCAGGACCCTCAGGTAGGAACCTTGGCATCTTGATTTCTTTGAAATGCAGCATGAATTTTATTTAAGAGTAGCAAACCTTACATATAGTCATGGTAAATTTTGGATATGAGGCACTAATACTATACATGCAGTATTTAAGTTTCAAACTCTGCCATAATGTTAAATAATTATGCACAATATGACATAAAATATACAAATTTAGTCCAGTTCACAATTAATAATTAAAAATTTCATATATATAAAAGCTAGGTTAACACAGTATACTCACACTTAGTGGTGAGCTGGATATTTCTCCCTGTATATAAGGTATGTCTTTGGCTTTTTACACTCAGGCCTACCGGATCGTGGGGCCGGAGCTTATCTCCGGTTTCCATGGTGTGATGTGACTAGGAGTTGTTTTTATCTCCTCCTGGGTGAAAAGCTAGTCAATTGCAGGTTACCTTCCCATTTATACTACTGGGTGGACAGAGGCACACTTGTGGTTAAGACCTTGCTCAGGGGTCTCAGCACAGTGTGGGTCTAACGGGGATTCAAACCCACAACCTCTGGTTCATGAGCCCAGCACCCTAACGACTAAAAATTATAATAATATTTATTTGATTAGGGTCTCAGCAGGGATCACATTAGACTCATGATCATATTTATAATTTTTCTAGTGGTGACCGAATTAAGCAAAATGCAGTGGAATTTGCAAATGGTAGTGTTTATCTACAAACCAAAGCAGACAGATTGCATTGAAATTATGTAGAAAAAATGCGAAGGTGTGGCATGGTTGTAAATTATAACCAATTACATATTACTGTAAGACATGCTGTCTGGACAAAAAGTTGTGCTCTAATATTTTGTTGGGCCATCTTTAGCCATTATCACAGCATGTTATCTCCATTGGTCAGGTCGAGGCTCAGCAACATTATGTGGCAATAAAATTAAGTCCTAACTAATGACCTGAATGTACTAAGTGACCAGATTATGACATCACTTGACTTTTTCTTCCCTGATGGCACAGATATAAAATGGGGACTCAGATAATGAAAGAGTGGTTCAGGGAGCATGAAGAATAATTTTCACATATGTATTGGCACCCCAGAGTCCTGACCCCTAACCCTTCTGAAAGTCTTTAAGATATGCAGGAGAAGACTTTATGGAGTGGTTCGATTTTCCCGTCATTAATTCAAGATGTCTGTGAAAAATTAACTCAACTGTGGATGGAAATAAATGTTTGCTTTTGTTAAAACAATGCCACAGTGATTGTACATTGTAATTAAGGCTAAATGCAGCCCAACGAAATATTAGAGCGCACAATTTATTTATTTTTTGGACAAGCAGTCAGTGTATATTGTTACCTTGTAACACAATTTTATTTTTTGATTAACAGGTTGAGCTTTATTTCAGTAACATGCTTCAGAGTAGGAAAACCTCAAAAAAAACTTCTATTTATTAGGGCCTCGCATAATGCAACGCCCTATAATGATAAGTCTGTCTTTGCATACATCCCTCAATCCGTCCATGTGTCCCCAAGGCATGTCACATACAAACATTAACCACATAAAAAACTTAAAAGAAATTGCATGTCTGGGCTATATTTCATACATCCTCACCCTCACATATACCAAACTAGGCATACTTTTACATTTTAGGAAGGGCGAATGTCACGTACCAACATTAGGTCACTGTGTCCTTGACCTTTGACCACACTTAAAAGAAAATGTTTTCCCAAGCCATATTTTCTAAAGGCTTACAATCACATATACCAAACTAGGTATACTGATAAGTCATGGAAAGGGGGAGTGTTGCATACTAATATTAGGTCACTGCAAACTTTTACCTTTACCCCTTTCTTTGACCTTGAAGTGCATGACCACACAGATAGAAACAGATTGTCTAATTCATGCAGTGTCTTTGAAATTCAGGTTTGCATATTGCGAGTGTCTTTGTCCTGGTGTGATATTTTGGCTTCTGCATTACAGGCAATCCTGGGTTCCCTGGTATAAAAGGAGACAGAGGATTACCAGGCAGCCCTGGTTTCATAGGGCCTGCAGTAAGTAGTCATTTCATTTAGTTTTTTTTTTAATCTAAAAGGGATGGGACATGCTATAAACCCCTTTTTGGTATTATATAGGGACCGCAAGGTCCACCAGGTTCACCTGGACTACCTGGAGAGAAGGGTGACCCTGGAGATGCAATTGCCATTGATGGTATGAAGGGAGACAAGGGAGATTCAGGTTTCCCTGGCCCTCCAGGGCTGCCTGGCCGGGATGGACCACCTGGTCGAAATGGAGCTCCTGGACCACCTGGTCCCAAAGGCGCACCTGTAAGTATCTGTTTTAAGAAACTCAATCAGTCAGGATTGATTTACACCAATTCTGTAGTTAGCAGTAAGCTTTATGTAATACTCTGTTTTTAATAGCGGGAGGTACGGTGGTGTAGTGGTTAGTTTGAGTTTGGGTTCTGTGTGGAGTTTACATGCTTGTGTTGGCTTCCCCTAAGTACTTTGGATTTTTTTCTACAGTCCAAAGCCATGCACGTTAGGCTAAATGGTTGATTCAAATTGCCCCTGGGTTTGAGTGTGGATGCTTGTGTGTGTTGGCCTTCGATGGATTGATGAGCTGTTCAGGGTGTGCCCTGCCTTAACCCAGAGTCAGCTGAGATAGGCTCCCTGCGTAAAATGAATGAATGAATGAATGAATTAATTAATTAATTAACATTTATGATTGATTGTGTGTGTCTGTGGTTATTGCAAGAAATTGTTCTGAAATTCACTGATAAAACAGTATGTATATAAGTTCATCTAAAAACTGAGGTAGCTTTCCAAACAGAAAAATGTATTTTAAATGTATCTTTGCACTCATGTATATAAAGTTTCAGTGAACCAGTACTTGAATGTATATAACTGTTCTTGATATTGGTGAATGAATGGACTGGAATTTTTTTATTAATTAATTAAATTATTATTATTATTATTTATTTTTGGTTCTCAAGAAATTCTTTCTGTGCTTATTTCTGCCAGGGTTCCCTAACAATTAAAGGCCAACGTGGCCCTCCTGGAGATCCCGGTCTTCAAGGTCCTCCTGGAGACAGGGGTCCTCCTGGTTCCCCTGGATTTGGCCCTCAGGGACCTTCTGGAGAGAAAGGGTTCCAGGGTGTGTCAGGAAGGCAAGGACCTCCTGGACCTCCTGGTGAGATCACATACACAAGGCACTGATATTTTTAACCATGAAAAAATGTTAAACAGGACTTATTTTAAACCTTGTTGCCATCTGGTAGGTCAGAAAGGTGAACCAGGTCATACTGTCTCTGAGAAAGGGGCAACTGGACCAAGGGGACGTGATGGAGATCCTGGTCTACCCGGAAATCCAGGTAGATTTCACTCTTGAGGAAATTTCTCTCATTAACCAGGTGACACTTTGAAGAAACAGGTTGCCTTAATCTTGCACGCACGCTAAACACACCAAACCACGCCTTAGTTGATCACAGTACACACTTACCAGAGCAAAGTACCCACATGAAATCATGCATTCCACATGCATGGTGTCCCATGCAACAGGGGTCATGCCCCCTTCCATGTATTGTAAAGGACTCTGATGCGTGTCTTTCAATTTTTCCCTAGAGGAACTACTTATACAGTTCATTTAAAATATTGTCTTAGAGGAACAATCAAGGTATCATTTTCATTCAGTTTCTCAGTTAAATGAACAGAATTATTTTTATTATATACCTGATTACATTTAATATTGTATCTTCTTTTAAAACTCAAAAGACCACATTTACAAATAGTTTGCAACATGCACGGTTATTTTTGTGGCGGACCTCATTATATATGTATTTGTTGGAGTTTTCCTGTCATATGTCAGCATTTTGGGATAAAAGTATTAAAATGGGGTATGCAACATGATTTTGAATTTTGTGGTATTATGTAATGCCGGAAAAAGCATGTCAGGATTTTGCAATGATGCAGAGAGAATCAAAGAGAGACTAAGCGATGTTCTGTTTGTTCAGGGACTGCAATCGTTCCAGCAGATCTGAGTGTGCACACGATAGATTTTTATTTTGATTAAAGTATTATCATAAAAATATAATTTATGTGTTAGCAAAAGTCTCACTTCATGCTTTAAAGAGACACAAAAATAGTTCTTATACAGTTATAGAGTGTACTTAAATATTTTTATTGCTACTTTTTAAATAAATAGCTATGATTAAATAGGATCTGCTGCACTGTACATATTACCAAAATCTAAATTGACTCTGAATTGTTTTCACTGAATTCTGGAAATTGTCCAGGCCTGACATTTTCTCACCCTTGAGTAACACTGGCTTGGCTTGAAATTGCTTGTAGAGATTTGTAGAGAAAATTAGACAAAACATTTCGGCATGTTTAAGAAAAGTATCACAAACAAAACATAAATTAAAAAAAAAAAAACACAGATCAGCCATATCATTAAAAACATTATGGCCACTGACAGGTGAAAAGAATTACGTTGATTTTCTCATTACAGCGGCACCTGCCAAGGAGAGGGATGTATTGACTACAAAGTGAACAGTCAGTTTTTGAAGTTGATGTGTTGAAAGCTGGAAAAATGAGCAAGCGTAAGGATCTGAGTGACTTTGACAAGGGCCAAGTTGTGGTGGTTAAATGACTGGGTCTACTCATCTTTAAAAAGGCAGGTCTTGTGAGATGTTCCCGGTATGCAGAAGTAAATACCTAACAAAGGTGGTCCAAGAAAGGACTAGCAGTGAACAGGTTAGAGTGTCATATGTGCCCAAAGGTCACTGATGGTAGGGTATTATGTCTGGCCTGATCCCAAAGATGAGCTATGGTAGCACAAACTGCTGGCTTTGAGTTCAGTTTACTATGCGGATGCCTAACTGCACACCAGAAAGGTGGTGTTATTGTTGTGGCTGAAAGGTGTATTTTCAGTGTTATAACAGGATTTGGCAATCTGTGTTTACCTGTACAGGTAACCCAGGCCAACCGGGAACCCCTGGTTTTCCAGGATTACCTGGCCAAAAAGGAGACCCTGGTCTCCCGGGAATCGGCTTGCCAGGTCCACCAGGTCCTAAAGGTAAACCCTAGGATTTTTTCTTAAAAAATTTAAATTGCTAGAAATGTGCAACCACTTATCTAAGGATAACAGAGTATGTGTTAATGCAACTGAACACATTTCTCAGGATTCCCAGGAATAAGTGGAAGTCCCGGCAACCCTGGCAGACCTGGACCTGCTGGTGTGGATGGCCTACCTGGTGTACCTGGACTTCGTGGACCGAAGGTAAAACGGACACTGTAATGAAAATATTTACACTTAGGGCTGTACATTTTAAAAGCAGGTAAAGATGTTAAAAGGGACTGTAGTAATGAATTCTACTTTTAGAAAGAATTGATTTTCAGAGACCATTCTATATGTGCATCCACAGGGCGAACCTGGTTATGGTATCCCTGGCCCTCCTGGGGCACCAGGTGTGCCCGGCAGTAAGGGTTTTCCCGGGCCTAAAGGTGATCCTGGATTCCCTGGAAATCCAGGTTTACCTGGCCGAACAGGTTCTGATGGTCCATCTGGCTTTAAAGGTAGTGTCCCAAACAATCTGCATGCTACTTAAGTTGCAGTAGCATTAGGTTTATAATTTTTTTGTATTATGTAAAGAGTTAAATACAGTAACACACAGCTTATTTTTTTTCATAGGTGATGCCGGTCCTCCTGGCTTGCCAGGTGCACCTGGCCCACAAGGCCCCCCTGGTTTTGGCTTACCCGGCTCACCTGGACCCCCTGGACCTCCTGGACTTATGGGGCCTCCTGGTAAGCATCCTGAACTTTTTAAGACCTGAAAAACATTTATATAGAGAGTGATATTTTTTGACTAATGTATGAGCTGATGTATTTGCATTTTTGAGAATGTTGCATTGTCTGTACAGGTTCCCCTGGCTTTCAAGGTGAAAAAGGAGATCCTGGTCCCCCTGGACTGGATATTCCAGGCTTGCCTGGTGACCAGGGTAGACCTGGATTGCCTGGACCACCTGGTTCTCCTGGGCCTTCTGGGAACCCTGGGAACCCTGGCCAAGATGGACTACCTGGATTCCCTGGTAATATACTTGGCCATATGGCCAGCATTTAAAATATGTGGATACTCACTTTACCTAATGCTTTATGTCACTAAACTTTGATCCTTCCTTTTCTTTTATCTACATTTTCAGGGCAAAAGGGAGAAATGGGTGTGATGGGTGCTCCAGGACCTGGGGGTAATCCTGGAAGCCCTGGTGTTCCAGGATTTCCCGGAACAAAAGGTATACCTTATTTGACTGACAGTCATTGAAGGCCATACTCCTATTGTTGGTTTAACTCTTACTTGTCTGCCTTTCAGGTGAAAATGGTCTGCCAGGACTGCCAGGAAGCCAAGGTTATAGAGGACCAAAGGGAGATAAAGGCGAAATAGGTTTAATGGGCCCAGCTGGTATCAGTGTTCCTGGTATCTCACAAAAAGGAGCAAAGGGAGAACCAGGTCCTCAAGGTCAGTGTCTCTTGCTATTTAAATGGTTCCCCTTGAAATTATTTATGACCATCAAAACAAAGGAATATCCTAAAGCCAGCATGTTAAACCCTCATTGTAATCAGGTCGACTGATTTAGTGAATAAGGATGTTGGTATTTTTATACTGACAAAAGACATCTGTGTGTTATGCAGGAATTAGTGGAGTTCCAGGAGCGAAAGGTATTTCTGGCCTTGCAGGAGATCCAGGTATCCCTGGACAGGATGGACGTCCTGGGCCACCTGGACCCCCAGGTAACTCAAGCATTTTATTATTTGTGTACTGTATAAACTGTATAAATAAAAGTTACTGTATAAATATTAACGAAAATAACTGCCCTGTAGGTCCCAAGGGAGATTCTGGAACTTCAGGTGCACCAGGACCCCCTGGTAGTCCAGGGTTGAAAGGCAGTATGGGAGAAATGGGATTTCCTGGTAAGGTTTGATAAAAGACGGTAAAAAGAGTTCTCACTCAATGTTAATCACAGTGAATCCAGACTAATTATCATCTTTTTGGTATAGGTCCTTCTGGAGTTAAAGGAAGCCCTGGTCAGCCTGGGCGTCCTGGACAGCCTGGATCTCCAGGAGCACCAGGGTTCCCGGGAACAAAAGGAGACCCTGGAACACCCGGATTTGGCCAACCAGGTCCACCAGGAATCAAGGTAATAACAGTGTGTGAATGGAGTGTTTTAAGAAATGAATACTTTCAAATTGCCTAGATAGTTTGTATATGATACACATATAAGTTGTAATTGAAATGAGCAGATGGGCTTTAACTGGCTCCTGTTGAACAGGGTGAACCTGGCTCTTCAGGTGCTCCTGGGCCTGCGGGGCTGAAAGGTCAACAGGGACCCCCAGGAAATCCAGGGATACCTGGGAGCCCTGGTCCAAAGGGTGATCCTGGCTTCCCAGGCTTACAAGGTACAGTACGGTTAAATCATACCCTGGTTAATCCTGTCAATAATGTACTGAAGTTGCTTAACTTAAAGTTACTTAAGTTACTTAAATTGCTTTCTCTACTTTAACTGTGGATTACAGGCTAGGGCACCACCGATCGCAGTCTACTTTTTTATCATCAAATGAACTAATTCAAGTCATATGACTATACTGCTAACATAAAACAACTAATGGAGCCCCTGAGTGTAGGGATGTTGGTTGATGATGGTTGTTTTGGATTGGATGAATTCACACATTTACACCTTATATAGTGTACTGTAAGGGGCAGTGGTGGCCCGGTGGTAGGGTGCTGGATTACTGATCCCGAGGTCGGGGGCTCAAAGGCCAGCCATGACTCTCTCCGTCTGTGGTGAGAGGCATGTAAAAGAGCTAATGCTGATTTTCGCAAAATAATCAGCACTGCGCCACCATGCCGCCTGCAATACCTCTCATCACCTCCAGAACACCATTCCCATAGTGAAGTATGGTGATGGTAGTATCATGCTGTGGGGATGTTTTTCATCGGCAGGGAGTGGGAAACTGGTCAGAATGACGGATGGTGCTTGTGCAGTTTTGCTTTGAAGAATGAGCAAAACTTCTAGTTGCTAGATGTGCCGAGCTCATAGAGACATACCTAAGAGACTTGCTGCTGTAATTGCTGCAAAAGATGGCTGTACAAAGTACTGACCTGGTTAGGATTGTAAAATAGTTATGCATGCTTAAGTTATATACCTGTCCTCAAATATTGGCCTGATGTATCAGTCAGATGATTTATTGCTTGACCGCAAGATATTTATTAATAAAAAAATGTGTTATCACAAACACTTCTGGTTTTTAGGTGCACCTGGTGCTCCAGGATCTAAGGGTCTGGATGGAGTCCCAGGTGGGCCTGGTCTAGCAGGATCACCGGGCAGGCCAGGATCCCCTGGCTCACCTGGTTTGTCAGGGGCACCTGGAGACAAGGGTCAAGCTGGTCGCGATGGTATTCCTGGACCACCTGGATTAAAAGGAGAGCCAGGTAAGCATTTGTTCGGATTATCACATCCTTGGAGAGATGGCAAATACACAAACAGTAATGATATTTGTGATATGCAACAGTGATTGCATATTCTAAAGTGTTGTTTTTTTTTTCTATAGGTATACCAGGTTATGGACTCCCAGGTCCTCCAGGTGTTCCGGGGATGCCAGGTAAAGTGGTTCACAAAAAATAATCTCAAAATAATTTTTCAAATAGGAATTTTTCTTTTTTTTTTACATTTCATCTCTCTCTCTGGAGATATAACTAAACCGAGAGATGTAATCTGTAGCAAATTAAAACTCCTTTGACCTAAAATTTAGGTCAGAAAGGAGACCCTGGCCTTCCTGGTCCGTCTGGCAGCCCTGGTTACCCTGGGGTAAAGGGTGACATAGGACCCCCGGGTTCACAAGGCAGCCCTGGGTCTCAAGGGCCCCCAGGTCCTCCCGGCCAGACCATTCAAGGGCCTAAAGGCATTCAAGGTCCTCCTGGGCCACCAGGAAGAGCAGGTAAGTTGTCCCCTCTTATCTCATATATATAAATTTATATATATAGTGGCTGACCCTGTTCCATGAGATTTAGACCTGATGAAAGGGAGTCCAAAAGAACGAAATTAGCTGTGCTCTCAGGATAGGTGGGAAGGGCATTTCTCTCCCCTGAGACAAAAGAAGTCATTGGGACTCACAGATATGGATGCATATGCTAGTATACACTGATGGGGTAATGTGAGGGGAGATGTAGCTATTTGGAGGGAATTGACAAACTTAGCAAATTGGAAGAAAATGGGATATATTTTTGAAAACAAAATACTCCTAAAAAGCTTAATGCACCAGTCCTGGTGTTTTAGAGTAGATATTTTATCAGATCTCCAGGAACAGGGTTATGCTTCTTATTGGTCCGATTTACTGTCTGGCTCTACCTGTGAGATGATTTAAATATCACCTCTATTTCAGGATTGACTAAAGAGAACCAAACAGTAGAGAGGCCATTCTAAATGTGTTTAGTTACATGACTGATTTGCATGGATATTACACAAATCATCACAAGTCTCGATATCATACTGCACAGAGCTAGTGAGAGCACAAAGCTAGTGAGTGCCTGACATACACATACACAGTGCCTGACTCACTCCAGGGCATGCCCTCATGCACTTTCCTTTAGTTGTGTATGAGAAATGTTTCTAAGATGTAGGGTTTTGCACGCACCAATCAAAGTGTTTCACCAAGACCCAACCAGGGCCCGACCAGCATGGATCCATCCACACTGTGTCCGAGTTCTTCATCTCTTTATCTGTTGATCCATCCATTCTTCCTCATGTGTCTCCACTCCCCTACCCCTGAGGAACGGAAGCTCTTTTTTCTTTTTTCACAGCATCTGTCTGGTGCAATGCTGAAACCAGTGATTCACAATTAGGATAATCAGTAGTGTAATGCTGAGTGTTATGGTTTATGTGTGTTTGTTCACCTGCATGGGAAAATTTTCATGTTTATGATGATGTAAAGCCATTACAGAATTTTGCTGTATGGGCTTCCTCAGTCAGAATGAACCAATATTCATTTATTTTTCGATATAAATGTTCCATTAGAATTTATAGAACCCTGGTAGTTTGATTTCCTACTTCTAATCTATTTAAAGAATGAACAACAAAAGAAATGAGTAGCTATGTGTATATATCCTAAGTTTAAAAAGTTATGTTATACATATAAATGAAAGCCCAGTTTTGCAAGGTGTCTGTATGGCTAAATCTATGCCCAGATGCATTGTGGGTTTGATCTGTATTTCCTGTTTCCTGCGATGTGGCTGCACCTTCTCCTGATGACGCTTGCTGACAGGCCCTGAAGGTCAGGTTCTCCTCATTCCAGAACTAATCTAGAATGGAGGATTTAAAAAAGCTTTTTATATTTTATTTTTATGAATGAATTGACTGATTTTTTTTTCAATAATGGCCTTACCATTATAGCCAATGATAATATGCCATGAATCTGTGTTCTTAATCATTTGAAGTCCTGAGGACTCATGACTTATACCACTGTTTGATCATATTTTTTTCATAAACAATTCGATGGGTTTGGTCCAATGTTAAAGGGCTATAAAGCCTGAAGTTACAAACTAAATTGTTTATTGCAAATTAAATTATATGTAGTTAATTCATTCATTCATTTTCAAAACCGTTCATTCTTTCATTTATTTTCTGAACCCCTTAATCCTAATTAGGGTTGCGGGGAGGCTGGCACCAATCTCAGTTTGGGTTAGGGCAGGGTACACCCTGGACAACTTGCCAAGCCATTGCAGGTTAAACATGCATAGAACCATTCATACACACAGTCACACCTAGGAGCGATTTGGAACAGCCAGTAAGCCTACTGTGCATGTTTTTGGACGGTGGGGGGAAACCGGGGTACCCGGAGGAAACCCACCTAAGCACAGGGAGAAAAATGCAAACGACACACAGAAACGTAAATCGAACCCAGGCCTGTTAGGCAGACTGTTAAAGATGTAACCACTGTGCTAACCACTGTGCCACCGTGCCACCTGCAGTTTGCCAGTCAATATTGTGGCATGTTAACAAAGCCCAAACTGTAGGACATGTGATGACTCAGATTTGGATCAAATCAGCTAATTTTCAGTGTATAATAATTTTATAGTCTTTTTGCCACTGATCTCGCCATCTTGGGGTTTTTTTTGTGATGATGTTCACCTTTCTGTATCATAATCTTTCATAGGAAAGATCATTTAAATGAAAACAGGATTCAAACTTTTTTTCTGTTTATTTTTTTGTTTTAAGCACTTTAAGACATCCACGCCATAATTTTTTTTTAACAAAACATTACAATTCAAGCAGCATTTCCATCAAAAGATAAATAAATTAATAAGTTAAAACCAATATTTAGGAATAATGAGTGTAATGAGTGAAAGCTGGGGTTGGTAACTTTCTAGCTGTATACAAAAACTGTTATGTTGTTTAAAAGAGTCTACTCCCCAAAGTATTCAGTGACATATCACACCTTACAAAGGCCACTGTAATCCTGTGAAAACATCCAATCACTAACTCGTGGTCTGATGGAAAATATTAAATCAAATGCTTCCTTGTCCCATTGCTTGTGCATGAATGCACTGTGAACCTGCAGGCAGTGCGCCTCACCACAGATGTCACTTGCCGCCGCTGCCACTGTGCTGACTCTGCCAGGGAAATTTTGTTGCAGGTTTACTGCAGAATTTAAGAGAAAACACTAAATCACCATTGCCATGGTTACTTGTTATCAGTCCTCCTGCTAAAAGAAGTAGAAAAGAAAAACAGATGCAAAAATGGTTACAACAAGAAAAACATTCAGGTAAAGGAAAAAGACACTCGGGGCTAAGCATGGGTATTGCTTTTAAGCGATGTGCTGTTTAAGGGGGATGAAAGGCCTGAATATAATGTTGAGTCTGTTTATTGTAAAAGCCAGGGCTGTCCAGTGATTCTTCCGATGTTTAGATAAAATTTAACAATATAACAGTGTGTGTGTACAGCTAAAACTTCACCGTCTGCAGCTATCAATAGTAATTTAAATGTGAAACTGTAATATTGTTTTCATGATGTAAAAATATGAACGTTTATCATCACTGCTGATTGAGGCTGAGTGCGTTATATGCTTACACAAAAAAGTTTGGTGTTTTAAAGGTACAGTCAGCATGTAAAATTTAGTGGTATCCACTGATGAGGTTTTGTTTACATTTGCAGCATTTGGCAGACACTCTTATCTAGAGAAACTTACATTTATAATTTTTTTTTATACAGCTGAACAAGTGAGGGTTAAGGGCCTTGCTCATGGGCCCAACAGTGGCAGCTTGATGGTACTGGGACTTGAACCCCCAACCTTTGAAACAATATCCCATAGCCTTAACCACTGAGTCAACACTGCCCAAATAGGTTCAAAGTTTTAAAAGATTAATGCATTTTTTTTTTCATTTTAATTTATTGATAATATACTTAATTTCTGATAACAGATTCCCCAAAATGTTACATACTGTACCTTTAAAACAAGAACCCTTTCTTTTTCAGTTTGTGTAATTGTTGCTGTTTATACCATATTTGTGCTACTATGCTAACATTTGCTCTTGTTTTGAATCTTCATTTTCCCATCGTGTCTCTCTCGCTCTGGGATTTTGGAAACCTGTTGACCTTTGACTCCTCAATATAGGTCCTCCAGGTTAGCCTTATTGGTTTGATGCGCACCTGAACGGTTTTCTGCACACCTTTTTTTGTCTTTAATAAGTCTTTTAGCATGATATATAATGGGGTGGGATGAGGGATGAGCACATGCATTGTTCTGATATATTGATTTCTTTCCTCTCAAGAATAAAATCATGACACAAATAGAAACACATCACACACATCACAACCAACAATATGTTTTTGATATTTTGATTACTGCATGCATTGGGACAGTAGATGTTTAAATACTCTAGATTAAATTAGAGGTGAAGAAGAGCAAATTCTGATATATTTTATTGGAATCGGAAAGGTCCTCCTGGCTCAGAGGGGCCCCGGGGCCCACCAGGTTCTGGAGGAGTGAAAGGTGAGAAGGGCTACCCTGGAAACCCTGGATCACCTGGTTTACTTGGACAAAAGGGAGAGCCTGGACCACCAGGTTTTACGGTCAGTCACATGAACATCAGTTAAGGGATACCGGACAAATTATAATGAGATGATATAAAAGTTATGATGTAGCGAGGCTAAACAAAACTATTAACAGTAAACTTTCTTGAGAATATTGTGTGTATTGTATCTTTTTAAACTGATTACTCCATTGTTGTTCTAAGTAGCAAATAATTGAATGCTAATTTCTTTCCTTTTCAGTCGTTTGATTTTTAGCCCCCCTTGTTGCTCCTTGTCAAACATTTTACATAAACAAATCATTATTGTTTTGTTATTGAACAATATACTACTGTTGGTTTATTTCTAATTGAAACTTGGATTAAATAAGTGACATGTATTTCTGGAAAAGGGCCCTCCTGGATCTCCTGGACCTGCTGGAATAAAAGGAGACTCTGGCCTTCCAGGTGTTACAGGTTACCCAGGTTAGTCGAACCAAAAAGGTTCTGCAGCACTGTACGACGCCAAGATTACAGTGATTAACCCCAGTCAGTACATAATCTGATATATCTACTCTCTTCAGGACCTAAAGGTCTGCCTGGTAATCCTGGGGCTCCTGGGCTGCCAGGTGATTCTGGTGAACCTGGTCCTCCAGGTAAGTAAATTGACATCCGTCCTGAATTCATATTCATATTTAAACAATATATATTGGATCTTACTGCTAATCATACTTCTTTTCAGGTAATCCTGGTCTTCCCGGTCAAGCGCCAGCCCCAATTGTGGTAAAGGGTACACAAGGGCCTCCTGGGCCTCCAGGATCCCAGGGAGCTCAAGGGTTACCAGGAGAGCCAGGACGAGATGGGATTCCAGGTATGAGTTAATGGGAAGGTTATCTGTACTAGAAGACCAGTCAACAGTTCGAACATTACTCTGTCCTTTACTTGGGGACAAAAGTGATAGATGGATATTTTACTTATAAACTTTGGCAGTCACTGTGGAATAAAGCTAACATTTTAATTTTTTGTATTTACACTTCTGCTGTTTACATCTATGCTGAGCTCAATTTGCGAATCATAAGTGCTACTTCTAAAACTGTTAATGCACAGGACTGATGTCATATCTTTTGTAGGTCAGCCTGGTGGTCTTGGTGACCCAGGTCCTGATGGACCTCCTGGATACCCTGGTCCAGGTGGAAGGAAAGGAGATCAAGGACCATCTGGACAGCCAGGTAAATGCTTTCACCAGTTTATACACTGCTATCATGTATTATGTATAGAGACTTTAACTACATTCATCGATAAAGATGGGCAACTGGACTTAGAGCCTCTTGTTTGGATCCGTATATCATATCACACAGTTAATAAATTATTGATACAAAGACAAAAAAAATGAAATGAACCCTTTGGAATGGCCTTCATGTATGTATGCATTAATCCCAAATCTGGGATTTTACCCAAATTCAGTTGCCCAAATGTCATATAGATATGTGATTGAACATCCAAAATAGTATCTATGTTGGTTAAATATCCTTGCAAATTTGCAAACTTGGAAATAAAAGGAGCAGATGGAAATGTATTGCCTTAAATTTTTTGACTCCACGGGTTGGCCAAATTAAGAGACTTGACTTGGACTCCAGCTTAGAGACTTGACTTCCATAAATGAATTGTGTGTGTTTGGTTCAGACCAGGTGTAATAAAAGTATGGCTTAACTGAAGCAGTATTGTAAGGCAGAATGGTCCAGAATTCTTCGTGAATGCTGTACAGGTCTGATCCACAGATACAGGAAGCACTTGAGAGTTATTCAATCCAAGGGCTTTTTCCAACTCTATTTCCCATTTCTAATAATAGGCCACATGACTGATATTGACATGTACTGATATGTATGATATATTGTGCTGGAAAGTTCAACTCTTTAAATATTTAATTATACTTTGACCATACATAAATTTACACTCATTGTTCTGTTAATGCTTCAGGTCAGCGCGGTTTACCTGGACCTCCTGGTGCAGATGGGATCCCAGGTTCTCCAGGTCCTCCAGGTTTTTCATCAGCGGCTCATGGCTTCCTGATTACACGACACAGTCAGACTACAGATATACCTCTATGCCCAGTTGGCACTTCTCTCATCTATGAGGGCTATTCTTTGCTTTACGTGCAGGGTAACGAGAGGGCACATGGCCAGGACCTGGGTGAGATCACTGAAAAATTGTCACTGATATCCTTCTCACATAGAAATGCAATCTATAAAAATGTATTGTTTATAGTCTATTTTACACACTTCTGTATTAAGTGTGATGCTGAGATATGAACTAATTTCTTACTCACTGTATCTTGCTCTGATTTAGGCACGGCTGGAAGTTGTCTGCGTCGTTTTAGTACCATGCCTTTTATGTTCTGCAACATCAACAATGTATGCAATTTTGCATCCCGAAATGACTATTCCTACTGGTTGTCTACTCCTGAACCTATGCCCATGAGCATGGCTCCCATCAAGGGAGAAAGCATCAAACCCTTCATCAGCAGGTCAGAATCAAACACATTAAACCTTACATCTTTAACAGATCAGAGTTAAACACATTAAACCTTACATCATCATGAATGAAAACTTTTTTCTCCAAAAAAGTGCATGTGCACAACACAACTGGGAAAATGTTTTTCTAAATTATTCGGGAAGAACCCAACAGCATGGCAGTAAAAGAGAACAAGATTACATCATCACAACATTGAAGTACAGTAGTGGAATCATTATGATTTGGGGCTGCAGTATTGCCTCGGAGCCTGGATGGCTTGCTATTAGTGAGGAAAAAATTCTTTCATAATATCCCTTTCTGATCGACAAAACTTTCACGTTTTCACAACTTTCACGAGGAACACCCTGCGGTGTAGGTGCGGAAAGTGGAATGTTTTATCATGCTGGCCACCTTCTGCAACAATAACTGAAGTGAAGTTTCACAGCCTTTAATATCGTGGAAAAAAACATATGATCACCGAGAGCATTGTATGGTCACCACCAGCAATACGGTGCTTGTCGATATTCACACGCTGTTCACAGTGGTCATACGATGCTGGCGGAGGTGTCACATTGTCACAACAAAATGACAAGCTTTCAGCCTGTTCAGCATGTTTGAATTTACCGCGAGTAGCTGCAGAATGTTCTTTGTAGACGGTTCTCTGCAGCAACTTGCAATACACGCGGCGACGATCACACAGTGGAAGCATTTCCGCGAATTTCTTTGGGTCAAGTTGCGTCAGTGAGAAAGGGTTATTCTGACTGTATCCTAAACAATAACGTAAGGGTGGCTGTCTGCCAGCAGAAGTTGGGAGATGCAGCAGCACCAAGGCCCTAAGGATCGAAATAAATCTGTGACAGAAATGCTTAAAAGACGAAGATCTGCTTTTTTGGAACCCAGAGCACAAGTCGACAGTCATTTGTGTCAGATAACCTAAGAATATGGCTGAATTTGGTCCAGAATCTTTCATGAACATTGTGCAAGTCCGATCCAGAGCAACCAGATCCACCCGTTTGTGTTATTGCTTTTATTGTTTTTATTTACTTAAAAGAGATTGTCTTTCTTTATCATTATTACATAGATGCCTGACGATATTTAAAATCATACATAAATGCAGCAAATTCCAAAATGTGCACTTACTACTTCTTACCACTTTAGTAGCCCAGAGGTGGATGAATTCCTCTTTAAGCACCTGTTACACCTGTTTATTTCTTCCAATGAGACTTTCTTTGCCACTTTTATCGTTCTCTAAAACTAATCCAGATTAAATGCAATATGATTCACACTGCGTGCAGATGTGCTGTATGTGAAGCCCCAGCCATGGTGATAGCGGTGCACAGCCAAACCATCCAACTACCAACATGTCCACAGTACTGGGAGCCACTGTGGATTGGTTATTCCTTCATGATGGTAATTACCTTCACCTTTTCTGGGATTTTTAAAAAATTTGTTAATAAATCTGTAAAGAATGCATTTTTATTAACAGAACTAAAAATTATAACTGGGATTTAACATGTATGCATGGCCGATTTTTTTTTTTTTTTTTTCATTTCTTTTTTGATTTATTATTTTTATTTATTTATTTATTTATTTATTTATTTATTTATTTATTTATTCGTTCATTTATTTTTAATAAAAAAAAAAAGAAACCAATAATACCTAACAGTATAAAGTCCTTAGTGTTATATTTTAATCATGTGGATGTGCAGCTCATATGTAGTGTATGTGCAGTTTTTATATCACTGACTATTTGTTCTCTCTTTATGCAGCACACTAGTGCAGGTGCAGAGGGCTCTGGTCAGGCTCTGGCCTCACCTGGCTCCTGTCTAGAGGAGTTTCGTTCATCTCCTTTTATTGAGTGTCACGGCCATGGAACCTGTAACTACTATGGTAACTCTTACAGCTTCTGGCTGGCCACCGTTGAACAGTCTGAAATGTTCAGGTAAACAAATACTTTTAATTTGTTTAAAATGCTACTTGCTGAAAAACTATGACTATTTGCTGAAAAAGGCATAGATAATGCAGCCTAGTTAATACTCTATGCTACTGAACAGCAGCTTTAAAAAGGAGCTTTCATAGCAATTGCAATTCAACTCATTGAATGTGATTTACAATGTTTTTTTTTTTTTTTCCGTGAGATGTTAATTCACTTACAGCTGTTGTTAAAGATGTAGCCATGTGTATGCAGAAACAATAGGTACCATGGAAAAGCTGTTAGAAAAATAATCAAATGTGATACAAATTGGCATTTTTCATAAGTTCGCAATAAAGCTGTGTTTCTCTGATTTCAATTTAAACCAAGTTCGCTACAACCCATGTAAATATAAAGCTTGCTTTTTAGTGCAGTGCTGGTTTAATGGTTAAGGCTATGTCTTACTGAAGGCTTGGGGTAGAGATGGGATATTTGACACTGATGCATTGTTTCTTCTATTAGGTCAATAAAGAACAGTGATTCACTAACTCAGTGTGTTAAAGCTCATATCAAACAGCAAGTACCTCCTCAGTGAGGATATTGGATGCTTCGAGCCAAAAAGATTTAAATAGAAATTAAAGCGGCACTATAGTGTATTAGAATCATTATTTATATACAATAACTTTTTACTGAAAAACAGTCACACACACTTTTAGAAGTATTTTAATATGCAAAATTTCCATTAATTAATGTGAATTGATCATCACAATTTCATGCACAGAACACTTTAATAAACAAGATAAACATAATTTAAAATGCATCTTTCCTTCAAGCTCCACTAGTTGTGAGTTCAAGCCGCTGCACTGCCAACCTGCCCCTTTTGGCCGATTGAACAATGCCATTAAAGTGTACCTGTGGTGAATTAGTGCAACTACCTCTTTAAAAAGTTTTCAAAGTACGCGCAAGTGTTATGACTAGGCAGGCTCCGAGTCATCTTGCCTTCATGATTGGCTGTTCCATCCTGGTAGTGATTTGAAATCATTGGATTTGCTGGGCTACATCCCTGACCCATGTAGTATAACACATTATCGGCCAGTGCTGAGCTGCACAAGCATTAAACATAGAAATCACTGACCAAATTTATTTTTGTTCCTAAACCAGCTGATGACAGGAAAGTAGATTTGGCGAAATGTCGGCTGCATCAGACATTCTGGATTTACTGTCACACACATTATTGTCCTCAGAGTCACTAGAATGTGATGTCTCACAGTCTCCACAAGAACTGTCAACACCGCCCAAAGAGTCAATCTAGCCCAACCCTACTTCCGGGGAAACCACCTGCTAACCATAGGTTTAACCTCTGCTAGTAATCCACGGGATAAAATGACCCAGTTTTGTGCTTTTTATGGTCATATACAGGCACGGGAAAAACAATTCCTATGTATTAGTAAAATATCATAAATAAATTAATAAGTAAAAATTAGTTTATATAAATTAGTGTATATATATATACTCACAGTGTGCTCGTACTGAATGTGCTTTTAAAATCATTAGTATTGTATTTACCCTTCTACACGTTTATGCCCTATTCTGCTACTCACTGTCACCCAGAAGAGGACAGGTTCCCTTTAAAGTCCTTTTTATGATGGCCAGGGCCAGAGGTATTATGTTTTTGGGTGGTCTGTACACTTTTACGTCTATCAGTACTTACACCCAAGCCATTCAAAGGCACTTTTCTTCAAACTTTGCATAAATGCCCACCTTCACTTAAAGATGAACTGATTACACTGTGAAGGTTATAGGTTAAAGGTCAAGGTTACTGCAGCCTCATGTCTGCCATTCTTGTGAATACAACATTTCAAGAGTAGATTTATCACAAAACATCCTCATAAACTTTTAAAAACTATTCCAATCATAGTACCACTGACACCACCCTGGCACTGCTTCTTGACCTGACAGTGCACTTCCACTGCCTGCCTTGTGTACGGCACAGAGGCCTAGAACTACCCAGGAATAGTTCTGCTTCTCCCTCAAGGGTTTGTTATGTCTTCACATTGAGAAATTGAAGCACATGCTTAACTCTTCTCACTTCTCCCATCAGGAAGCCACAGTCCGAGACGCTGAAAGCAGGGAATCTTCAGACACGCGTGAGCCGCTGTATTGTGTGTATGAAGAGGACGTAACATAGCAGTGCTGACTCCAGCTTGACCCCTGACTAGGGGTTATCACCGCAGCGACTGCAACAGCTACATCGAGAACAAGTGAAATTTTAGTGGTGCATTATCTTCAAGTTCAACTCTATGGTGCTACTGTGCAACACAGCAAAAAAAAAACTGATTAAATTGTTAGTCTACTTTTTTTTTTAAGGAGTACCTCATACAGAAACACAAAAATCAACAAAAGGTGCCATGATGGATAAGTGACATAAAAAGTACATTTCATTTTCTTCCTTTTTTTTTGTTTTCCTTAAAATATTTTTTCTCATAGAACTGTGGTTGGTACACAAGCAACGTATTTTTAAAGAGAGATTTTTATACAGTACTGAAACTCTCTCCATGTTACCAGATCGGCACTTTGAACATCAATGAGAAAAACGCACTGAATAGTTACATGATGAGACTGCATTTTTTTAACGCTTTCATTTTTTTCCCCATCACTCTTTTCTCTCCTTTCTCTTCACTCTCTCTTCTCTTTCCCTACTTCTTGATGGTACTAACACTGCTGTATCAAAGAACCTATAACTCCCATCTTTTAATCTGTTTTGTAAGTAATAAAATGTGTATATTGTGTAAAACATCTTTTTAGTCTAAAATCTTAAATGCTACTTTATAATGATTTTTTTTTTATTTTAACTCTTTGCTACGTGTTCATTCACTCACACCATCAATCACTCGTTCATATTCTATCTGTTCTTCACTTACACAATATTTGTAAAAAGTATCTTTTCATGAAACAGTATTTTATATTATATAAATATGCTTATAAGAGTTATATAGACAACTAAGCTTGCATTGGCTGTGTATTTTATCATTCAGTGTCATTTCCTCATCATCCGGTGCCCTTACTACCACTGACAAAGTGTACTTGATTTTGGGCATCACCCCTCCCCTACACCAGGCACTCAGTGAGATAAACATACTTTTTTTAAACTCCATTTACATAGCAACAGTTGCATCATCAGAATATTGTTAACAGCTCATAGTACAGTGTGGTTCATATTACATTACGCATATGCAATAACATTCAGAGAGGCATTGATTCTTTTGACTGTTTTAAAGTTTTTTTTTTTGGAATTAATTCATCATGGTGTGTGAGAATGTGTATTTTAATTTTTTTATCCAGAAAGAAAACTGAAATAAAGAAACATATTTTTGTGTCAGCATATTCACCAAATATTTGTCGACACGTTTATGCAGTATTCAGTGTGCCTTGGGGTTTTTTGTTTTTGTTTTTTTGTTTTTAATCTGAAGTATGCAAAGAGCATGGCCAATAAAGTTTTTTATGTACTGTAACTATACGTTGCCAGTGTTGCATTTCAACTTGAGGTTTCTTTTACATTCTCATTTAGAGAAAAGCATTTACATCAAAGTGCCACTAGAGGGAGTGACACATTAAGTCTGATGTTTAGAATTAGCAGACATAACTTTTGTCTGTAGGGCTCTGTACATATCCTTTATTTTTTTTTTTTTTTTTTTTTTAACTAACACAGCATTTTGAGGGTATTTGGGTGAATTCCATTAGATACATTACCTCAGACCTGAGGAAGTGAAAAACCTTTGGTTAAGTAGCTTAATGTGGAATATTTTAGTCACCTTAATGAAACCTAGTAAATCAATAGGTGTCCCACATAAAGCAGTGTCCCATATTACAGCAATTCACGCCCACACTATTTTTTTTCTCTTTCTTACTCATTAACTTCATTTTACTGATACATAATGTTGCTGAGCCTCGACATGACCAACTGATGCAACCCAGAATCATAATGCCTTCTCCAAAGGCATGCACAGTGGCCGCTATGCATGATGTATATGTTGCCTCGTGCACTTCCCTTCTTACTTTAACACACTCATTACTCTGGAAAAAGTCTGGACCATTTAGATCACGTGACTGTCTTCCATTGTGCCAGGGTGCAATCTTTACGCTACCTAGCACTCCGGAGCCTTTTATTCTGACAATTTCTAATGGCCACACAGTGGTTTCATTCTGATCCTGAGTTCTCATTGCATTGTGTGGGAAATGTTTTTATTTCCACCCTTATATATAGTCATGAGTTCTACTGTCCATTTTTTAAATTTGATTTAAGCAGGGCTTTATTTTCTGTATACATTTCTTCTGCAAAGTTGCTGGAATGAACATAATTTCAGCAATTTACCAGTCCCCTTAGATCCCCTTAGATAGAACAGCAACATCTGTTCCATGACTGTGGGTTTCATCTTTCTGACATGGTTGTTTGAGAAATTAGAAGGTACTCACTGCATCAGTTCGGGTTAAAAAGCTGAGACATATTAATCACTGCAGTAATTATTTATTCAAATGTTTATTTGCTTATTTTTATTATTATATAATACTTGAATATATATTTAAATCCAAACTGCATCTTTTCTCAGCGGCTTAATTTGGATTAAGGAATATCTCACTTAGACAATGATAGCTGAATGATAGCGCAAGCTCACAGGTGTCAAACTCAAGGTCCGCTTGTGTCCGCATTGATGGAACCAAGTTGCCAATTAACACAAGGTGACAAGAGTGGATCAGTTGAAATAGACCTAACCATACACAAGTCACATTCTCACATAACTATTAAAGTATTGTCACATAACTCATATATGATTAGAACTGTATGTAGCAGTTTTGGTGGAGTTATGGTAATCACTGGCATTGTTTGTCAGTCTATCTATATGTCTGTCTGTCTGTTTTTTGTTTGCCTGTGAACAAGATCCTGACACCCATTTAAGGATTTTCACCAAACTTGGTAGGAATATCACCCTATCTGAGTCTCAGAGATTATTTGAATTTAAAGTGTCAAGGTCAAAGGTGAAGGTTAGATCAAGGTCCCAGCGTTTTGGAGACTGAGCACTTATAAATTTGAAACAAGGGCCAGTAGACATAATATGGAACACTATTAGGAACCATATAGGAACTTTAAAAAGCATTTACCTTTAATCTTGAATGACCTTAAAAAGGTCAAACCCCAACCATCTTGTAAATCCTTCAAAAAAGAGAGTTGTGTAATGAAATCCAGTACCCGTATAGGGCCTATTTGTGGCTTTATACATGCAGTGTAGCAAACAACCCTTGCAGTCTATGAGTGCTCCTCTAGTTAGTAATTGTGTGAGAAAAAAAATTCCAACCAACAGAGCAGAATGTCAATAAACTACCACAGATCTTTTTTTTAATTATTGTTTTATTAGAGTGACCTTCTTTTCAAAATTTTGCAGAGTTTTGCCAAGTGAAACTTGATCAGGTTTCAATTCAATTTCAGATTAGCATTCGGAGCAAGCTGAATGCCTTGGCTTTTTAGATGGTCTTGTTTTGCCAACCTGGCAGCCTCTGCAGTCATGGATCAAGCGTTATAGTAGCTGCCATGTTTGACTATTCACAGGCAGAGATCGCATCTCCTCGGCTTGAGTGACATGGACAGTTGTACGGGACGGCGCAGAGATGTAGCAGGTACACTGGGAGTTAGGCAGAGAGAATTATGTAGATGAAGGTTACTTTGCGCAAAAAACATTTTTGGTGTGTTGGAAAATCAGTTTTCCATTTTAATATCATTGTTAGACATAAAGTTATGCCAGTGGCACTGCTGACTGAGACGGTCATGAATAAACCATAACGTCAAACCCAGAACATGTTTTAACATAAAGATAATGAGGATGGAATGGTGGGTCTAGGTTTTTTCCGCCTTGACCTCTTCATTTGACAGCTGTTTCCAGGAACTGGGCCATACAGGAGGATATTAATTCATAACCTTTTCAGTAATGAGTTCCTCAAGAGAGCATGGCCTACAATCAAATGCCCATTCGGACTGTTTTGAAACACAAGCCCACTACGGGAAATACTACATTTCTCGAGAGGAGCTTAACTAATTACCCTGCAGCCATATATGAAAGGAAAGTCAGCCATCACATGCTACTACTGATCCAAAGGCCCGTACAGGGGCTCCCACACCCACACACACTCTGTAGTCTTTCCTAAAGTGGACAGCTTGCCTTTTACTGACGCAGAAGATCTGTCAACAAGTAGTGGTGCGCCCCATTTGCTATCAGGTGACGCAGATCAGGGTAGCTTCCAAAGTAATTTGATGAAGGATTGCAATTTTACAGTTTTTTAAGCATTGATGCTTAGCAGGTCACACCATGCTACCAACATGGCTTTAATTAGATTATGATTATAGAAAGAGGAAAGAGGATAGTCATGTATATATATATATATTTGCATTTATATTTCATCTTATTGCATTTATTCTGCATTTATAGTTCTTTTTATATATACTTCTGTATGCTATATTTTATTTCTTCTTTATTTTATATATTTTTATTTAATTTGTATTTTATATTGTTATATATACCTCTTATTATTTTATTTTATATACATTTGTTTTAATTTTTACATTTTTATATTGATATTTATATTGACTTTAACTATAAAGACCCTTAAATGGTTATAATTATATTGTTCGTCTTTGTCTTCTTGATACTGGTAGTTTTTATTCTTCAATTTTTAGGACAGTCGTAACAAGCATTTCACTACATATTGTACTATGTATGATTGTGTATGTGACAAATAAAATTTAATTTAAATGTATGGAAACAATAAAACTAATGTTAGAAGAAATGGGAGCTTGTATCTATAACATGCTACATATATAGAGTTTATGTTTACATAATGTTATGTTTACCTTACAACCACATTTTAGTACCTGTGTTTTTTAGGAAGAAGCCAAAGAGATATAAGACACGTTTCAGGTTTTTTTTGGGGAGGTGCGCTGAAAGATCAATGTTCCCGAAACCTGGTCAGGCAGATGATGAGCTCATTGACGTCTGCAGCACACTGGAAATAATTACTGCTGTCACGAGGCATCTTGCATAATACATACGCACACTCACACGCACACACACACACAATCATGATAAATATGGACAGAGCTTCTGAGGAAGGTGCTGAGCTCAGTTTGAAGGTTTCTACATTGTCATCATCACCCAGGCTGCTTTCTGGCCAGGAAAATGAGCAGCCACACACAGGTGGTGGAATTACACTCAGTGTTCCCTCTCATTTTTTCCCCTTGCTGACCAAAACCTATTTCTATTGGAAAGGAATGTTTTGAGCAGAATTACCGTATAAACCATACAGATTCTGCCCCTGCCTTGTTGACATTAACCAGCTAGCCACCATACACCCCATTTCCCTCTGGTTAGTAGATGAAGTGATTTGAAGTCAAGGTTATATATTGTCCAGAAACACTCATTCATTCATTCACCAAATCTTACTAGGGTCACCAGGTCACCATCCCAACTGACTCCAGGTAAAGCTGGGGTACACCCTGAACAGCTCGCCAGACCATCACAGGCCCAATACACACACAATCGTCCACCAAAGGACTATTTGGAACAGCTGATTAGCCTCATGTACATGTCTTCAGACTGTGAGAAGAAACCGGAGTACCTGGAGGAAACCCACAGAAGCATATAGAGAATATGAAAACTCCACATGGAAATGCCTTCTTGCTGTGAGGTCGACGTGCTAACCACTATGCCACCCGTTTCCAATAACAGAACGTTTTATTTATCTTATGCCACAGTAAGCAACTGATGAATGTCATACCCCCTAATTGCAAAGCAATGATCAACACAACATAATGTTGTAGTCAGTTTGTTTTATCATTTATGCTGTAGGAGATAAATACCGTCAACCTGATTTTGACAGGGCAGCACGGTGGTCTAGTGTTTAGCACGTTCACTTCACAGCAAGAAGGTCCTGGGTTTGAGTCACTGGCTCAGGCGTTTCTGTGTGGAGTTTGCATGTTCTCCCTGTGCTTGTGCGGGTTTCCTCCAGGTACTCCAGTTTCCTCCTACAGTCCATGCACCTAGGTGTGAGTGTGAATGGTTGTGTGGATTGGCCTTGCTGTTCAGGGTGGCTCCTGCCTCCCTTTGACCTTAATAGGATTAAGCAGTTCGGCGATTGACTGAGTGACTTTTACGCCTCTCTTGAGGTTAAGAGGGGGAACTGCAGCTTGTCACGTTCCAGCAATACCAGAGAATTATAAAGACCTCCATCCTGTGCCAAAAAGCATACCGTTACAAAGGGCTGACACTGGAGACTTCTTAAAATTTTAAATGTGTTCTCATGGAAAATATTAACACATTAATGACACTTATTTTATTTCATTAAATCACATGTGAATTAGCTGTTACTAAAGGGATGGTGATGTATTCAAACGAGTGCATTAATATAAACCTGTGATTTTAGAACAGTGAGTGTTCAGAGCAGCTGTTCGAGAAAAATAATCAACATTTTCTGACCAAAACACACCTGAGAATTCAGTACTTTCAGACACCTCAGTTCAGTAGTAAGCAGCGTTTGCCACAGCGCCTACACAGTTTCACAACAGTTTATCAATATTTGGGAATTAAACATGCGGCTTTCTGCAGTTAAACAAAATTACCAGTATCTATTTCAAGCATGTTTTAGTGCAGTTTTCTACCCTGGATGTTTTTATATGGCCTCTGACCTTTTTTTGGCTGCTGCAAACTTAATTCGTCTGTTGTGTTACTGAACAACTCGACATGTCTCTGAGCAGGAGGTCAAGCAAAGGAAAATCTGCTGATTGGCTGCTCTGCTAGTGGACTTCACTCTCTTGCGTAGGTTATTTACTCCTAAAATGGACCTTGGCCTTGTGGATTTGAAGCATGTGCACACACCACACACCCACACCCACCCACCCACATATACACACACACACACACACACACACACACCCAATAGATGGCGCCAAAATGATTGTACGTCATGAAATAAACTCAAAGAGAAATGTGTGAATCATTTCTGGCACTAATTCTGATATTCATACAGATAACTGCTTCCTGTCATTACCGTCCTCCTCATAACACTTCATCTATATCTACAATACATACACTGAGTACAGAAACAGGCACATATGCACATTTCATCAAACCTGGTTGTCAACCATGGGTAATCTGGTTGAGGAACCAAACACATATGCTTGCTTTCTATCTATCTGTCAATCAATCAATCAATCAATCGATCGATCAACCAATTAATTACTCAATCTATCTACCTACCTACCTACCGACCGACCTATCTGTCTGTCTGTCTGTCTATCTATCTATCTATCTATCTATCTATAGTATTTCCAGCCCATCACCATTCAACAAGGTCACATTTCACAGTTTAAGTCACAGAGATCACAACTTTTCTTTATTCATCTTAGTGTTTTTGTATTTCCCATTAAAAATGGTGATTTTCTTTTAACATATTTAAAGATTACATTTCACTCTCTTTGATACGTTTCTTACAGATGAAATACTCCAACAAAAGATACATACAACTTATTTTCAACATTAATCCACTTGTCCACAAAATTAGAATAATTTTCTCCTGCAGGTTTTATTTGCTATATATTTGGTTTGTCTTCCCAGATCACATTATAGTAAATGTTCTGGTCTTCGCCTGAGTAGTTATTGACAAATTGTGGTCTTTCTTGAATTTGTGTTATTTTTTGGACAGCAAAAGATGACGTGTACCTGACACGTCTCTAATGTAAAGTAAATTCGTCCAATCTCTTTCTAAGTGTAACTGCATGCACTTTCACAACAACAGTTGGAAGGGTTACCTGCAGATTCTGTTATGAATTTTAGGGGTTCTTGGACACATCTTTTTATATCAAATGATCTGCTTTCAGGCTTAATATGCTAAGGTGGAAAGTCCTGGGCAAATTGGCAGTTGTTTGAAATGTATGCCAGTAGTAAAGGATTTTCCATACAGTGAAACTAATTACAGGCGGCACGGTGGCGTAGTGGTTAGCACGTCCGCCTCACAGCAAGAAGGTCCTGGGTTCGATTCCCAGCTCGGGCGT
>JAOUQZ010000041.1:7575672-7601809 GCA_028564935.1 Neosilurus hyrtlii
GTGTGTGTGTGTGTGTGTGTGTATATATATATATATATATATATATATATATATATATATATATAAACTTTCGCTGAAGTAGCGAAAGAAGAGCAGATTGAGAAATGGGATAGCATTTTGTGAAGACGGCATTAAATAACATTGATTCATAACGTGAGGTAATTCTGATGTTCTCAATGTTTTACCCCAAAATTTTAGCATGCTCATTAAGGAAGTTGTATAAAAAGAATATAATGACTGTAACTATGGAACAGAAGAATGTGGTGTAAATTTCAGGAAATAAATATCTGTTCAGTTAAACTCTCATCAGAACGCGTACATAAAAGCATTAAAGGGCCGAGAACCGAACCTCATTGTAGTACTGAAAAGGCAGCAGACTTTTCATAATGAAACAGAACTGCTGATCTCATTTCATCCAATTTGACCCCACTCTACCTCTCCCGCATTTATCCACAGAGAGACTGGGGTCATGTGCTAGCCCGGCTTGACCCCAGTTTTAAACAATCGATGCTTTTGATAAAACGTTCTGTCTGACCAAACAAAGGCAGCAAGGACACAATGACTGTTTTTTTCCCCCTAGCGCTCAGGTCCGTGGTGGCTCCGAGTGGGACATATGCTGCTAATGCACTGTGTGAGTGACAGCCAGCTTCCCTGACGCATCATAGGTCCATGAGTTCCTTTTGACACATGACCCTGCCACCCACCAACGATCAGGAAAACAACATGACCAAAGGTCATATAAGGAGTGGCTAGCATGACAAGCATGGCCCAGTGAACTAGAACTGTACTGACAGTTTTGGCATTAATGCCACTAACACAATGTTACCGAGAATTTGTTTCCGTGCCAACATGCTATACCAGGCAGGATGGAGGTGCCAGAAATGCTTATGCAATGTAGTGCACAAACAAATCAGCTCGCAATAATGCTAACATGGACACTTAGAAACGTCTCGCTGGGAGGTCATAATAATAATAGCCAGCATATCTGTACGCATAACAACTACTGCCAAAAATATTCATACAATCCTATTTTAAGTCAGGATGCATGCGGGCACTAACGGGACATCCGAATGTGATGGCGGTTACAGGCGCAGCAGTTTTATCCAGCATTATTAAAATATTAAGGCGCACAATGAAAGTAATTCTGAAACGATGAAGTGTAATACGAGTCCAAGGCTAATGGGAAAAAACTCTAGAGATCTTTGTGGGTCCAATTCATTCACTCGGTGCTATGACGCAACCACTGCAGCAGAGTACTAAAAATTCAATCCCACATCCTCTTAAGCCATTTAGAAAGTGTATGATTGGAAGGTGGAGGGGAAAGGGAGGCAGCATAGGAGCTGAAGTCCTACGTCACCACTCATTCTAACATGTTAGGGTTGAGGGAGCTATGCAGTAACAAGTCTATCATAGTGCAATATCCACCACAGCCTGCTACTAAAAGTGGAACAATGACCACACTCCTGCCACGCAGGCACTACTTCAGAACCTATTTTAAGGTGAACTTTTCCATTCAAAAGTACTGGGGTTACCCTGTCAAGTCCTCTCTCCTTGCCCCAATGTAAAGGTCAGCCAGACCTCATGCCAATCATTTAAAGAAGTCCTTAAAGGGTGGAACGTCATACAGAATAGGGGGGGACTGTTCACAAAACTAGATTAGAAGACTACTGTAACTCAGCATCTCTAATCCTACAGCAGGATTCTGAGTGGCGCTCGAAATCTCCTGTAACCAAGAACCCACCAGGTCAAGAGAGACAGCGCGATGCTTTAGCGCAACACAATTAACTCCAGCTGTCTGAACTGAAAGTCTCTCGGACTGATCCATCGTTTTCTCTGCAGCTCTTAGCACCTTCTCTAATGGGTCTCAAGTTCCGGCATTCACACTCTCACTGGAGTATATATCTGTAACCTAATATGGTAGATAACCCTCGGGCGGAGCCGCACATTTAATAATGATCGCGGTATAATAGTGATCACATGTGTACGTTCCCAAGTCATTATTAACTGCAATATCAAGCTTAGGCAAAGTTCTGTTTCCATCGTTTTCCCTGATGGCTATTACAGACTCTAATAGATAACAGAGCCATTTATTCCAATGTATTAGTTCATGAGCTCTCAGTTCATATTATCTTCCATCTAATATAGTGTGGTAGCATATTCATCCATATCAAGATTTATTTGATGACTGTTTTGATTCAAATAAGGATTTATGTATAAAGAGAGAACCATGATTGTGTCCTAAGGGAACTGAGGTGCAGTGATAAACAGTAGGCTTTGTAGTGTGTGCGAGTAATTTACACACATACTCGAAAGATCCAGACATTCCTAGAGGTCCTGAAATGACTGGGCAACTCACTGCTAGCAACTAGCAGCCTCCCAAAACGTGACACAGGCCATGTGTGCTACAGACAGATCAACACTTTTCCAGTCTCAGATGGATGGAACTTACTACACCTCCACTTCGAAATCTTCATCCTCACCACTGCGACAGTGCTTCATGGCGTTTACACGTATTTGGTTATGACGAATTTCGCACAGCCCTCGCAGCACCTCAGAGGCACGTATTTGAATAGTTAAGCTTTGCCACAATTTTACCCATGCATGGCGAGACCGATTTTGGTGTACCGCAACCATCATGCACCAAGCAATTAAATGGCTCTGCTGTGGTGAGGTGAATTTTAAAGGACATGCGACACAACAGGCTGAGAATATACGATCGGTCCCAAAGCAACCGCCACGCCAGAATCTAACAGACTGTTTTTAATGATGGCTTTTCAATTTTTTAAAAATGTAATCCTACAAAGCGTGGATTTTTTTCCCCTCGCCTAGCCAATCAGGTTGCAATTTTAGACGGGCAAAAGAAAAACAAATGGATCACATAGTCTGGTTCTTTGAATGCAAGAAGATTTAAAGGAGAAGACAGCAAAAAGTTAATCTAAAAAACCTCTATCCAAAAATCTGTCTGTGCGCAAAATCTTGGGCTGATAGCTACAATTTTAAAGATTTTATGGGTGGATATTTAAAAACGGTCTCAAAATGATGACATCATCAAGGCCCAAGTTAACATGGAGGACTATGGCTTCAAACATCATTTCTTTCAATATTTGAGGAGTTTGTGCTTACATATATTAATCCTGGTGTTTATGGGCTCTTTTGTGGTTTCTTGTTACCAGTCAACACCTTATGAGACTAGAATATTTTGTGTGAAGTATCAGAGCTACAGGTCTAATGGTGTCTAAATTATATTGGGTGAAAGTATAACAGGTACAGAGTCTCTAGAATAAGTACATCTGCTTGTAGTGTATCGGAATAAGGCATACAAAAATTAAATTGCAGAATTAGGAATAAAAGCTAACAAGCACATTATCTGAGCAGGTTTCATGCAACATTAGTTGTATTTATTATTAACTGCAGTAACTACAGCATCAGTGACAGTCATTGTGGTTTTCCGGAGAAGACACTTTTTGACGGACATGCTTATCAAGCTGATGTGGAACTCTGTACAGAAAGTATTTCACATCCAATCCCAATTATATTTTTCTGCAAGCTAAACGGTATTATGCTGCTTTAGAAAAAACAATTCATATCTGATAAAAGCACTTCTGTCCTCCACATGTAATGTCTACTTTCCGGAGAAGACATTTTTGACGGTCAAAGGATCCCGACAAAGCCACTTAGATTATAAATAGAGCTTACAAGCAGCAGAACAAGATTGCATGAAAAAAACTTTCCAAAAGTAAAAGTTAGTTAATAATTAGGAGAGCAATTCAGAATTTTATCAGGTGAAAGCTACTATTTTTATTACAGTGGAGAGAATTGAATTCCGTACTTGCTCAAAATCTGAGCAATATTTTCCTCTGATAACATGATTTCTCGGAATTCAGAAAAGATTTCACTAGTGTAACTGGGACTACTTTTCCTCTATACAACAATAAACAAGAGACAGTCATAAAGTATGTAAGTACCAACTTAAAGGGGTCCCTTTTATAATTTTAAAAAGACAACCCTGACCATGAAAGAGTCCATATATATATATTTTTCCCCCTCACTGCACAGGCAACGATTTTAATCAAAACCTTTTCACACCTCCAACCCATATCTGTTAATAAATGGCATGAATGCATCAAAGTCCTATACTTACATGGTAACTTCGATGAGTTCATCATTCTGAGACTCGGTTTTTAAATAACTGCCCATAAAATCGTTGAAACAGAAGCTATCGGCCTCAGATTTTGCACACGGAAAGACATTAATCTTGATTACTCGGATGATCTAAAATAAAACACAAAGAGAAACTGGATCTGAGTTGATAACGTATCCAAACAAATAAACTAGAAGCAGTGTGTGAAGCTCTGCGAGTGGGATGTCAAAGGGTGGTGTCACCCCTCTCTCTGACATCATCACAGAGAGTATGGGTCATCTGACACACTGACAGGACATTGCGACTGACACAGAGAGACATGTGGTCCGGCCCCCGGTAGAGCATCACTTTTTATAAGGCATTACTTCTTACTCGGGACATCTCACAACTAGTTAATTATCCAAACTCACCGGACTGAACTGGTACTGCTTCATCAAGAGCAAAAGAACGAATATACCACAGGCAAATCATTCAAAATCTTTTCTGTAAAAAAAACAGAACTTCTGTTTACTTAAATACTTTCTAAAAATAAAAGTTCGATGAATTAATGGGCAGTCATGTACACTAGAGATTACTGCAGAGTGCTTCCCACTCAGAGCCTGAGTTCCTGCGACAGGCTCCAGACCAGACGACCGTGACCAACGGGAAGCAGTTCCCGAGACTAAGTAAGCTTCGTCGGGCAAAGACATTATAGAATTAATCTTCTGGAAAATTTCTCCTCCGAACTATGAGATAATCTTTTCGTTAACACTTTATTTAAAGGCTCAAGATACATAGTATCTTTTTGAACCCATTCATAAGCACTGCATAAATATTTTACAAGGAAACGTTGCAGAATTTAAAGAAGGCTTATGTTGAAATTCCATAAAGTGATATTAAGGATAATAAGGAAGATCTTGGAAAAGAACACCCACCGTCCTTAGTTATTAGCTCACTGATTCACATAACTCATGGCTGTATTTTGAATCCATACCTTGTAAGTTAATAATTTGAAATGAACGACGTGAATCAACGGGTTTTCTGGGGGTTTTTCCTCACTATAGGGAAACGTGCTGAAATTCTTCTACATGGTAATCCATAGGATTACCTATGGGCAATGGTGGCTTGGTGGTTAAGGTGATGGGTTACTGATCTGAAGGTCGGCGGTTCAATCCCCACCATCACCACTGTTGGGCCCTTGAGCAAGGCCCTTAACCCTCAATTGCTCAGTTGTATAAAAAGTGATAAGTCGCTCTGGATAAGAGCGTCTGCCCAATGCTGTAAATGTAAATGTAAAATGCTGAGATTAGGGTAGTATGCTTCAGTGTATACCATCGCATCAGGTAGCCTATAACTTGATCCTGACACAACAACAAAGCATGAAGGGTGTGTGTGTGTGTGTGTGTTCCTGACACCTAACCATATTTCTAAAACATGGCTTTTTCAGACAGGTGAAAAAAGGTAGAAAATGGGTTGCTAAGCACAAACGGTGACACTGAATGTTAGCATGAGACATTTTAAATAAATAACCAAAGTCTGAATTTCAACCTTTGTGAAAGTGAGTGTGTGTGTACACATGCACAGGTGCATATACTTAACACCCACAAGCAGAGCATGCAGTGTTCTGGACCAAGGTGTTCCCGTCACTTCTTTAACCTAATTCAGGACCTTACAAGTGCAAAACACTGAGCGCACTCACTCAAATACATTATTTATATATATATATACACACACACACACACACACACACACACAGTGCTTAATACATCAAAGTAGAGCAAAATATATATACCATATATTATACACACACACACACACACACACACTGAACGATTTAATATTAATTATGGCTGCAGCGCAAACGGTGACACTGAATGTTAGCATGAGACATTTTGAATAAACAACCAAAGTCTGAGCTTCAACCTTTGTGAAAGTGAGTGTGTGTGTACACATGCACAGGTGCATATACTTAACACACACAAGCAGAGCATGCAGTGTTCTGGACCAAGGTGTTCCCGTCACTTCTTTAACCCAATTCAGGACCTTACAAGTGCAAAACACTGAGCGCACTCACACAAATACATTATACACACACACACACACACACTTTTTGTACCCGACAGTAAATGGCAGATCTGTGAGAAGTGGATCGCATGTTCGTGTGTGTGTGTATAATAAACAGCCCGAAACTGTCACTGATTCACTAATCACCACAAACAAACGTGGGGTCAAGGTTTCTTTAAGGAGGGCATGCGCACAGGTAAATGGAGTAGGTCAAAGTTTGAATGCGTAGCTAAGGATATCATTAAACTTGTGCAATAACAGTCTATAACTAATGATAGACTCTGCTATAACCCTCAACCATATCTTTAAGAAAGTAAGGACACTTGACGCATCCATAAATATCAGGTTAGTACACATTATTGACTTTATGAACACGGGTTGCCCGGGGGGGGGGGGGTGTCACGCCCACAATGAATCTCTACGCTCCACATCTATTGGTCAGCCAACCAAAGTGTGACAAAGTGAGTCACATAAAACTTTCATGTTTTCACCCTAAAATGCTGACATGAGTGTCACAGAAACTGGAATGTGACGTGTCCTAAGCTGAAGGAAGCTGTTGTAGTCCTGTACAGGCAAGTGAAGTAAGTCTGTTTTGAAACTGAAGCAGAAACCAAGTGTGTGATGTACAGAAGTGGCATGTGGCTTAAGCTCCAGCAAATCTGCTGTGAGTTATCTAAATGAACAGAATGACTTGACTTTACCTGTTTGTTTGGTAATTCTGGAATTGCCAAAACAGACGCGCAACCTGGCATCCCACCTGCCAAGTCTAGGCTGCTATTATAGCATAGATCACTAACCTGCTGCTGCTGAGCATTTCCAAGAGAGGCATGATCATGAATCCTTTCACTTGATATGCACTATTTTACTGAAATGTAAGAGCTGAACTTCTTGTTTGTTTAATTGTGGAGCGGAGCACCATGGTCATAGAATATGGCTTGGACGGCTGCCCTGTATCCCATGCGTGCCCATCACAGAAAACCCAATAAGGCTGCCCTGTCACTGTGTTAATGCTGATTGGCTGTTATGTATCGCTGACTTGCATGGATTTATCATTCATAACGAAACAACCCCCACCCCCAAAATAAGCTCATATACCACTGCTCAGACTCTCACAGAAAAAAAACAATCAAACCACACAATCTCAACTCAGGTAGGCAAAAACATTTTCAGGTACATTAATATTCCTGGAGCAAATGCCGAAATCAGAAGCTTGACAGCACAAACTAACAAGACAGGTGATAAAAATGAAAACAGAAATCATAAGCCCAGGCTCGGACAACTACCAAGAGTCAGGAGCTCCACATTTAGACAGTTCCTAAGTCGATTATAGCTCATGTCTCATGGGGTGTTCATAACATAACACAAATAAGACTACAAGTGCCAAATGGCTCAACTTTTAACTCCACGGTCAACACATCTTCCTCTTTGATCTCACTTGATTGCTCACCCGTTCCCCTTTGCCCTCTCAGTGCCCTGTTGTGGTGCCTCACACTGCCCCAAACAAATGCATAACCCTGCTGTCAGAAGCCCAGGGCAGCTCAAGAAATGTGTCTCGGGTAGAGGGCCAGAGACGAAAATAACTTGTTTCTACCGTTTTTCACCTCTGCAAAAAGAAGTCTCCGCTCCTGTGTGAATACACTGACCTGTCCTGTTTACCTCAGACAGTTTGTGAAAAGCTATGCCAGAGGCCTAGACGTGAAAAGCATAGTGTGGCGATTGAGGCACATTCCTGTGTAGCTATGTGCTTGCTAATTTACATTCCAACACCACAATGAGGGCACATCTCCCAAAACCCAGATGGGCTGTGACACTGCCATTGCCAAAAACACTGCAGTAGAGGCCGATCGCCACAGAAAGACAACAAAGTAACGAAAGATTTAGGCATGTGGTCAGGGCAAATCTAACAACTCAAAAGATTTAATATGATTGGTTAAGAGGACGGCACGGGGGCATAGCATGTCCGCGCACTTCAAGAAGGCCCTGGGTTCGAGTCTCGGCCTCGGGCGTTTCTGTGTCGAGTTTCTCTCTGTGCTTGCGTGGGTTTCCTCCAGGTACTCTAGTTTCCTCCCACAGTTCAAAGACATGCACATTATGTTAATTAGCTGTTTCAAATTGCCCCTAGATATGAGTGTGCATATGATGGTTGTGCGGGTTGCCCTATGATGGTCTGATGAGCTGTTCAGGGTGTGCCCCACCTTGGCCCAGTGGCGGATGAGATAGACTCCAGCCTCCCCGTGACCATAATAGTAGGATTAAGTGGTTCTGCAAATGAATGAGTGAGTAAGTGATGACTGGTTATCAAACCGTTCGCTGTAACGTGTCACCGGGAACTGTGGGAGCTCCTCAGGTATAAACGTCTTATGACAGGAAGCACAACTATTACTTTCTCACCACAAAGACGTTTCCTGAAAAATGTGTGCCATAATACACAATCAGAGAAAGCAGATACACGTCAGCAAAACATGTACGTGCACGCGCCGCAGACAAACCCCTTCACCTGATGACGGACTGGGATGGGGAGGCAGAGAGAACGGCTGAATTCAAGGATTACGTGCTTGGTGCGAGTTTGTGATTTTCTCCCCAAGAAATAAAAATATGAAGAAAACAAACCCAACACACTCTTCTACGGTCACACTCACACAGGTGGTGCCTCTCCCTGTCCTTTCCTAGTTCCCTCGTTCGCTCATCCCTACCTCAACTATACGATAAACAAATGAGTCAGAGCCAGGGCTTGCTGAGAACACTGACTCACTCTCCTCTCATTCACACACACACACACACACACACACACACACACGGGAAGTTCTAGAATAAAGATAGAAGACAGGACAAGTAAAATACGGAAATAAGAACGACAGCTAATACTATACAGGAGAACATGATTAGCTGCCACGGTGTTATGAGTATTTTAGAAAGAGTTCTTTGTACAGTAGTTCAATAACAAACTTAACATGGGTTGAGATCCAGGCAACAGCTACTGAAACAGGCCCTGCTGTGTCATCTCTACTGAGTGGAAAGAGGTCAACACCACCAACACAAACAAGGGCTCTAGACAACATCGCCCACTACAATAACACACAAGGTCTTTGACCCTTCGCGGTCAATATCTCAATAACGCACCAGGCCTTCATGCTTTACACTCCATATGTCTGTGCGACTTTCTCGTGCGGTTACGGATACGCAGCAGGCGCGTGCTAATGGATAACCTGCAGCAGGAGGAAAAGGCTCTGCCTCCACACATCAACATAAACATCTCCCAAGTGAGCGGGTTTAAAGTAAGATTAAGTGACTGATGTGTTTACCATAGCGGTTAAGGTTTATTAATACAACACCTGAAGTTGTCTGCGTTAGTGACAAGGGGAAAAAATTATAAATAAATAAATAATACGGACATCGGTGTTAACAATCCCCAGATAGATAGATAAATAAATAAATAAATAAGTGCCCAAATTTATCAGCGTGTATCAGTGACGTTACATGCTCACCTTTAGATGCTGCAGTGATCTGCTCAGATTTAGTGAAATCGATGCTGGCGTATTCCCCGTTTTCTGGGAGGAGCACGCCAGATGTCTGAATTTGGGGTTCAGCGCTGGCACTCTCAGGCCCCTGGTCCTCCCTCAGATCCAGGGCAATGTAGTTGAGGCCATTTTGGTGTTCCACAGATAGAGTCCTTCTTGTTCTGTCAGAAGAGGCACTTGCTTCAGCTCGGTCCGAGGGGACGCCAGGTGCTTCCACTGTGTCACCTGCTGTTTTGTTCTCCACACACATCCATGTGCTGTCGAAAGACGATGAGCTTTGCCGCTTATTATCCACCACCTGAGGAACAGTGCTAGGCACCGAGGCGTTACTGTCCTGCCCGTTCGCTCCCGTCACGTCCGTGGAAGTGACGAATGTCTCCGAGCGGTGTCTCCGCCTGCCCTGAGGGTCGGCACGGATGACCTTTGGCTCAACAGGTGCGCTTGAGCTTGGATAACTATGCTCACAAACACTAAGATGTTGCAGCATGGTTGTGGGGCTTGTACGCTCCTCCCGCCAACCACAGCTCATCTCAGTGTAGTCATCCGGCTGTCTCAAAGTGACCCCACCACCACTGGTACGAATATAAGCAGGGGGGTTCCACGGGGCCACCAGTGATGAACGTGAAGACTGGCTTTTGGGTGGAAGCCCATCCACCTCCACATTCATGTAGTCCTGGGGAAGGGGAGAGTGTCGGTCCTGCCGGTGGGTGTTTTGGTTGGTGAGAGTGTCCTCTGTAGTGAGTGTGTATGTGGCCTGGTCACCAAACTCAATGTTTATGTACTCCCCAGGACTGGAGGGGCGTTCCACAGTCTCACTTGCCTGTAAACTGCGGCGGCTAAGGTGCAGGCGGTTTGGACGTGCAGAATGGCTACTGATATCGCTACAGCCATTGTGCTCAGGTGTGGTACTTGGAGAGATGTAGACAGGTTTGGCAGGTGAACTCATGGGAACATATTCGTCATGTTCACGCCTGTGTTTCGCTGGGGTTTTATATGAACGTGGTAAAGAGAAATACGAGCTGTAGGATTTGGGCATCTCAGAAGCAGTAAGTGTGTAGTAACCATCATTGGGGAATTTTCGTCTACCTGCCACCGGCCTGCTCTGAGACATATCCATATAGTCTCCATTTTCTGGACGCTCGTTTCCTCTCCGACTCATTCCCCTGGCGCTAACGTGAGGGCTGGCTGGCGTTGGGGGGTCTGCACCCCCATTCCCACCTGGGAGCATCATCATGTAGCCTTGTGAGTCCATGTGCTGAGAGGGAGGGGAGGCCATGCCCTGGTTTTGTGGAGAGGCACAGACAAGAGGACTAGGTTGCATAGGCATGTAATCTGTATCTCGTGCAGAAGGCACCACACCAGCCATCATGGGCATGTATCCATCATCTTTAAACGAGTCAGTAGCCCGCAGTGCAGGGGGGTAGTCCTGGCTGTGCTCGGAGCTGGAGCTGTAATCAGAACGAAGTGACGAAGAGATGGAGGCAAGCTGGCCGTTACTGCCCAGAAAGCTTCCCTCAGCTGCAGCCTCGTCCAGCGAGAAGTTGGTCTGAGTCATCTTCTGGTAAACAGCTACTCCACCTGCACTGCCAGCTCCCACCTGTCTGGAAAAGGAAGGCGTGCGCCTCCTAAACGATCGCGAATCTTCATCGGCATTTTCATCGTGGGAAACCTCTCCAGCACTACCGCTGAACATGTCCCGGCTCCAGCCCATAGCCATGTAGTCGCTGAGACAGTTCTCCTCCCGAATCGGTGGCGTGTTGCTCAGTGAGTCAGGTGTGTTACTGCGGACTCGGAAGTAGCGGAAGTCTCCAGGGCTAGAACCGTATTCGTCCGAGGAGTTGAAGCCTCCGTCACTGGGAGAACCACAGATGGAAGCGCTGGAAGGCCGGGTGTTGGTATCGGTGACGGAACCGTGGCCGCTGCTACTGGACATACTGATGGGACTAGTGGTGGAGGGGAAATGAGACACTGGAAGTGAGGCAGACCGCGCGTGGTAGGCGGCACCTGGTGGGGCCCGTACGTATCGGCTTCCCGTTCCACCACCGCTCTCCTGTCTACTTAAATTAGCACGAGCTGTATTAAGGTGGATCAAGCTGCCCGTGACTGATCGGAATGGCCGGTTCATGGTGCCCTCGCCTTCACTGGAGGTGCGAAATCTGTATCCACTGGCACCACTGCTCTTACTGCTAGGCGGGGTGCCGACCACAGACTCGGTCCGAGACCGCCTCTGCAGACCCGTCTGGCTTGGCGGGAGGTTACCCAGGTGGCGACGTGTGGTCATGAAAGCCATAGGGTTAGAGCCCGAAGATTGACTTTTACTCCTCGGCCTGAACTCGGCATAAGCCTTCAGGGCCTTCATGGTGTCTAAAATGGTCTCGTGCATGCTCTGAGCCACCACCGAATCGTCCACCTGCATCCATAACTCGCCGGGGCCGATGGAAGACGAGCGCCCCACCTCGATAAAGAAGAAGCTCTCCGAGTGGCCACAGCGTCTGATGTTCATCAGCTGCAGGTTCACGCACGGCGTCTCCGAGTTGAGCTTCACCAGGTGGACGGTCTTAGAAGAAAGGCAGAGCCTGTACACACCCGTGAGGTTCTTGGTCTGCCCCAGGCCCTTGGGTTTCACGTTGACCTGCCAGACCTCTTTGAAGACGGTGCCTGGGGTCACCGTACCGTAGCCGTCGTCGAACTCGTCCGCGTCCGCGTGGCCTTTCTTACCTTCGCTCATCAGGTCGCTGAGCGCCGAGTACCAGTCCTCCTGCTCGTGCTCGTTTTCAGCCACAATCGCAAAGTATTCGTCCTTGGTGTACAGAGCTATGAGGTGCTTGTTCTTGGAATCCGCCCTTTTGTTGACGGTGAAACACTGGGAAAGATAAATCACACGTTTGGGGGGAGAAGTGCTCCCTGCTGCGGCGGTAGACGAGGCGGAAGCGGCGGCGGCGGCGGTAGAGCGAAGGCTACTACGGAACTTCTTCTCGCTGTCATAGTACTCCAACCGGCTCGGGCCTGAACGGCTCGCCGAGCGCAGGACGAAGAATCTCTTATGGCCGTGTTTTTGCTTTCTCAGGTAACCGCATTTCCTGATGTCGTCCAGTCCGTCTGCAGCGGCGGCGCCGGTGTGAGCGGCCATGGCAGCGGCGGATGAGGTAGCCGGTGTGTGGCTCGTAGCAGCAGAAGCGGCGGAGTCCTCATGAGCCGGTTTAAGAGCAGACAAGAGGCTTTTCCGCGCTGGAAACTGTTGATAGTTTTCGTGATCGTACTGTTGTTGTTGTTGTTGTTGGTGGTGGTGGTCTGGCGGGTGGTGCTGATGTGCGCTTGGCGGCGCAGCGTGTTGCTGGAGCTGCGGATGGAGACGAGCGGCGGCGGCGGCGTGCAGCGGGGAAGAAGGGGGATCCCCGCCCGAGGGGCCGCCGTTTGAAGCTGGTTTCGCCCCGACGCTCCTCTGCTGCGCTTCCAGCATCAGCATGGCGGCGTTGCCTTCCGGATAGTCCGCTAGATTTGCCATTTGGTTAGTAAACGTGAGGTCAAGTTTATCTCCTCCTCGGCGCTGCGCTCAGAGACCCCATTCTTGTTTGGGGAGGGAGGGGGGGGGGGGTTCGTGTTCTCCTCCGGTAGCGGCGCAATTTATTCCTCCCTGTGATGCGCTCTTCTTCTCCGTCTCAGGAAAACACAGCCAACACGACAAGAATTCAAGCCAAGCCACTGCAACATGACCACATTACCCGTTTCTATTATCGGTAGATCCTCGCGGCGCTGCCAATACACTCCTCACTCCCTCCGTACACACGTCTCTATGGACCGCGGCACAAACAACACGTGACATCTGCGTCATCCGGCTACAGGCGAGCGTACTCTGAGCGTCGCGATCTGATTGGTCCAGCTGCAGACCCTGCAGCGATCCCGAAGCAATCGTAACGCAGGATAGGCGTGCGTCGCAGATATACCAAGCCAATGACTGGGCTGCGAGTTTTCTTCCAGAGAGGAAGGCGATTCGTTCTGGGATTGATTGACGGCGCTGTTGTCCAATAGGACGAGTCGTAGTCTTTCCCTGCTGTTGTTAGTGAGACGGACATTTAAATCTACAGGCATGCTGCAACAAGTTGGCTGTTTTCCTGGATGTTAAGAGAATAACAGTGGTCTTTTACTCTGACTGGCGTTACACAAGGAAGTGGAGCTTTTCCCTGTACATACATACTTCTCTGTACATACACTGTATCTGTAAAAATATCTGTGGTTCGTATTTATATCAGTTAGTTCAGTTAGCAACGGTGGCTAAGCTAACGTTATTCGTCATCCCTAAAGTGCTGTCTGAACCTTTCATCCTTAAGGAAAACTCCACCCTGATATGTTGATGAAATGTTTATAGTTTATAGTAGTAAGTGCTGTTTTCATCATTCCCATAAGAAGTAAAGGGGTTTCTGACTGGGTCACACGGTTGCACTGTAGGTGTGTCCAAAAACAAAAAAACAAAACAAAAAGCTGAAGTTGTTGGATTTTGAAATAATTGAGAGAGCTTTCCTCACTGTTAATCCTACTGGGGTCGCAGGGAGGCTGAAGCCTATCTCAGCCGACTCTGGGCAATGGTGGGACACACCCTGAACAGCCCGCTAATCCATCACAGAGCCAACACGTACACACTCGTTCACACTCACACCTAGGGGCAATTTGGAACAGCCAGGTAGCCTAACCTGCCTGCATGTCTTTGAAATGTGGGAGGAAACCCACGCCAGTGGCGGACGTGCTAAATGCTACACCGCCGTGTCGCCCGGAGAGCTTTCCAATGAAGCCAAAATCATTCTGTGATTAATAATAAGAAAGTTACAGGACACTTTGTAATGCCAGTTAAGGCTAATTTGCATCCATACACCACGTCAGCCCATGCTGTTCCCCAGTGTATGGTGGGTCAAAAATTACTTTTTGTAATTAGTAGAAAAATAAATCGTGTCAGTATGTTGCATAGGCAGCACAATGGTCATCATATCCGCCTCACAGCACTTCCCGGGCTTGGGCGTTTCTGTGTGGAGATTACATGTCTTCCCAGTGCCTGCATGGGTTTCATCTGAGTACCCTGTTTCCTCCAACAGTCCAAAGACATGCACGTTAGGCTGACTGGCTGCCCTAAATTGCCCTTAGGTGTGAGTGTGAATAGTTGTGTGTTGCCCTGTGAAGGTCTGGCGAGCTGTCCAGGGTGTACTCTGGCAAAACTGAAGAAAATAATGTTCCATCATTATTGAAGTACCTAAGGAGCAATGACGCAACCGAATTAGTCATCAGTCACCCACCAGTTGTCTGTCATTCTTCTTAAAGACAACTTTCCGACTGGTGTTGTTTCTCCCAACTATTTTCTGCTTTCTATTCATGCATCGATTGTGGCCTCGTTTTCACTTTCTGCAAACGCTGACACCTGTTAATTGTGTTGGATCATACAAAGCCATTGCATGAGTATGATGAAGTCCACATATAAACATTTGACAGGTCAGCATTTTGGAGGCTGTTAATCTTTATTTGTGCTCATATAGGACAAATGCTAATCGGCGTCAATGAATAATTTCGTAATAAAATTCCAAATTTCATGACTCCTATATTAAAAAAAAATTATAAGTTGTTAGCAAAAATATGTATCTGGCTGACCGAGGACTGGTCCGGGTGGGATAGAGGTAATGAAATGTTATGCATTTGATAGATTTTGTTTTTCAGGAATTTTATTAATATTTAAACTTAGTAGATAGGGTGAGTGCAAGATTTCATTTGAAACAATTGCACCTCTGTCATAAGTGTTTGTCTCAAAAATTCTACTATTTGTCCTTTAATAACAGACGATGGACGATAATCAGCAAACTGATACACAAAGGTGCCCAGGATGGTACAGGTATGTACACTCTTGGGCAAAAAAATGTCTGTATTTTCCAAATTTTTTGTAATTAATAACTATAACATATAAATATATTGAATAAGTATGTGAATTCTATTCAATAGTCAATATGGAATTGCTTTCCCTTTAGATTTTCACAAACATTCAAGTCTCTTGGTTAGACTCGCTGAAATTTTCTTGCATCTGGAAATGTCCAAATTCGTCCACTCGTACTTGACAGTCTCCCAAAGTTCAGGTGTGTTACTAAACTTTCGTCCAACTAATTTACGTTGGATTTATGCCCAGATGTTCTCATTTGGGATCAAATCTGGACTCTGTCCTGGCCAGAACAGGAGCTTGATGCCGTTCTTGTCCAGCTTGTAAGCTTTAGTGGCTTTGGCGGTGTGGGTTGGGGTGTTAAATAGTTATAAATCTAATTACTTGATATAAATTAGCTGGTGTTCACACAAACTATCACCAATGACTGGTTATGATGTATTCTTGGCTGTTACATACTTTAGCTGCTTTACCTACAAATATGTAATTTCAATGTTGGCTTTTATTTTTCATTTTTTGACAAGGAGTGTAAGTGTAACCAAGACCGAGAGAGAACTACTGGTTGTCTCCAGAAATGAATAAAAGTGCAGTCTCTTTATACATGATTTATGTACAGAAACCCAGTTCCTGGAACTATTGAGACACTCCTGCATTCATCTGTGTGATAAAATCATGTCATATTCCCCACGCTTGTCATGTCAATCACACTGCATTTACATTGTTATCAATACAGCTTTTTATTTTGCAACCACAATTTACATTTCAGTCATTTCTTAGCCAGTATTAATAAGGAGGGAATTTGATGAGCATGTTCAAGCATGGTAGTGCAGTGTGAAGTATGAGACATGGTAGTGTTGCTGCCTGACTCCAGGATCCCTGATTAACCCTGAACTTATATTGCAATCTGTGTGAAGTTTCGGTGCATATTCTAACTGTGTCCTCTGGGTTGCCAGTATTCCTCCCACTTTCATAAAACCTCAGTGGGTGGATTAAATTGCCCTTATTTGTGAATGAGTGGGTGAATATGTGTACACATGGGAGCTGTATAGAATTGGAGAGGTAGGGAAAGAAGATGGGTAGGAGAATCAAGCAGATAGTAAAGAATGCAGGGTAAATGTACCTTTGTGTTTCTACAAAGTTGGAAACACTCATCTGTATTGAATGGCGGCTTAAGAAAAAGAAGAAGGCGATGCTGTAGCTTTACAATGTCACTTTTCTAAAACTAAGAGATCCAAACCTGCTCATCCATGATAGTACACCTGTGCATAAAGCGAGGACGATGATAACATGGTTTGCCATGGCTGAAATGTAAGAGATCCAGTGTTCTGCACAGAGCCCTGCCCTCAAAACCCCACTGGACTCCTTTGTGTTGCATGAAATGAAACCTTGCATGCATGGGTTTCCTTCAGGTACTTTGCTTTCCTCCCACAGTCCAAAAACATGCACATTCGGGAAATTGGCTGTTTCAAATCATCCTTAGATGTGAGTGTGAATGGTTCTGTGTGAGTGTTGGCCCTATGATGGCCTGGCAAGCTGCCCAGGGTGCATCCTGCTGAGATGGGCACCGGGCTCCCCATGACCCTAATAAGGAATAAGCGACTTAGAAAATGAATGAATGAATGAATAAATGAATGAATGAAATGAAATGAAATGTTGACTACACTCCTGACTTCCTTACTTCTGGTCTTGTAGCTAAATAAGCACAACTCTCCAAAGCCACACTCCAAAATCTACTGAAAACCTTCTACAGAAAGTGAAGGATTTTATTCTACAGTGAATTCATTGCACATGGCTACACTGGAAAACGTCTTAGTCTAGATTCCATCTAGACACTTGTAAAACTCCATCTAGACACTGCAGACCCCAACGTTACACCCAGTATGATGCAGTCTTGGCCATGATAAAGTGGTTACTAATGGTTACTGAGCACAGGAAATACAGGACAACCTGTGCTCAAGCCAGGTGTTCACACAATGAAAACACGTGGCATGCTTGTACTGTACTCGATGTACTGCCCACTAGGCCTAGGGTTTGTAATCAGTGCCAGATTTAGTGCCAGGAAGACCATAACTTATTGTGACACCTTTCTCTGACTGCCAGCGGAAATGTGTTTGATGGCCATGTCTTGTCTCATCATCCAGTGGAAAATTCTGTAATGGCATTTGTGTTTTTACAAGCGCTCATATGCCGTCTGATATATTATCTGTGGCTGGTAAGGAAGCTACTTAATTTTTATAACTACTTTAAATATGTTTCAGCACCCCATGTTGCCTGCTATTCAGGGACAGAGCAAATTTAACATTCCATTTTCTTCTATATCGGAGCACCCAGACTGGTGTCAGTTGTGTGTTCTGTGAGCCTGATGATGAGGGGTGCAAGGGCATAATATATTTCAGAAATATATTTAAATATATTTTAGTTATAATTTCATACTGAAATAGAATTTTGCCATATTCATACATTACTGAACTTGAATAGGGGCGGCATGGTGGTTAGAACGCCCACCTCACAGCAAGAAGGTCCTGGGTTCGAGTCCTGGGCTTGGTAAGGGTGTTTTTGTGTGGAGTTTGCATGTTCTCCCTGTGCCTTTGTGGGTTTTCTCTGGGTACTCTGATTTCCAAATTGTCTGTAGGTGTGAGTGCGAACCCCATCTTCACCCAATGTCGGCCGAGATAGGCTCCATCTGCCCTGTGACCCCTGTAGGATTAAGCAGCATGGGAGCTCAGTGATTAGCACTCTTACCGTGAATAACAAAATCATTTCTCGTTTCACAATGGGATAGTTCCAGGTTCGAATCTCATGCACAGTCTAAAAACATGCACATTAGCTTAACTGGTAATTCTGAAATACAGTGCAGCTAACTGGGTTATCAAAGGCCAGCCATGTCTGTCACTTTATGTAGTGAGAAGTATGTAAAAGAACCATTGCTGTCATTTGTAAAGAGTAGGCCATCGGGTTGCCGTCAGCGAGTTTCTGCCCTGCGATGGCCTGGCGAGCCAATTAGGGATTAAGTGGTTCAGAAAATGAATGAATGAATGAGTGATTTCTGAAATGCTCTCAGGTATGAAGGGTTGTTTGTGTCTGTCTTACCTCTACAAAAGACTGGCGACCCAGACAGATAAGCAATATGGATGGATGGATGGATGGATGAAATGGCATACATGTATTCTTAATTACATTTTCACAAAATATTTACTTTTTCACTCGTTAGATTTTCAGTTTGATCTTCAAAGTACTACAAATCACAAAACCCTCGTCTTCACTTCTCCAGACACTGTCTGTACATTATATACCAACTAAAAAGGGATCAGTTTTGTGTTCTGTCTTTCTGTTATGGCTATCCGTGTGCATTTAAACATAGAAAAGCTGCGGTGTCGAACTTGAAGTTGACCGACACTGGCCCTACTAAAGTAAAACCATGGAGCGGTATGTTGTGGGCACCTTCAGCGTGCACTGGAGTGGTTTGCAGCTGAGTGTGAAGTGGCTGGTAGGCCTTGGCCCTACCACAGTTAAACTATGGAGTGGCCCGTTATGGAGACCTTTAGCGTGCACTGGAGTGGTTTGCAGCTGAGTGTGAAGCAGCCGAGATGAAAGTCAGCCCCTCCAATCTGAGGTTATGGTTCTCAACTGGAAAAAGGTGGACTGCTCCACCTCCATTGCTCAGGGATAAGTCTTTGCCTCAGGCGGAGGAGTTTAAGTGTCTCGGGATCTTGTTCACGAGTGATGGTACAATAGAGAGGGAGATGGACAGGCAGATTGGTGTTGTGTCAGCAATAATGATGGTGCTGCTCCGTTCCGTTACGGTGAAGAGGGAGCTGAGCCAAAAGGCTCTCTACATTCCAAGCCTCACCAATGGTCATGAGATTTGTGTAATAACCAAAAAAATGAGATCACAGGTACAAGTAGCTAAAATAAGTTCTCTTCGGAGGGCGGGTCTGGGCTAGGGAGATCGAAAGGAGTTAGCTGAGGTGGTTCAGGTGTCTGTTTCGGATGCCTCCTGCTTACCTCCCTTTAAAGGTTTTTTAATTGGGAAGAGATGCTGTAAGGATTATATATCCCGTCTGGCCTAGGAATACTTTGGGATCCCCTAGGAGAAGCTGGAGAGTCTCGCTGGGGGGAGGGATGCCTGGGTTTCCCTCCTAGACCTGTTGCCTCTGTGACACAACCTTAGATGAGTAGCGGGAATTGGATGGATGAAGAATATATTTACAGAACCTGGAAGGAATTTTTCAGGCAAAATGTCATAATAATAATAATAATAATAATAATAATAATAATAATAATAATATCATTTAGTGATCTATATTTTCCCATATGATTTCAGTATATGTTACACCCCTTATTGCAGGAATTGGAGTATCACTCCATGTTACATACAATATAAATTCTGACAGATATTCAGTCATTCAGAAAATAAAGAAGAACATTTATTTTAGTATATGATTAAGTTCATAGTGAAATTATATTATAAGTGAAGTGTGGGGTTGAGGAATTATACACTAAAACCAGGCATGTGCACGTCACTTTTTAAACCATGACTCACTTGCTCCTTCAAGTGGTAGATGATGTATGTGCACAGCCTAATAAAATAAAACATATATATATATTATATTATTATATATATATTAATTACATGATGGATATTAACCATCTTACTGCTGCTTCAAGTTCTTTAAAGAGGTATATCTTATAATATTAATAATAATAATAATAATAATAATAAAATTTAACCATTTCATGTTTGACCAGTTTTAAATTTTTACGTCAGTGAACTATTATAAAATTACCATCACCTGGAAATTTGGGAATGTCATTCTTTTTAGGGGTGGATATTAGTACAAAAACAAACAAACAAACAAACAAAAATGGATTTTATTTTTTTTATTTTGCTATACTGTATTAATCCTGCAAGGGAAATTATTGCCTCTGCATTTAACCCATCCAGAGCAGTGGGCTGCCACACATTGGGGTTCCCGGAGAGCAGTTGGGGGTTGGGGGTTGCCCTTGCTCAAGGGCACTTTAGGCATGAAGGTGGAGGAAGGGAAGGTGCAGCCCCCCCCCCCCCCCCCCCCCCTTCCCGCCCCAACCAAACTTTTATCCCTTCGAACCAGTGACCTTTCAGTATCAAACCACTTCTCCAACCATTAGGCTATGGCTGGCCCCAAAGGAAGCTTTTTATCTATTACTAGTCTGGAAACCATGTTATAATCTGTAATCAGTTTTGTGAAGCAGGAGGAAGTTTCAAATCTTTTTACCTGTTGTTTGCAAACCATTTCCTTTAAGCTCAGTGCAGGCACAAAGATTCCCTTCACTCAGTTAAAACAAAAAATACTTAAAAGGATCATTATTCGGGAACACATCTATTAGAAGGAGAACAAATCTCACTGTTCTGGAGAATTGAACATGATATTTTTCACAGTTTAGCTCTGCAGATTTGATGTATTAATACCCTTTAATAAGAGCGCCCTAATTTGTCATACTTACACAGATAATCATTTTCAGAAACATGTTCAGGAGTTTGTTATAATCTACACGCAGGACGACAGAGAGGCTTTAGAATTGTGTAATCTGGTTAAGGGTGACCTTGTCACTCTGTGTACTTCTTATAAGGAGCCACTTGGCCTAATCCACACAACATCTAGGTCACCATCTGTGGCATTTATACCTCTGACCACAGAATGGCGTTGTTTTATTATAAGTGAATGTAAATCCCCGTTATGGCCTTGTTGCAACATTAAGAAACACATCTCCCTTGGAAATAAAATGAGGATTTAGTGTTAACTGTAAATGTTTATTTATGCATCAGGCTAACATCAATTCTTTTCCCCAACTGTTTTGGTTAAATTTGTATTGATTGATGTTTTGATTTTTTTGTTACAGATCTGAATAAAAAGGCCTTCAGAACTAGGAAAGACTGAACACTTGGAAGCCCCTCGCTTAAGAGTGCCCATTTAGTGAAGTCTATGTGTTTTATCTTTTTAGATCATTTTAGATGAATACAAAGGTTTCCTGGTGAAACCACTCCAGCTCACGGATTTAGTATCTCTCATTCACCTGTTTTACATCTTGTTTTGGTTCTGTGTGAACAGACACAGAACCAAAATAAGATGTGAAACGTGAACCTTCGCATACCCGATAACTTTTCACTGCAACACTGATGCGTATATATAGTGAAAAAGATCAAGTGTTATAAGAAACAGTAGAAGGCATATGATTTCAAAAGAAATAAAAGAAAAACCTGTTGCAGAAGTCATTGACACACAACAAATAGTTTCGGAAAGACATTGTGGCCAATTCAACTTTATTTCCAAGAAATAACACTGTATTTCAGGTCAATTTAAAATACCTGGTAAGTGAATTTAAAATATGGCCTTCATAGAAATACCAACTCACATCTTAACCTTTATCTCATGCACCTGACAATCTGCTTAGTTGGATCAGGTGTAGCAGCTTATGGCTTGAATTAAACACTGCAGGATTGCAGATCTTCCTGAGGAGATGCTTTGTGTCCTTAATACATGATTTCAATGTTATATCTGAATTTCATTCGCAACTCATGTGGAATAATTAATTGATGTCATGATAGTACAGAGATTTTGTCTCGCCTTCAGCGACTGTACTTGTGATTATGTATTTTTTAGTTATATAGCAGCAAAAAAAAATACTGTACATTTGAAAAGTTCACTGACACTGTACAATTTAAATTGTATACATTGCTTAAAGGTTTGTGCATTATTGACATCCATGGGAGTCCATGCTAAACATACCCCTTGAGATATGTCTGTCTGAACAATATTTTAGCAATAGTTCTAAGATCTATTCTACCACTGTATCACTTGAACAGTCTGGGAGATATTAGTACTATATGTCGTTTTTATTCAGTTCTTTTTATTCAATAAACATTTTTTATATAGTTTATTTTTATGCACCAAGGTTCTGCTGCTTATTTCCTGGCCAGGAACCACTCCATAGTTTTCTTCACAGGTGGCAAGGATATTTCTTTCTTATAGATGATAGGAGCCGGAGTTTGAAACGTGCATGCAAATGGAAAGCGCACAGTTCCTTTATCCCTTCATCCAATGTCTTACCCTCACTTCTCTGCTGCTGATCCAATCCTCCTCTTGCTGAGCAATGGATTCCCAGTGGGTAAGTTTAGTTCCTCATGTGACTTTGGCTTGTGTCACAAAGGTGCTTCATATTCAGAATAGGCCTGTAATCTGTCAGGATGGGGTTCAAGATGGAGAGACAGTGCTGGAATGTTCCACTCAGCATCCGACTTCCTGGTAAGTGTGAGTTACTTGGAGCATTTAAAGTTCATTCAGTCCCAGAAAAAAATTACCACCAATGTTTTAAAAATGCACATGACAACATGCCGTCTTGAACCGGAACAGGAGCCATTAATGATAAAGTCCAGATTTACGAGACAGGCAGGACTAAAATATCCGGAACTCAAGCCACTTTCACCAGACCAAGGGAAGGAGAGAAGAAGGCTGAATTAAAAAAAAAAAAAGGACTTTCTGGTTTCATTTATTATCTGTGTGAAGTTGCTGTTTCAAGGACACAGGTCAAAAGAGCACAGGTGAAGGCTTGTGATGGTGTATCATGAAGTTAGTGATGGTGTATCATGAAGTTGCCTTCATCAGCCAGAGTAACCTGTGCCACCTGACGCACGGCGGAGATCTTCCTTACCGCCTTCTGAAGCATTATCTTAAAGTCCTTGTTTTCATGCCTGAAAAACACCACACAATAAAGAGTGTACATCAGCCTAATCACATCCATATTTTATTAAACACATGCATTAGCTGTACATGCACTAAAGAAGGGATATTATTTAGACCTACATTAAGTCATTATTACAATTAATGCAGCCCTAGTAAGACATAAAGAACATAACAGACAACACAAATAGACACATCTGCATGCCAAACATAGCCAGGCATCTGGTTTTCAAAAGCCGGCCACATTCACAGCTATCCATACCAGAAGAGTGCAATGCCATCTGAAAGGAGAGAGCATGTGTAGAACTGCTATATTTGCTCTATTATTTCACTTTGATTACAGTCTTTGTACTGATGTAGGGAAGATCTTCATTAATATCCTCGAAGGAGATTCAGCGCCAGCTTCTGAACCAAACAGCTTTGTAAGGTATTCAGTACATGCACGCACTCACACACACACATGGTATAAAAAATGTTAAAGAATCGCGATAACTGGCAGATTATAGCTTGAGAAACATAACTTGAAAGTAGAAGAACTGAGTTAATTCATAGTTGGAGAATGTAGTTTTAATATAATGGCACAGATGTGCTAATTGTGTCCTATGTCTCCCATCCCAGACACCACATTCAGTAATGTTATACATTCTCCATGCATAACATTACCTCAGTTATTCTTCTTTGCAAGCTCTTTCTCCGCTTTCCGCCTCTTGTATGCAGCTATTTCCTCCATCTGCAAGCCATGTGCCATTTGCCTGCAAAATATTTCAGAAAGGATGAACAAGAAAGACACACAGACACACTGCCAGCTCACAGGCCATGGGATGGCCCAGTCTTACCCCGATTTTAGTTCAGGTGGGACAGGAAGGGGTTTTGTGAAACTGTCTCGCCCAATGAGCCAGTAGGTCTCTTCTGTACCTTTGCCCTGTGGAAGACAGTGGATGAGTGTGTCAGTGTGGAAGCAATGCATCATGTGCAAAGAAACCAGAAAGGATTTGAAAAAATAGAAAATGATTATGTATGATTTAAGAACAAATACAGATATACAGATATGAGATATACAGATATGAGAACAAAACTTTCACATATACTCAAAGCATCTCACAGTAAAGGGATACTAATCAGAGGAACCAGTATAATAATATTTAAAAAATTAATTAAATGCTAACGTATTGGTTAGCACGTTTGCCTGCCAGTAAGAAGGTCCTCGGTTTGAGTTACCGCCCCTGCGAGGGTGGTTCTGTGTGGAGTTTGCCTGTTGTTCTCACATTTTTATGAGTTTCCTCTGGGTACTCAGGTTTCCTTCCACAGTCCAAAGATATGGACATTGGGCTAATTGGCTGTTGCAAATTGCTTCTACGGGTGGATGTGAGTGTAAATGGTTGTGTGTGTTGCCTCCTGTGATAGACTGGCGAGCTGTTTAAGGTGTACCCCGCCTTCACCCAGAGTTTACCTGGGATAGTCTCCAACCTCCCCGCGGCCCTAGCAAGATTAAGCAGTTCAGCAGATGAATTAATTATTTTTCTCCTGTCCAATTAATCCAGTGTAAACCTGTATCCACTGGACCCTGCATTGTAGAAACTGCACCAGACAGTAAGCTAAGCTCAGGAACAAACTGGGCACCATGGAGGTGTGAAGTGGCAACACTTCCTGCTGTATCACTGTGTCTCCACTATTTGCATTTGTTTGATAGTACAGTATATTATATTGTATTTCTTTTGCCATGTTTTTCACTCTTTTCAAACATAGACTTTTCATCCATTACAGTAAATGTTTCTGTTCCTGTATTCTCTCCAGAGAGGCTTTGGGTCTTACCTTCAGTTCAATCCTGCCTCTTAACTGGACTTTATATCCTGCTTTCAGTTCCATCAGGATTTTAACTGTGCTGGAATGAACATGTATTCGATAGGCTGTGGGAAACCAAGAGCACAAATCAGTTGTAGTACACAGTTAAACCCTCAAGAGAGAACCTAAAATATAATATAATATAATATAATATAATTTAATTTAATATAATATAATATGTTTTAACTCACGCATTCCAGTGGACTCCATTCTAGAAGCCGTGTTGACTGTGTCTCCAAACAGACAGTATCTGGGCATGGTCAAGCCAACAACACCAGCTACACAAGAACCTACATAAGGTTATATAGTACATGTATAAGACAACAGCTATTTAACAGTATTTTCACAATAATCAAAACTGCTACTGATAGATACATTTTAATTCACTTTAAAAATGGTAGCAGGGCTCCCCATGGGCTTTGTGCACATAGCAGTACATTGCTGACTCTCACTCACTCATTTGCCGAACCGTTTATTTCTATATTAGGGTCGCTGGGAGGATGGAGCCTGTCTCAGCCGACACTGGGCAAAGACGGGGTACACCCTGAACAGATTGCAATACCTTTGCAATGTCAACGCACACAGCCATTCACACTCACATCCACACCTAGTAGCGATTTGGAACAGCCAATTAGCATAAAGTGCATGTGGGACTGTGGGAGGTTATGGGAGTACCTGCAGGAAACTGACGCAAGTATGAGGAGAACATGGAAATGCCACACAAACACACCCGAGCCCAGTACCTTCTTGCTGTGTGGCAGACGTGCTAACCACTACGTCACCATGCCACCCAAGCAATACAATGTAATATGGTAATTTATTGACCTGAAGTTTCATGGTTAATACAATAGTACATCTGTCCATTCTTGCACCATTATGTTTTGGGTCAAGGGTCAGATGCCCTCAAACCAGAAAAATGCTGTTTAAAAATTCTAAACTGCTCCACATGTGTCCCTAGTTATCTAAT
>JAOUQZ010000041.1:7601909-7619366 GCA_028564935.1 Neosilurus hyrtlii
ATTTAAATCCTTATTTCTTCATAAGTAGAGCCTGGATAAAATTTATCATCAGAAAAGATGCCATTGCAGTTAAAAATACTGATCCCAGAAACAGTACAATAGAATATTTTTATTTTTGTCAATTTTCAATAACTTTTACTGATTATTTCAAATAATATGGCTTAAGCTTTCAAAACATCAGCACAATAATTAATTAGGAATGGAAAAAATGCACAGCTCACAAAAATCTTTTGGGGAGCTTCATTTTTAAACAGTGCTTATTTTATGTGTGAGTAAAATAAGATGAATATATCATAATAATAATAATAATAATAAGAAGAAGAAGAAGAAGAAGAAGAAGAATTTCTTGCTCTTGCATATTCAACACGAAACCAAGTTGTCTAACCTGTGTGAAGTCCAATTCGGATTCGAACAGGTACATCAGGCATGTGTCTCATTTTAAATGTTCCTACAGCACTGAGGATATCCAGGGCCATATTGGCGATCTCAGCTGCATGTCTGGTCCCATTGGGCACAGGCAAACCTGACGCCACCATGTAAGCATCCCCTATTGTTTCAACCTTACAGAGAGAGAGAGAGAGAGAGTTCCTAAAATAAGCTGCACATTATAGGATGTTTATCCTGCTTCAGTCTCAGTTAAAGTAGTAAACAATCGCAGAATACCAACATCCTTTAAAAAAAATCAACAGAATGATCACCAGCCACATTAATTCACAATATTATTGTGTAAAACCTTAGTGATATTAATACAAATCAGCTTTATGGTGAAGGGACTGTATTCTTTTATTTGCCAAGCCACTTAATGCTATTATAGTAATGGGGAGGCGGGAGCCAATCTCAGCCAACACAGGGTGAAGGCAGGGAACACCCTGAACAGCCCACCAAACCATAGCAGGGCCAACACACATACAACCATTTACACTCACACACATGGGACATTTGGAACAGTGAGTTAACCCAATCTGTATTATCTTTGGACTGTGGGAGGAAACCAGTTTACCCAGAGGAATCCCATGCAAGCATGGGAGAACATGCAAACTCCACACAGAAACACCTAAGCCCAGGATGAAAACCCTTTTGGCGATGCTATTATCATAGAGTATTCTTGGAGAGGTTTTTACAGGGTAGATCTCCCTACCTAGGTTAAGTTTCCCTGACCCTTTTATTTATCCATAGTTAGGACCAACATGCACTTGTGTTGCCACACTTGCATGGGGGGGGGGCATTTACACTCACACTTAGGAGCAATTTGGAATAGCTAATTTGTCTAATATGCATGTCTCTAGACTTCATGAGGGAATCAGCACACCAGAAGGAAACCCATGTAAGCACAGGAAGAACGTGCACAGAAATACCATCGCAGGGCACAGGGCTCGAACCCAGGACCTTATTGCTGTGAGGCGAGAGTTCTAACCACTGTGCAGCTGTGCTACTGTGCCCTCAATGATAATATAACATTATTTATTTATTTTAATATTGTGTACTTTGTGACTGAAATAGTAAGTTTTGGCTTCCCTCCACATCTAATTGAAGGTGTCCAAGTAATCCTCATCTCCCACAGTGCTTATCCATGCTTGAAGCATAACAGTCACTAGTATTTGCAATTAGTCTTAAAAAAAATCCCATTCTTAAGTAATGGGTGTGTATAAAACACTGTTAGACAGCAGTGTTACTACATTGCTACACATTGAGTCTGCTCATAATTTGGTGTAACCATGGCAACATATCAATACAGTAAATGAAGGATCTGACTAAACCAGATACACTCTCTGGCCAAATAGTAGAAAAGATACCTTATACACATCATGGTTGCTGATGATTGCATCAAAGAGTGTGTAGAGGTCATTAAGAAGGTCCACCACCTCAATAGGCTCACTGTTAGCTGAAATTGTAGTGAAACCAACAATGTCACTGAAGTAAACAGTGACACTGTCAAAGTACTCCGGTTTTACTGTGCTTCCCAACTTCAAGGCCTCGGCAACTGACCTGGAACAAGAGGAACAGCAAGAAAATAACAGACAATAAGAGAATGGGATTGTGGGGAAGAATACGTTTACATTGTACGTACAGCTGTTTACTGTAAGAGCTCACAGAAATCAGATCATTAGAGGACCTGTAAACTGTGATTTCATCAGGCATATTACCTCTAAGGTTATGTTTTGCCCTCGGTTTGTGTGTTTGTTTGTTTCTTACCAGGATTACGCAAAAGCGTGTGTGCAGATTTTCATGAAATTACCACCACATTTTGAACTTTGGACAAGAGAGACTTCTGGAGATGATCTGGATCTAATACTAGATCCAGGAATTTCTTAATGATTCTTTAACACTGTGGGAAAGGGCTTTTTTTTAACCTTTTGGTTCATATGGGGGATTGCTGGGCTTGATAGAGTTTTGTGCTTTCCGGTGCGGTATAGTAGAAAACTTATTTTAAGCTCTTTAATGGCTATCTAATTTTCCTCACAGTTTTGGAGGTCACAGATTAGAAGCAGGTTGGCATCTATTGGCTGATGGCAAATGTTTGGTCATTACATATAAATATGTTTAAAGATGCATTGCAGATGACTACTGCAGATCTAGCATGCTAAATATGTGGACCTGTTGATGAATGCAAATCCATAAGTATGAACTGCATGTAGTATGTGTTGTGATTGCTAAAAGCTGTGGGGATGAGCTACAGCCACTGAGAGTACATTTTATATTAACAAGCATGTCTACAGCAAGTGTGGCAGTAAAGTACAAGTGTGCGATTGAACTTTCCCGTTGGGTCATACAGTAGATTATTTATATTGTTCGATTTTTGCAATGAATTACCCAGGCTATTCCATCAATGGAGTTTTTTCCTTGATGGCATGGGGATATGCCAGGATAATGTCAGGATTTATCAGGCTTAAAAAGTAAAAAGGTAGTTCAGAGGAATAATTTTCACAGGGTAAAACCCCATTGAAAGTCAGTGTAGAATACTGGAGAAGATTTTACTGTGTTTTGACTGTTTTATCCATTATACATAATCTCATTAATATTATAATAATAATAATAATAATAATAATAATAATAATAATAATAATAATAATAATAATAATAATAATAATAATAATAATTCACGACGGCAGGGTGACATGGTGATTAGCACATTTGCCTCCCAGCAAGAAGGTACCGGGTTTGCTTCCCAGGCACGGGGTGTTTCTTTGTGGAGTCTCCCCGTGCTTGTGTGGGTTTCCTCCGGGTACTCCGGTTTTCTCCCACAGTCCATAAAACATGCACAGTAGGTGTACTCTGTCTTCGCCCAGAGTTGGCTAAGATGGCCGCCAGACTCCTACCTACGCCAACTCTAATTAAGATTATGCAGCTTAAAAAAATTAATGAATGAATGAATAAATAAATATAAATAATAATAATCATGAAACTCTGGATGGAAATTAATGCCGTGATGTTGCATTAGAATGTCTATACAGTATCATGAGGAATGTCATTTGTAATAAAAAAACTATAGGGGTTCCAATGAATTAGTGTGCAACTTCTTTGCCCAGGCAGTGTAGGTGTAATTTATGCAACTCACGGTGGCAGCATCTGTGTGAGCAGTTTCTCGGTCTTCTGTTTCTCGATTTCCAGCTCCTCTGTCCTTTCCCTGATCAGTTCCTCCAGGTTAGAGGAGTATTGCTCCAGCATTCTCAACATGGAGTCTATGATATTAGTCTTCTTCCCTTTATTTATGTTCTTGAACTGAGGGAAGGGAGAGATAGCAGTGAGGCTCACACAGAGATAAATGAATGTGGTATATCTTAAATGTCGATTAGTGTTGTTGTGCTTGTTATTATGGTAAAAGTTATTCCAGTAAAAGTTTTATTTTATTTAAGATTTTATATATTTTTTATTGTAACAGGAAGTTTAAATAAATTGTATATGCTGAAGGTGAGTGCAATATTCACAAATAGTCCCTAAGATAAAATGTAAATGGGACTATATCCAAGCCTGAGCCAAATAGTTGTTTTAATATATTCTACAGGGATCGTTCGAAGAGATTTTTTGGTTTATTTTTTTTTACACCAAACACCACCAAACATTACTTTATTGGCCTGTTTTAAAGGACAGGCCTGCAGTTGCAGTTTCTTTTGGCTGATGGCAGGGGAAGATGCTATCCTAAACACTATATGCCATGTGTTAGTGTAGCAACTAGCTGAGGCTCCCTTCTAAACCAAGCCACTTAAGGTTAGCATCAGGTTAGCATGCTAGCTGTCCGGCTCTTCCATAATTCTAGACTTATTTCACAAAAAGCAGCAACATTTAGAAGCATACTATTTGATAGTAAAAACATATTTTATCTATCTATCCATCCATCCATCCATCCGTTTGCTGCAAGGAAGAGTCCTTTTGGAAGAAGCTCTAATATGTGGCTATGGGGCAAGATTTCCTTCTAATGTGACCAGATTTTCATGGTGTATTTTCCATTTTTAAGCATCATAATACTGACGCTCCAAATGACCATGACAAACTGTCAGTGTCCGCCATTTGATTCAACCATTATCCACTAGGAATAAAGATTTTTAATCCTGACCAATCAGATCACGCCATTCCTGTCATTCATAAACCAATATCTCTTTTTCTATTCATACCCATTGGATATGAACATTGCTGTGTGACTACTAGACTATTACCACATATACAATTAGTAGCAAGATAAGACAAGAAGGATCCCAGAAGTGATTGTGACTAATATAAAGCTAACTGCTAACACTAGTCAGTTGGCTCTTCTGATCATTCTATAATTATTCAACAAAAAGCAACACAATTTGGATTGAAAGCTTTTGATGGTAAGAACCTTTAAAAGTTCTATGTATTTGTTTCCACCAAATGAAAGTGAAAAGGTGGGCCACCTGATCAAAGATCTCATCAAATGTTGGTCTTCTATCAGGCTGCTCATTCCAGCACTGCTTCATTAGTTGGATGCACTCTAAGGGAGCATGGTCTGGAGATACAGTGGGTCTGCACAATGGTGGAGGCTTCTTCACTTTCTGAACAATTTCTGTTGCAAACAAAAATAAATAAATACTTAAAGGACAGGTAACCAAAGCAACTCTTTTTTTTATTGAAGTAATCAAGTGTTATAAAAGTAAGTTTCCCAGGTCTCCCTGAGATGCGACTTACCCTTAGCAGATTGTTCTAACATGCAAAAAGGCGGCCCTCGCACCACCACTTCCTGCATGATAATGGAGAAGCTGTAAATATCCCCTGCCAGACTGCCTTTCAGCCCAGGAAAAGAACTTCTCAGTATCTCAGGGGCTGTCCACAGAAGCTCTGTGTAGTGTCCAGTTATCAGCACACCCAAAGGGAGAAAATTTAATTAGAGTGGTATAGAAATAAATATGAACAAATCCAGGCAGGAGACCTAAAACTCAACAATTCTCATAGAGTTGGCAATCAAAATATTACCCACCAGGAATAGTACCTAAAACCAATATCTACATCCTCAAGATGAAAAGATAACAGAGTACATCTGTACTCACCCTCAGGTTCTGGCTCTACATAAGTGAACCTCTGGGACTCTAACACTTCATTGTAGCCGTAGTCAGTCACTTTAAGCACGAAACGCCCATCAACTACACAGTTTCTGGACTTCAGCCTTCCATGACATACGTTTCTGTGGTGAAGGTATTTCATTCCCTGCAAGTCAGGAATATTCACAGAAAAATACTCATATTATAACCTGCTGCATTTATTAGCTCAATATAAACACCCCTCTGTCTTATCAACCAAGATTTTATGTCTGATAGAGGATGCTACCTTAATGAGGTCCAGAATGAGGGAAGACTTAAACATCCAGTCCAGTTTGACATCATCATTATGTAGCAGATCCTCCAAGCTGCCACGGGAACAGTATTCTGTCACTATGGCAAAGACCCCACAGTCGTGAAAGAAGCCCATGAAAGGGTTAACGTTCTCATGCCTCATGTCTTTCATCTGAAGATGAAAATGTTAATGCTGCATGAATCACTTTACATACAAACAAGATGGAAATGAGAGAAAGCACGTTAAACGGTCTAAAAGGTTTACAAATGCTAACCATACTATCTGCACGACAGAGCTCCATGTAGACCAAACGATAAATACAATTTTTCTTTCTTTTTTTTTCTTTTTTGACCCAAATGCATTCACAAATGTTTGCGGACACCTGACTATCACATTCATTTATTTATTTTTCTAAGCCACTTAATCATAATCAGGGTCACGGGGAGGCTGGCGCCCATCTCAGCCCTTTCTGAGCAAGGGCTGGGTACACCCTGGTCAGCTCGCCAGGCCATCGCAGGGCAACACACACAAACAACCATTCACACCCACACCGAGGGGCGATTTGGAACAGCCAATTAGCCTACTGTGCATGTTTTTGGTCTGTAGGAGGAAACAGCAAGCCACGCAAGCATGGGGAGAACATGTAAACTCCACACAGAAACGCCCAAGACCGGGAATCAAACCCAGGATCCTTGCTATAAACATGCTAACCACTGCGCCTCTGTGTTGCCCCCTGACTATCATATACAAAGTATAAATAAAGCTGGAGGCAAAGTAGAAACTTGTCTCAAATGTCTTTATATGCATTAACATTTATTTCTCCTCAGTGGAATTAAAGGTTCCCATTCATTGGTGAATGCCTCGTGTTTAGTCTTCCATTATCAGGTCATTTTGGCTAAATACAAAGGTTTCGCAGTGAAAGCACCCCAGTTCCCTGCCTTAGTATCTCCAATTCAACTGTATTGCATCTTTTCTTGGTCCTGTGTCTGTTTACAATAACAATAATAAGACTATGTGATCAGAGTCACAAAGTTTTAAAAAAAGATAAATACAGAAGAAGGTAACCAGTTCCAGAGAAGTTCCAAAATGGCGATGTTTACTAATATCATTGCATCTGGTGCAGGGTTCACTGACACTCGCATACAGGAAAAAGCAAATGGTTTCAGAACAGCATCATGGCTGATTCCATTTTTATTTCCAAGAGATACCACTGGATTTCATGTTTGTTTAATATGCATGGGAAGTGAATGGGCCTCCTTTAAGCAACCCAAACCTGGTCCAGCATAACAGCGCCCCTGTGCACAAAGCTTGACCATGAAGACATGACTTACAGAGGCTAGTGTGGGGAAAACTGAGTGGCCTGAGCCCTGACCTCAACTCCACCAGACACCTTAGGGATTAATTGGAACTCTGACTACATGCCAGGCTTTCTCATTTAACATCAGTGCCCAACCTCATTAATGCTCTCATTCCTGACAGTTGTAGCAGCAAAGAGGGGGTCATTTCCATATCAGTGCCCATGGTTTTGAAATGAGATGTATAAGATGCATATAGTGGTGTGACGATGACTCCATATAGGGAATATATCTCTACTGATGACTTGACAATGTGTATAGTTAAACAATGATTATTCATGTGCAGAAACAAACGATTAGAGTTTGAATATTAAATTAAAAACAGTTTGCTTAGTAACAAAGAGTTTATTGAAGTGAATCAAACAAATCCTCCAGCAGCCCATATACTACAAGGTTTATTAACAAATTTCAAAGACAAAAACAAAATAATTAACTTTATGCAATTTAAGATTTTCTTTCACTTTCATCTTGCAGTCACAGACTGATTTACAGTCAATTTAAAGATGGAGTCACTCCCCTCCTACATTATTTAACATAACAGGCGACCTGAAATGATCTGATCAACTTAATTTATTATTATGATTTGAAGTTATGGTGTCTAAGTGTGTACATACAGAGGATTTGGTAATAATAACTAGTATTCAGGTAATGACTAATACTTGATAACAATAGTAAAAAAGAGAAAAAAATGCTTTAAATGTTTAGAAATGGAAATATCTAGCAGTGACTCACCAGTTCAAACACGTCAGTGGTACTTGGGTTGATTCTCCGAAAGTTTCCATGAGGAAGTCTTTTTAGCCAAGCCCAATCTCCCTGCAAAACGATACGTAGGATTAAAAAATAAAAAATTGTCACATATTTTTGAATTTTTTTTTTTTACAGTTAAATAAATACAGTAGGGATGGCATGGTGGTGCAGTGGTTAGTACACCCGCCTTCCCAGCAAGAAGGTCCCCAGTTCGATTCCCGGGCTCGGCCATTTCTGTGTGGAGTTTGCATGTTCTCCCCGTGCTTGCATGGGTTTCCTCCAGGTACTGTTCCAAATCGCTCCTAGGTCTGAGTGTGTGAGAGAATGATTGTATGTGTTTTGGCCCTGCAATGGTCTGGTGAGCTGTTCAGGGTGTATCCCGCCCTCACCCAGAGTTGGCTGAGATGGGCGCCAACCTCCCTGCAACCTTAATTAGGATTAAGCGGCTTAGAAAATTAATATAGAATAGGTGAAAGTTGAATTTTTAAATATTATAATATACCTCATAGATGGCAACATTTGAGTTCTCATAGGTGGCTGGAGATTGACTAGAAAATGGCGAGTTGTGGCTGCGCTCTGAGATGCTTTTTCTTGTATCGCTGGTCTTGCTTTCCTCCAGACTCATCTTCTGGATTTGGGAAAGTGTGTCAGTCATTAATGTGTATATTTATTGCTTGTATTTGCATAAAAACATGAAAAATTTTACCTTGTTACTCAGTGATGGGTTAATGAAGGTGACATCAGCCAAGGTCAGTAGTATTTTATTTGGGCCTCTGACTAATTGAATCTGATTGAGTCGCCGCCTGGGAGACACAATAACAAGAAAAATCTGGTTCAGCAATAATCTGCACTATGTTTAAATCAATGCACTTTTATATTTCTTCTTCTACAGTCAACTTATATTTATGCCATATACTACATTAGGATGTACTGTATAACAAGAGATAACATAATTTTACCTTATAAAGTAAAAAGAAGCAACAATACAGAACATTAACAGAAAGACACAGAAGAAGAAAATAATCAGATGGAAAGGATCCACACCTGTTGAAAGATGGAAAGAATTTTTTTAGACCATTATCACTGATCGAACCGCCTAAGCATCTAGTAATGGATATGAATGCCTGTGTTTGAGTGAGTGACTGAGTGAGTGAAGGAGGCATGTGTGTGTGTGTGTGTGTGTGTGTGTGTGTGTGTGTGTGTGTCCACCCACCTCCCCTACAGATGATTCCTTGTGTGAACCAGCACCTGGAGTCTGTCTTAGGCGGCCCAAATCGAGGGTAGTGAATGGACTGACCAAGGAAGTGCACCATTTTTGTCTCCATCTCTATGCGGTAGCAAGGCCTCATTTCCCATGATAAGCCGTCTGTATCCAGCACTTCGTAATCCAGTAGAACCAAACCTGAATGGCTTGTGCGGATGGGATGACTGAAGCCCCTGAATGTTAGGTTATGCACATGCTGAGCCAGATTTTCTCCAGATATCTGTTGTCCTGATGCTTTCAAACTGTGCATGCTATGGGCCACAAACAGGATGGAGGAATAGATGGTACCAAACAGAGGGGATACCTGTAGAATTAGGGCAAGGAAGGGCAATGGTGGCTTAGTGGTTAAGGCGATGGGTTACTAATCCGAAGGACGGTGGTTCAATCCCCGCTATCACCACTGTTCACAGCACTTGAGAAAGATCCTTAAACCTTAGTTGTATAAAAATGATAACTGTAAGTCGTTTTAGATAAGAGCATCTGCCAAATGCTTTAAATGTAGATTTTAAAAAAATTCTTAATATGTCTAAAAATCATATCAGTTATATATGCAATTACATTTCCCCAGCAACTGAAAAAAGATTAGAAACTGTAGCATAATCCTGACGATGTTTTTCTCACCAAAGTATAAGGCTGGCAGAAATATACTCTTGGACTCTTGAGTAAGGTACTTTAGTCTAAATTACTTGGATTACAGATGTAAATTGTAGTGTAAATATAAAATGTACACCAGGGATCTACAATCAGGACAAGAAGACTTGTCCTTGTTACAGGCTATCCTTCCAGTCTGTGATGATAACTGGCCCAGAGAAATCATCTGTGTTCCTGTGTTAGTGTGTTCCTACCAGTTAACCCCACACCAGTGATCACATGGTGCTTCAGTCAGCTGGTCAGTAAACACATAAACAACAGTGTCCTCTTTTTTAGTTTACCTATCACCCACACCACTTTACAGAGAATACCACATGCTACTCAGCTCAGATTGCATCAAGTTTGTTAATGATACTACATTTGTTAGACTCATTAGCAGGAGTGATAGGTCAGTAGGGGTGGTGTTATGATCTGTTATTGCTGACAATAAAACAGAGATGTATTACTTTCTATAGGAAAACAATATAGTGTCCACATCTCAGTGTACAGCACTGGAAGTGCACTGATTGTGAGAACAAGAAAGTAGGTAGTTCACTGAGGTCTCTTTTCCCACTATCCATACTTCTTACCATGTACACTACTAAATGATAGTATTAACTTCATGGGTGTTTCCCTATAAGATCAAATTGAAAGTTGCATACCAGAGGCCGTCAGCATATATGGAGGGGCTCTGACCTCATGTGGGTGGGTGGTGTTACATGGGGCATCATGCATGTGCAAAGTGCGATCTCTGCAGGACTTAAAGACATCTGTGTAGGTACTTTGCTCTGGCAAGTGTGTGCTGTGGCTGCCTAAGGCATGATTGGATGTGTTAAGGTGACTGATTTCCTTTAAGCCCCACAACCCAAATCTTTACCTCCAGCTGTTGGACAAAAGGTACTGGAGCATCTGTGCCACTATCATCAGACTATCAACAGTTTCTTTCTTGTGGCAGTCAGACTACTAGACACACTGCTGCCCCAATACCTACTTAAAATAAACAAGTCTTTCCTTTATCTTTTTTAACCCAGTCTCACTCTCCTCTCACCTCGTTGGGTTTAATATTCCTGGGAAGCTGGCCGTCAGTCTGTGCCTCTGTATAAGCTTGATAAAAAGAATGCTGGTTTGGAGACTCCACAGTGATGGTAAGGACAGCATCATAAGCGCGCTGCAGCTTCACATTGTTAGGAAGGCTGTATTGAGAAAGGTTCTGGTAGGGCAAGCTGTACAGGAGAGTGTCATAGGGCACGAATACCATGGAGCCATCTGTCATCTGCATATCATGGGCCATCTCAAGAAGCATCTGCTGATCTTTACCTCCTATTAAGACCGAGTGCATGCAGAGGACCACCACTAGAGTAAAAGAGAAAGAATAGTGAATGAATGATAGATAGCTGACCAGGGAAGCCAAGGAAATATGGCATGCATAATTACTGTAAATTTATACCAGTAGAACTTTCAACTCACAGCGCAGGTGTTTGATTTTCTTGACCTTGGTCAGAGTCTTGTGCATACTGGCCACATCCTTCCCAATAGATGCGACTATGCCAACAGGCATACCATGGCTACGCAAAGCATTGGCTACCTTGCTTGCAGTCTCTACCCAGATGTCATCACCTGAGGAAATGATCCCCACGTAAGCCCAGCTGAAATGTCGCATGAGATGCAGCAACACAAGTGTTGGCAGGGGCATAGTGCGGACAAAGGTTGGGTGGTTGCGTCTGGCATCCAGCTCATGACCAATACATGACCAGGAGAACATACCTTTGTTCCAGCTTTTCCCCAGCAGTGATGCTGTGTCACAGTAACCTGGGTTGACTGGACCAACAAAGGCAGAAGCTCGTACATAGTAGCCGAGGAACTGGGGAAGGGCCTGTGATGTCCCACAATCCTCCTCCAGGATGACATAATCAAAAGTGACCCCAGTGTAGAGGTTTGGGTCCTGGTTGATTCGACTAACAGCAAGTCTTGCTGCTGTGCTTGGATAAGCTTTGGCAAAGAGAAGGTCACAGGACCATGGCCCAACCACCCCTACTCGAAAGATAGCAGCAGCAGCAGTGGATACAGGATAAAAGAGACACAACAGGATTACAGAGGCCCAGAAGTGCCAAGTGGAACAGGAGGAGACATGCCCATACTGATGGGGGTAAGATGAGTATTGAGCACAGGTTTGGAGTCCTCGTTTGGCCCATTTTGGTGGTAAATTATAGAAGGCACAGAGCTGCCGTCGCATCTCAGGGCTACGGCTCAGGTAGGGTGGTGTGCTCTGGAGCCCACTAGGTGTCACATCAGGCGTGTCATTGTTGGAGTCTACCCATAGTTCTGTGCCAAGAGAAAATCAAAGAGATGGTAGACAGCAACTCTACATGAATTGACGATTTGACAAAGATTATAATATTTATTTATAAATTAATCTGTAAATGTGCTGGGGGAAAAATCTATCCATATCCATGTTGTGGAAAGTAGTAAAGGGATTAAAGGCACGATTCGGATCAGCACAATCCTTTTAAGTGTACACTATGTCCTAGAACTCCATGCTGCTGTGAGACATTAAAATAATTAATTAATTCATTCACAAACTACTTTGAAGAATGAAGTCATTGTAGGTTTTTTTTTGAGGAATTTTTTAAGGCCTATCATCAAAGCAATGAATGCATACCAAGATATTGTCCTTTAAGCATCCAGATCACATACAACGAGAGCCATCTGCTTTATTGCAATAATCATAACAAATTACTTTGTTATTAGAACTAAATGCAAGATTGTAGAAAGCTATATTAGGATTATCGATTTATGTCTGTAAAGTTTATTCTAATCCCTCTTCAGCAAAGGCCTTCACGATACCAGAATGCATGTACATTACACATACAAATTCATTCCAAACTGCTTTATGCTTCATTGGGGGTGCGAAGAGGCTGGAGCCTATATTTACCAACTCCGGGCGAAGGAGGGATACATGCTGAACACTTCGCCAGTCCATCCTAGAGCCAACACTTATATGTGACTGTTATTGTTAAGGGCTGCTTCCTCCTTGATATGGGTATACTTTTACACACCAATCACCAAGTCTATAGAATGCTAGCCATAATTCTTCTGTTTTGGATCGCTCACTGCTATTCAGTTAGACCGTAGCTCACTTAAGTGATATCATCAATTCATTCACTAGTGCACTAGTGCAGAGATATACAAATAGGTATTTACTTACCAATTCCATTTGATAAAACAAATTTGGATGATCATTTGGATAGCCTTTTATCCTTAAGCATATAATGTAAACATGCAGGCCACCCACATTTCTTAGGAATTAAAATCCAAGCGAAACTGTCTTGCTGTAGTTTGACTGTCATTATGCATCTAAATATGAACTACAGAAAGAGAAAGATATCTAGATTAAAGCCATTGCTGCTGTAGAGGCCCTAACGGGGCTCCAGCCAGCATTAGGTTACATTTCTAATCCTCTCCAAGTCTCCTCTTCCTGAAGTGACGGCAAAGCTGACCTCAGGTAAATGACCTCAGGTAAGATTATATCAATCCAATTTTGCGCCTAGTGATTTCTTTCATTTTATTGTTTATCTCAGAGCACTCCCTAATCTACTCACAATATATTTTGAACTAAAGTTTGCACTGACGTTATCCAGTAAATGGTTGTTAAGACATTTCATTTTCATTTAAAGGGCATGTAGTGAGACAAAATTATGCAAGGCATGTCAAAGCAACTTTACACCAAATATAATGGATATCGTAGTTACTGAGTGGTTTAACACAGCAACAAGTGGGTGGCCTTACATTGGAATGGTCTTGAAACTGAGTTAATCCTTTAGAGCAACCAAATGATCCTATTAATATCTATTATTGCAGTTGTTTTGGAAACAATGTTAAGTGTATTCCCTGAGGAGTCTGTGCAATCACCAACTTAAGGCCTACAAGACTGAGTGCCTGGAGCCTCAATGTCCTTATAAAGCTTGAGAAGGCAGACAGGGGCACACAGACCTATTAGCTGTGAAAAGTGGTCAGAGCTGGTAGAGAAAAAATGTTTGGCACTGTGAGTGCTAGCAATCTGGTCAAACACTTCAGTATATAACCACTCGTGATGATCTGTGAATGGTTAAGATCCAATCAGGTTGAACAAGTTTAATAATGGCATGGTAAAGAAATACAAGCAGTTCCTGAGACAGAACAAAGGTCTGGATGGTAATATAAACTCCAGGTATGACAACTAAATCAAGGCAAATAAAAAGTAAGCTGCAAAATATGCATATGCTGCAAAATAAAAAAATTTAAAAATAACCCATCCAAAATTTAGTTACACCCCATTCATGCTATATAGTAAATAGGCTACTGGGTAATAGCAATAGTCTATAAGCGATAATGTAGAATTGACATTTACATTTGTTATCTTCATTTTTCAAGATTCGGGTAATTTATGTTGCATTCCATGGCATCAGGTGAAGTTTTAAGGCAGCAGGCATTCATAAAATTCCATGTTTGTGCATGCTTTCAGATCTACTTGCAGTGCCTTGCCATACAGAATGGAGGCAGTAGAATACAGATTTACATTGAATGAACTCTTGTGGTATTGGGCGGTGCACCAGAATTCAAATTTACAATAATTACAAGTTCATGCTGAGGTTGAGGATTTCAGAGCATAAAATGATCTGAGGCAAGAAAGATGTCACCTTTTTTTCAATTTTCAGGATTTTCAAATCCCTGGAACTTTAGCCCTGATTTCTGCTTTCTCTTTCTTACACCTAACAAAAATCTGAACAAATGCTTTCCCTGAATAAATATCATCTTTTTTTGTGGCCAGTGAAAATTCTTGAAATATTATACTTCACTCATTTGCTGAACCTCTTAATCCTAGGGTCGACTATTCACACTCACTCTTCCACCCAGGGGCAATTTGGAACAGCCAATTTGCCTAATGTGCACGTCTTTGGAATGTGGAAGGAACCCGGAGTACCCGGAGGAAACCCAAGCAGGCAAATGCGAACTCCACACAGAAACGCCCGTCCCTGGGAATCAGCGTGTCACCTGAAATATTACATTATTTGGCAAAACATTATGCTTGTCAAATTTTCTTTAAATCAGTGTTTTCATTGACTACAGTGCTTTCATGTCTTCAATAATGAGTACAGATACAGAGAAATGGACTGATACATGATGCAAGTGAAGTCAATTCTTTATCTTTTGAACCGTATCACAATATTTTTTTCTCTGTTTTAATTCCACTACAAATTTACTCTGATGTTAAGATTCATCAACAGAGAAACTTGACCCTTTTCCCTGTGGTAAATCACTGCCATCACCACAACACCCAGTGACCATATTGGGTAAGAATCTTAAAAAAAGATCTGCTTCTGATTAAGTTTTAAAGTGTGAATATTTCCCTATCGGACGAGGTTCCAAGTAGAACCATTTTAGGAAACTAAGAACACTTAAGGGTTCTTTGGACATCTGTGAAATATGTGTCTGTTAGAGGAGTGTGGACATATCAACAGTAGAAGTATGCTTAACTTATTTATATTCATCAACAATTGAAAGTGGAAAAAATGGACCTGTGAAAAATGCAATTTCTTTTAAATAAAGTTCTACTGTGTTCTGTGTAAATGATGTTCTTGTGTGTTCAAGCTAGACATAATCCTTAGATGCAATTTTCTCTAGAGTCATTCCTCTGTGGTATAATAGCATACTATTAAGATAAATGGTGGGAGGCAATAATTTAGTCTGTAAACAATGTGAGTAAGGTTTTTTTTTTTTACCCCCCTCTTAAATATAGAAGCAACATCACACTGGTAATCAGCCGGGAAAATTTTTGGACTACACATAGCATGGTTGTATAGAAACTATAAAATAAACTCTGAGGAAAAATGGTTATTCTTTGTATGTGATAAGTCCAACACTCAGTCTACTGCAACTCATGTTCAAAGATTTTATGTTACAAAAAGAGTGCACCAAGGTGAGATGGATGGAAACATTAAGCGTATTATTCAGGATTTTCCACTCAGCCTGAGGCGAATAATTGTTCAGTATACTGGAATACTGCACAGGAACATAAGTAAAGCAAACTAAATCAAGATTAAGTTAATGGTGTCTTTTGAAACTCATTTAAAGTTTGAAAAAGTGCTTTGTGCCTTTAAAATAATGCAAAGGCCATACTGTGTATCTTTCTTTGAATTTTTTGGTTTGGAATTTTGTTGATTTTTTTGGATTTTAGAATCAGACACCATGGCAAACTGTGAGTTGTTGTCCATCGTTTTAACTCAAGCATTATTCCACATTTGAGAGGTGGATATTGTCCATTATTCCAAGACAGCACACTTACTCGATTTCACAGTTACTGTGTAATATAAAATACTAACATGGTATATACCTATACATAGGTATATACCATGTGAAACACCAGGTCATTCTTCAAGTGCTGGTAAGATTAGACCAAAAGATCGGTTCTGAATGAAATGAGGGTTTAAGTAAAAAAAAAAGGAGGGAGGGAGTCAGGAAGGAAGGAAGGAACGAAGAAGGAAGCTGGAAAGAATCCCAGCTGACTTTGGGCCAGTCTATTTCAGGATTAACACAGGCACAAACAATCACTCACACTTATAGGCAATTTGGAATAGTGCAGCAGCACCAGATCAGAGCCACCCTCCGAAGAATCAGCGCAAGGAAAGCTACTCGTCCAGATGGGGTAACAGGAAGGGTACTCAAAACATTCGCAGATCAACTAGCAGGGGGTTTTACCACCATCTTTAATCTCTCGCTACTGCAATGTATGGTTCCCACCTGCCTCAAGACAACCACCATCATTCCTGTGCAGAAGAAGAGCACAGTGAGCTGCCTGAATGACTATCGCCCAGTTGCCCTAACCCCCATCATCACCAAATGTTTCAAGCGACTTGCCTTGTCTCACATTAGGGCTGCCATCCCTGCTGATCTTGACCCACATCAGTAACAGAGGATGCCATCAATACATTCCTCCACACAGCCCTCACACACTTGGACAGCAGTAACTCCTATGTGAGGATGCTGTTTGTAGACTTCAGCTCCTCTTTCAATATAGTTCTACCACATAAACTGGTTCAGAAGTTGGGCAACCTGGGCCTAGGGAGCTCACCGTGCACCTGGATACTGAACTTTCTTAGCAACAGACCTCAGAATGTCAGGATAGGAGACCACATCTTCTCCACTCTCATCCTGAACACAGGGGTGTGTTCTCAGCTTCCTCCTCTTTTTCCTCTTCACCTTAGCCACAAGCTGTTAAACGTGCAACCCCACCACCACCACCGTCATATACACTGACTGAATAACCATCAGACCATCTTCCTGGAGAGTGCAATATTACTCTTAATGTGCAATACTCATGTTTAGAGCAGGTATCGAACATCATATAACATTTAGCATCATTCACTTTATGATTAGAAAGCTCTACCTCTCACCTTGTGCATACCATGCACATATCATGCACCCTTCTGTATATGTCTCTAAATGTGAAAATATGTGGATAGATGTATATGTGGTTGCATATAAAGGATATATGTATGTATATGTGTCTACATGCGTACATATAGGTATGTCTATATATGTGTATTTAAGTTTATGCACATATATACACTCACCGGCCACTTTATTAGGTACACCTGTCCAACTGCTCATTAACACTTAATTTCTAATCAGCTAATCACA
>JAOUQZ010000041.1:7638519-7658195 GCA_028564935.1 Neosilurus hyrtlii
TATTTATTAGCATTCTGAATCAATCTAAATTTTCAAGAATCGATTTTTAAGAACACGTTTTTTCGGCGCATTTCCAACCTTACTCACAACGTGTACCGTTTGTCCACACACAGTATATCTTATTTATATTACTTGTTATTGGGGGTGCCGGAAAAAAATTGATTCATGTCTGAGTCACGATTCTTATTTATTAGCATTCTGAATCAATCTAAATTTTCAAGAATCGATTTTTAAGAACACGTTTTTTCGGCGCATTTCCAATCTTACTCACAACGTGTACCGTTTGTCCACACACGGCCTCAGTCATGAATTGTTCCAGTGAGTGGCTGTACAGAACTAGCTTTTAGCCTAGCTTTGACATGGATAAGGAAAAAGAAATACAGCCAGCACCGTCTTCGCTGAAGGCAAATGCTTGCACTTCAGATTTTAAAATTTCTGGGTAAGAAGGAGCTTGACATGACATTTGCGGTGTGCAAAATAAAAGTCAAGTATTTCGGGAACACTTCAAATCCCCGAGCCCACATCTAACGCCATCACCCGGAGCTAAAAGAACCGGATCAGCAGCACGACCAACTCCTGACCAACGCACACTCCATCACTTTACTAAACTCCCAACCAACTCTGAACGAGCAAAGCGGATCTGTACATCTACAAAACCAGCTGTGTAGTAATATCATTTCTTTCTTTCTTATAGAAGGTTTCTTCCTGGCTTATAGAAGAATGTAGTTAATCGTGAAATAGGCACTCTTTGTTTGTAATGGTTATGAATCAAAAATCGGTTTGAATCAAGAATCAATGGGTCACCCCAAGAATCGGAATTGAATTGAATCGTGAGTTGTTGTTAGATTCATATCCCTACTTGTTATAGCTGCATAGTCATGAAATATGGCTTAGATGGCTGTCTCTTGTCCACCTGGTCTCTGTGCATGCCCACCACAGGAAACCCAACAAGGCTGCCGTATTGCTGAGTTGATACTAATTGTTATGTATCACTGACTTGCATGATGATGGGCAGCAATAAAAAACAAACAAACAAACAAAATCCTAAAACCCAAAAAATGAGCGGCACATACACCATAGCTCAGACTCGCACAAATTAAAAAACACAATATAACTCAAGTAGGCAGACACACTTGCAGGTAAATAAATGTTTGTGGAACAAACACTGAAATTGGTTTGCTAGAACATGAATTTGTTAAACATATGGTTAAACTAACAGATGATACAAATAAAAGTGCAAATTAGCTAGTGAAAGGATGGGTAGTGAAAAGCCAGAAACCCAGACCTGGACACCCATTAGTAGAGACATCAATCAGAAGCTCCACTTTTAGGCAGTGCCTAAATCTATATAATAGTTCCTGTATACACATTTATGCTATGCCCAGTGTTCTCTGTTAGCTAGCTCACTATTTTTAGCTTTTATTATTCTCAAAAACACAGTCAAACTCACCACAGTAGTTTTATATTTTCTCATGACCAATGGTGCTGAGGTGCTAACTTGGAAGTCCACTGTAAAACTTCAGGTTTTTTTTAAGTCTGTTACTCAGCAAGAAACCTCTGTTAATTCATTGCTGGTTTGCCTTCTATGGTGTGAAACGTCTTCGCTGCTGTCGACTAAAGTTCACCTTCTTGAGATGTGAGAATGTTACAGGCAGTCGAGTGAGAAGTTAAAGGCTCTTTCATGTGCAGCATGCCTTGAACTATAAAGCATGGGTCCATAATGTATTTGTAAATAGTATTAGGGCAGTGGTGGCTCTGGTGGTTAAGGCTCTAACTTATTGATCCAAAGATCAGGGGTTCAAGTCCCAGTACCACCATGCTGCCACTGTTGAGCCTTGAACAAGGCACGTAACCCTCATCTGCTCAGTTGTATAAAAAGAAAAATTAGTCGCTCTGGAAAAAGGCGTCTGCCAAATGCTGTAAATGTAGTATTACGGTATTGTATTTTTGCCATATTATCCGTCTTGTTCTGCCTTGGCTCATAGTGTTGACATGAAAATCAAGTGCTGTCATTTTTTTCAGTGGGTGTAAAGCACTGAGTATTGATGTAATAGGTGCGAAATTTTCTTCTATACAGGGGTTTCAGTAACACAGAGACGTTATGCAGTGAATACAAGTACTACTGTGAGCAGTGTCGGAGTAAGCAGGAGGCACAGAAAAGGTGAAGCGTACTTTTTGATCTGTGTACCGATTCAGCGTTTCACGGGCTTCATCCATGAAGCTATACAACAACCATGTAAATCCCACAAGACTAACACAGCTCATTTTCTGTTGCTCTTTCTTTTTGTTAAGGATGTGTGTGAAGAAATTACCCATGATTCTCGCCCTGCACCTAAAGCGCTTTAAGTATATGGACCAGCTGCATCGTTACACCAAACTGTCCTACCGTGTGGTCTTCCCTCTGGAGCTGAGGCTCTTCAATACCTCCGGTGACGCCACCAACCCTGATCGTCTCTATGACCTTGTGGCTGTGGTAGTGCATTGTGGGAGGTAGGAATTTAAAGAAAACCACTTGGTGATTTATCAGTGCCATTAAAAACTGTATTTTGTAGAATACAGCTTTGCTCCTACAGTCTGACTGCTTTCACAGTGGTTTGTGTCCTTGTTCTGTTTCAGTGGTCCAAATCGTGGTCATTACATCACTATAGTGAAAAGTCATGGCTTCTGGCTGCTGTTTGATGATGATATTGTGGAGGTAATACTGCTTTTTTGTTTCAGGCTATATTCATACTTTGTGCGAACTGAAAAAGGGAAGTGGTGAAGGAGCATTAAAAATAATTTGCTTTGAAACAAATGGTAGTTTCTGTTCAACTATTTAAACTTCGGAACTCTAATACATCTGTAGTGTGTGCGTGGACTGGGGTCATTGGAACTTGAATGTAGTTAATGTCTGATAGATAGAGGGGAGAGGAGTGTAATCCTAAGTATCATGTGACTAGGATTAATTTGTTTCAGCCTCACTTAGACTAGAATTAGTCTGGACTAAATCTTTTCAGTCTCTTCCTGAGGTATTTGTAAATAAGTAATGACAGACTCTTTTTTTTTTCTCTTACTGCTTTCGATCAGGTAACACAAATTGCATTTTAGCAGAAAACTGTGCATCTTGTTCTAGCGAATGGCAACCAGCTTATAGGTGAAGGATACAAATTTTATAGAAATGCCACCATATGTTATTTGTATTCCGATGCCTACTCTGCACATTAATTGTTTAGTCTCCCGCTTTAACAAAACCACAACAGCAAGGTAGCCTCAAATAGGATTTCCTTTAACCAACAATGCTGTGTGTGCGGGGCTGTTTTTACTTGGAAAGAATGTTGTGTCTAGTCTACAGGCTCAGTTTGAAGGACAGTTATATGAATCCGAATGCTTTCAAACACAAGCTGTTTAAAAGCCATCAGCTCAGGAGTGGCCTCTGTGAATGGAGGAGGTGAAAACAATGTGCTGTTGAAGGTGAAGTGTCGTTTGGTTGCTCAGTGCTGATGGTAATGTATTAGAGAGGCTCCAGAGTGTTTTAGAAGGAAAACACAGAACAGCTCACAAAACACCCCAACACACACACACACACACACACATTGTTGGGAAGCGATCCAACAAACAGAGCTGGGCTGTACATGCCGCCAGTCTGGTGGGATTCCTGGCATATCCGCTATATTCCCACAAAGCTAATCTCATACTGAGGGGAGACATCAGTAGACATCACCAGTTTCTTCTTTGTTAATTGATTGTGCCCCGATCAGGGTTGATAAAAGTAATGAAAACTACAATTAGCATTGAAAAATTTTTTAACTGAAACAAAAATGACTTTAACAGTGCCACACAAACTAAAAATGCGCTCACACCATACTCATCATGAACCTGATTTGACCATTCAGGTTCATATTCTGAGGTTAGCCTGATGTTTCAGCCAAATTTGCTCCAGTATGTACCGATGTTCTCCGACTGTTACCCAGTGTGTTTCCACTGTTATTTCAATGTTTCATCCAATGTTTTTATAGTCTGATGTCTTTCCCATTTGTCTGCCTGATGTGTCTTTGATGTTGTATTATATTTAAAAAAAAAAAAAAAAAAAAAAAAGGGCTGAATTTACTGTAAATGTAACTGGAGTGTCTCGTGATGTTACTTTTTTCCCCCCCCCCCCCCCCCCAAATTTTATACAAATCTTACACCGATCAGTACTGATGAACACAAAAAAGACAAAATATTTCACTCTTTCCTGAAGTTTTCCCCCAAAATTCTATATTGTCCTCCAGTGTTGTCCAGTGTGCTTTGATTTCCTTCCACTGTAACATCGGAATATGATCGGGGCAAATCAGCGCGTCTTAGCATGAAATATAATTACAGACAAAAAAACAGCTTCAGTTTTGTTTTGCTTCCTCCTTGATTTCTTGTGTGGTTGCTTCACCTCTTTGAAGGTGAGGATGAGGCAGTACCAAGCTAGTTCCAGGTGGCCGTAATCCTTGACCTTTTCAAGGTCACAGAAGCAAAACTGTATATTAGGGTTCCGGACATTTACTTGACGTGCACTGAAGCTGGGGCTTTCAGACTTGCTACTCTTGTTCTCTATTGGCATATTATTAAGTGGTCCATTCGAAGGGAGCATCTGGACACCTGTGGTATATTTTTTAAATTAGGTTTGAAAGATCGTTGCCAGTAATGCCTCAGATTTGATTTCTCTCTCTCTCTCTCTCTCTCTCTCTCTCTCCCTCTCTCTCTCCGTCTCTGTCTCTGTGTTTAGAAAATTGATGCCCAGGCAATAGAAGAGTTCTATGGGCTGACATCTGACATTTCTAAAAACTCAGAGTCAGGCTACATCCTGTTTTATCAGTCCAGAGACTGAGCCGATGGCAGTGTGTGAACGGGACCGCTTTTGGCTTTGTGAAAGTCAGGCTGAGGCAGAAGGCGGGGCTTGGGCTACCTACGCGCCCCTCACTTCAGCCCCTCTCAGCCGAGCCCCGAGTCATCAGGTGAGCCTCTGCACTGGAGCAGCCAGCATACAGAAGGCAGGAGCAGTTGATTCCAGAGCAATGTGAGTGGCACAGTCATCTCCATAAGTTTGGAGGTTTTCAGTCATCGTTCATTCCACAGACACACTCCATCAGTCAAAGAAAAAACACGTTAATGGTGTCCAGGCAGGGACAGAGGTTGATGGTTGATGTGAAACCTGTAACAAGGAGAGGTCTGAAGTTTTGGCATTCATTTTCTGCATGATGCTTTGTCCTGGAGGTGTGTACTGTAAAAGTTAATGTTATTTTGGTGCAGAGCAGATTATGATAAATGCAATCATCTGTAAACACCTGGAACATGTTTTTGACACCGTCTCTGACTGGACCTTCACCTGCTGTGAAATTACATCTCACTGTTTGCCCAATATCGGGCTATTTACGATTATCTCTTATAAATAGAGTAGGTTTCACCGTAACGTTATATGTGGCAATAATATGATGCACCTCTGCTCTCTCTTGGTGACCTGGTTTGGCTGGTTTAGAATTGTGTTATTTTACTGTTTTTCTTTGGATAAATGTAAGCAATCATTCACAGGATGTTCTTTGGCTAAGATGCCTGCGGGCTGCCAGCGTTGTGGAACAGAACACAGAGTATCGTGGGTACAGGCGCAGTGCCGGTACTATGGTTTAGTAATAAGGTTGGTTTGAGTTAAGCTTTTGGGATTCAGACGTTTGTATTGAGACAAGCGAATGCAGTGCTTTGATTGTCATGGAGTGCACACTTGGCACGTGGAATGCACACTACGACAGTGTGCACTTCTTTGATTGTAATATAAAATGTGGCTTTAGTAATGGCACACTTGAATACAAAAGAATCACTTGAGTATTTATTGCTATTGCTGGGTAGTCTTATGTTTGACATTTCATTTCATTTTAGTGAGTTTGTTTTTTTTTTCCATGAGGAATCCGGACTTTGCTTTTAAAGTCCTGGTTTATTCATGGCTTTAAATGAGTAGCTAGAATCTTGTACTCATTATCTCCTAGCCACTGTTTCCCCCTTCTCTTTGTACTCAGTAAATATTTAACTGGAGGTCTGTGGAGAAAGAAAGCGAAGCAAAGCGTTGTGGGTAAATTTTTTTTAATGGTGTGACCAGAAACTTGTTCCCAGCAAACCAAATGTTTTTCTGAAAAACGTGCATGTGAAGAGTCAGGGGTCATCAGAACAGCTAAATTCCCTCCAACCAGCCATGTCTGGATTTCACAAAATCATTGAAGTGCTAAGAACAGCATAGTCCTGTGACACTATGGGCTGTTTTAACGCTCATGTACATTTGTAGTAATCCCAGTCTGAGATCACTGTAGCGTGGCTACATTTGGGAAATTTATCCTCTGGTAAATTTTTTTTCTTTTTAATTTTTAAAAAAAAATGGCTTTGCTAGTAAACATGTCCAGTGGCTGACATTAAAGGGGTGTCAGAGGTGAGTGCTGTCCCATTCTGCTGGTCCCCAGCTGATTTAATAGGCTCCGTGAGCCAACCTGTGGCTTATAAACATGTCTACAGGAACACGCACATACCAGAGTTTGCCAGTTGTTAATCTTCCACTGACTGAGAGAGGCACAATTGCCCTAAAACCATCGTTGCAGCTTAATAGCATGTTTTCATTTACTTCCCCCAGTCCCTTTGTTTGTTCATCCAGACCTCTTCCCTGCATGTGGATATGAGCTCAGTGTGTGTTTTCACTGAGATATAGGCTCCAGGAGAATTTCAACGAGCACACTTGTTTCTCATTTCAATTTTTCTGTTTGGACTACTTATCTGTGAGGGTTTTCAGACTGACTGTGCTGCTGAATAAATTCCACAAATTATCTAGAACTGTGTATTACGGCTGTTATAAAGCTTGTATTAATGTTATAAGTGGGTAGTAAGAACAGGAAAGGAACGTTCCAGTGTTTTTTGTTGGTTTTTTTTTTTTTTTTGTGTTTGTTTTTATGCAGTTACCCTGAATATATGGACGCTGCTGGTCAAAAGTTTTCGAACACCCCCTTTTTTCATTGTTATTGCAATATAAGCAGTTCAAGTCCAGTGAAGGAGCTGAAAAGAAAGAAAGGAAAGCGGTATGTCAGAACTTTAGAAGAAAACAACAAGATAGGGTTCAAATTATAGAATGGCAGCACAGTGTTCAGACTTAAACCCTGTCGAGCTGGTTTGTGAGGAATTGGACAGAAGACTGAAGGTAAAGCAACCAACCAGTGCAGCACATTTGTGGGAACTTCTGCAGAAGGATTGGGAAGAACTTCCAGAATGATTTCCATTGTCAAAAGAATGTCATGGAATGGAATATCAGTAAAAGGTGGCTACATGGATGAGTTAAATTGTGTTCAACGGAACAAATCCACAACTCATTTTTACCTCCAACTGTTTTTTTTCCTCCTTTTTTGTGATTGCCTTTCATTTCAGAATACAATGACATTAAAGTGACATAAATTTCAATGAAAATTGGGGTGTTCTAAAGGTTTTGACTGGTTTGACTCACTTGTCTGTAGTAAACGTACAGGATGTCATTGCACATCGAGGCTGAAAGAAACACTCTGAAAGGACATTGAAACATGTGTGATTACGTGCAATGACATAAGGTGAAATGTGGTGTTTATAACATTTCATACTTTTTTATAGCAGCCGTAGTTAAACTGTTAACATTAAAAGTGCCGGTGCAGTAACTGGATAGTTTATATCTCCAATTTAAGTCAAAAGAGGAATGGAACAAGAACTTGATAATTGATATAAAACCTTAGGTTTATATTTTCTTATATATGTTTTGCTAATTATTCTTTCATATGGAATGCCACTGGTGCCGTGAAGTTTTGTTGCTACAGAAAGTTATGATTAGAAATGTCTGATTGTATTGGTTTTTTTTCCCGAAATGCTGTAAGCTGCATCCCAATAATTATTTTGTTTAATGACACTTTTGTGACTTATCACAGCAAAGTGGGTATTAAGTCGGAAATTTTTCAATACTTTGTTGAAATTTAAGTGTGACAAAGGTGCATGCTTAAAACGGTGAATATTCCTGCCAGGTTTTGGTTAGTTACTCCAATACTAGCAGCATATGTTAGAAAATTTGGTATCATTTTAAAGCTTAGGATATCAGCTACAAAATAGTACCAATAACTCAAAATTATTCATTTCCAGCTTGATACCCACTTTGCTAGGATGGATCACATTTGAAGCACTGAATACAGTCAATGAATGTTGATTATTACATTTATTTTATTTTATTATATTGGCATTAAAAGCCAGATTGCAAATGTCTGTATGATGTAGCACCGGATGTCTGTGAGTCATGTGACCACCCCTAAACCCACCACCCACCAAAAACCACTGCCTGTCAAATGTTGCACTTTTGACAATGTACAGAATAAAAAAAATCAAGAAGGTTAAAGAATGAAATGTGGATTGGTTATGGACTGAATGAAAGATTGTGTTCCCAATAAAAGTAAACAAAAAAAATCACATGAACTGATTTGAAGTGTGAGTTTTATACGGTAGAATAAGCAGCAGTTCGAGTTTTCGAACAAAAAAAGCCTTGAGTCTCGTTTTCATTGAAGATAAAGGATTTTATTTATGTACTGTAGTGTAATAACAGTAGGTTGTACCATCAGATGATTTTAATATTATCATTTTTTGTTTATAGATACTCTGTGTATAGATATGAATGATGTATGACAGTTTTTGTTTTTTTTTACAGACTAATGTGCCTGGGTTGTGTTTCATACATTCTCTTTCACCCATCAGCAGATGGATTTCTAGGTAACTGGCTCCTCCTTGTGGTTGAGTGTGCTACTGTGCCATCTGTGTTTATCTCTGCTAACTGTGCCAACTCCAACACTTTAATTCTCCCAAAGTTTAAAAAGCAAAAGGTGTGGATGGTAGAAAAATGCTTATATGATCTCTAGGTAAAGTTCACCTTGCCACTGTTTCCCGCTCAACCTTTTGCACACTGAGTCTGATCGATGAAGAAATTTAGGAGGGAAGGCCTTCTGGATCATCTGTAAAGAAAGAGTGCAACAGCATCTTTTTGGTCATCTGATTCATATGAAAACAATCACTGGACAAAAAATAAGAGTCTACTTTTATTTCGAAGCATTGTGCATACAGGTACACAAATCTCTAAAGGAGGTAAAAGCAGCTGCCTTGGCCTGAGGACCACAGAGTATCTTAAAGGAGGATGAAGCTAGAAATGCAGGCACAAGATAATTAAAAGTTTATGTTTAAAATTAGAAAATAAAAAATAAACTAGCACATTTTTTTCGGCATTCACTTAATTTCAACTCTACAAATGATGATGAAGAAATTTATCCATTAATAATCCAAACGCTTCCATTAAAGCTGAATATTCTGTATATCAATATCAGCACTGATGTAGGGTTGGCTTTGAAACTTTCTCTTGTTTTCCATAAATGTGGGGGATTTACATGTAGGTTCCATTAAAAAAAAAAAGCATTATTACAGTGTTATTACACTATAGTTAATGTTAACAAAGCAGTAAAAACGATTTATTTATTTATTTGTTTAGAAATTAACATTTGTTTTAAATTTACGCACACACTCATTCATTCATTTATTTGCCGAACTACTTAATCCTACTAGGGTCACAGGGAGGCTGGAGCCCATCTCACCTGACACGGGAAAGGTGTGTGTGTGTGTGTGTGTGTGTGTGTGTGATAACACCCTGAACAGCTTGCCAGTCCATTGCATCTTTTACATTCAAATCCACACCTGGCACGATATGGAACAGATAGCTTAATGTTCATTTGTTTGTACTGTGAAACTGGAGTGCCCGGAGAAAACCCACACAAGCACAGCGAGAACATGCAAACTCCAAAAAACAATCTCACTGAGCCCAGGACTTAAACCCAGGACCATCTTGCTATGGAGCGAGTGTTCAACCATTATGCTGCCTGGATTCATAAAATGTATTGATTAGTATTTATGGAACTCTGGACAAATCTGTGGTTTTGATAAACATTTGCTAGCTTCCTAAAAACAGGAGTTAGTTAAACCAGAACCAGAACCAGTTAAAGAGTAAAAACCGTCAGTCTGTGTAAAGGTTTTTAAAATCTTGCTTACTAACTGATTTTCTCACACAGCTAAACTGCCACGAGCCTAAACAGTTCAGATCAGTCAAAACATGTCAACATGTCTGTTGCTGCTGTGTCCTTGGTTGTAAGGAAATCTGTAAATCTCTTTTCACTTGCAGGCGTAAATAAACTGTGTGCTTGAATGGTAAAGTTCTGTAACTTTATTTATGGTTGTGAACATATCAGCAAACTGATTAGATTAGGTGTTAGCAATGAACAGAACCCCACTTATTCACAGATCCTGCCAGTATGAAAATAGCATATTAATGAAGAAATAAGTTTAGAAGTTAATAAGTATTAAGGTATTAGTTGGTATCGGGGATTTAATTTTCCTGCAACCAGCCTGGTTAATACAAATGTAGTAGCACTTGGCATTCAGATAAATTTATGCCGAAATTAGGCTTTGGTAACACATTAACTAATGCTGTAATTGATGAAACTTTCATGTAGTGTTTCTGCTTTGTTACTTAACAGTTATTGATTTATATCACGCTGGTAATCTGCTGGGGAAATTGTGTGGCTAAATGCTGTTTGATTGTATATCAGCTATAAAATGGACTCGGAGTAAAGATGGTATCTTTGCATTTAAAGTCAGGCGCTCACTCCACTGCAACTCAGGGTCAAAGGTTTTGGCACTGTTACAAAACGACTGTTTGGAAATGCTGATGAAGTGTGCAGGACAGTCAGCCTGAAAAAATTACTTCTGTGGACCTTATCAGTTCCTCCTGTAGTCCTATGACTGGGATTAATAATTATTCAAGAAAGGTGAGGTGGATGGAACTTCGAGTGCATTATTCAGCAATATCCATCAAGCCTTACATAGATAAGTGTTTTAGTATATAGTGCATGGGAACATAAACTAAATGAAGTTTTTTTTTTTTTATAGCTTATACATATTTTAAGCATGACAGTAGTAGGTGAGTTCCATGTACTCCATAACGGCATGTCTTTAAACTCATTCAGAGTTTTAGCATATACTAAGTAATAACAAATTTTTATGGTTTATTTTTCCATTTTTTAAAGCATGACAGTGATCACACTGCCTGCTCCATCACAGTGATCACGTGCACTTTGCGATGGCATCTTTTGAAAATCATTCAAAGTTTGAATAAAGTGCTGTTTTTTTTTTACCTCAAAAAAGGTGAAGCCCAATATTGCACAGTTTTCTTCATATATTCTGAGACATTTTGTTGAACTTCTAGGATTTCAGAATCAGTGGCCATGGCAAGCCGTGCTTTTTCCACCATTTCGAATCAAATATTATCCTCTCAGGATAATATCTATTATTCCTGAGGTAGCAAACCAGTCATATCGTGCCCTTCCCATGTAGTGTGTTCTAAATATATTTATTACCCTTTTCAAACTTGTGATGCTTTAATTAAAGGGGAGTGCGCAACTCTGGAGAAAGATTGCTTAATCTTTGAAGGTAACTACTAAACATATTCACCCCGCCCTGCTTCAGAAGCTCCGCCCCCTAATTTCACATAATGCCAAGTCAATTACACTACAAATGACACCTCATCTCCCTTGCAGCGAGTTACCACCAGGATGTGTTTGAGCTGTGAACACTTCACAAGCACAAACATGCTCTGTTGCTAATTGGCTGGACTAATGTTGTGTAGCTCACTCAGAGCCACTTTGATTGTTTCCCCTTTACAGAACAAGGGCTGTGTACATACACAGGAATGCATAGCATGCTTTGTATTCCATTTCATTTTGGCAAAAAAGAAAATCCAACTGTTTCTTCTAAACTAAAGCACCTTAGTCAGCACATCGGCTAAATCTCAAGCTCTTGCTTTGACTCTGTGCCCAAAAGGGTTAAATCTGAGAGGGGTTTGGGTATTACAGTCCATGTAGTGTGAAAACCGTAAGCAGGTAGAAACAGGTTGTGTGAGGTGTAATACTCTGGTCACTTGAGGTTCCTTTGAGAAACCAGCTCTGGGAATTATTTTTATTATGGACCTGTTTAAGTCATTTAGAAAATATCTGCACATAAATAATGCTTGAATCCTTGTATATGAAATACTCTCCACACATGTGAATAATGAATAGTGTGATAAATGTACTCTGTTCTGGTATGAGAATCAGTGTGGTTGGCGGTCGTGAAAATCCTCTTTTTAGAGCTCTGTGGTCTCATTTGAATCAAAATCTGATCCCACTTTTACACTTCTGGTTTCTTTAGGTTTGTATTTTTTGATAAACAGAGCCTTCTTTTCACTTCTGAAGTTTGTCTTATATGCACATGCACTGCATGGAAACTTCACAGCAGAGGAAAGATTAGTGAAGGTTACTAAAAATATATATAATATCTACAAGGTATTCTATTATAAGCTGTATTTCTCTGTTCAGGGAGTACTTCAGTCTCTAGGAAGCAGGTGACAAAGTCCACATGCACTATGCACACTACACTAGCCCTTCTAGGGGTCATACTACAGTCTCTGAGCCTGACACCTTGCCAGTGAAAAAGTCCCAGAAGTTGCTTGGCTGCTTGCTGTCTTCTGAGGTGGTGGAGGTGTTGGAGCCCTGTCGCACCCACACACTCCTTTCTTTTAGGTTCTGAAGGTGGGATGTGTCTTCCTGTGGCTGGAGACTGAACTGTAGCCCCTCAACTGCATTGGGCAGCCTCATGACCCTATGATGTTCTTGTTCAGGCTGGAGCTGGCAGGAGGGCTGGGTGAGACTTAACAGGTTGTGATGGGAATGGAACTGGCGCATCTTGGCAATAGACTTGGGTGAAGTGTCTGAATTACCTAAACCAATACACACAAAACACAAAGCACTTAACCTTTGTTTGTTTTTGGTCAAAATTAACATTTGCAAAAATTAAACAACACTAAAAAAAACACTTTTATATGATGGAACTATGCTTCTCTCACTCTAATGAAAATGGACAAACTGTTAAAACTGTTTGTGGGTGGAGATCACCAGTTCAAATCCAGGTTGATGCCGCAGCTATGGGAGCTAATTGGCTGAGCTCACACGGGAGGGAGGGATGGCGTACGCTCACTTCCCTGTCACTCACAGTGATCACCAGCCAATCATGGGTGTCTATGTGCTAATTCGTACGAGTGTTCGGACAGCGCTTTCCCTCCGTGTGTTAGGTCGTCTCCAAAATATGCATGCACATCAGTATGTAAAGAGGCGGGTGGTAGCACTGCGTGTCACTGAGGGGGGCATGTGCATGCTTATGCCCCTCCACGGTTGGTGGTGGTCGTGTGATAGGAAAGGCAATACTTAAAGGGTGGGAATTGGATACAACTAAAATTAGGGAAGAGACCAAGGGAAAAATTTTAGTGGGTTTGACTCTGGCTCTACTGTGACTCTGACCAGGATACAGTGGCTACTAAACAGAGGACAGAATGCACTACAAGACTGAAGATCAAGCTTTCCCTTTCATGCAGCCAGTAGAAAGCGGGACTTCAATTTAATCCTGGAACCAGCAGCGAGACTCACATTTACTTTTGGTGTTGAGACGTAGTGCGTTGAAAAACACCTCACTGTTCAGTCTGTTTCCCCCAGCAGAGTCTCTGAACAAAGGGGGCACAGGCTCGACAGGCGACACGTCATCACTATACTGACCCATTGAGTCCAGAGATGTCTGAGTGTCTCTGCGTTCTCCCAAGTCTGGCTCCACCGTCACACTGCTGTCACTGTCACAAAATAAGACAAAATATGTCGTAAACACCATACATTAAAAAACTCAGTATGTTAACTGAGAGGTTTGAGTTTGTCATGAGAAATTTAGCGAAGACAAATAAAAATCAGTAAAGACCTCCTTCCACTCTATTCCTTCACCTGAGTTTCCTTCGTAGCAGGTAGTCAATGACATCTGAATCAGTCTGAATGAGACTCATGAGCACCTCCTGCTGGAGCTCTGCTGAAACCTACATCCAGCCAGTGCATGTGAAAATTGACTCAGAATCAGATTGTAAATGTATATGATTTTTTTTGTCAGATGTAACAACACTCATCTTTCATTATGAGTCTCTCTCACCGTGAAGAGATATTTGTAGTGCTGGATGAAGAGCAATGTGACGGAGATGATGGCTGCACTGTCCTCAATTCCCATTGCCTCAGGCTTCAGGTCTTTTTCTGATCCCTTCTCCTTCTGCAGCAGATTGGGCCCAAAAATCACGGCCAAGTTACCCGATGTCATCTTATTCCCTGGAATCTAAATGTGGCGCAAGTAAATAGAAAAGATGGTGAAATACACAGAAAGAACATGTAACAATGCTTTGATTCGTTTTTATTTTCTACTGTCTGGAATGGAAATTTATAGGCTTCTCAACATGCTTAATCCATCATTAGAACATTAACAAAATTCACATTTTGTCAAAGAAATATGGCTTCCTGAAGCATCCGGTTGATGTGATGTCACATTCATAATACTGACAAATGAACGTTTCACTGAAAGATCACATGACCTCGCACAGGCACTGACTTTACAAACACTATATTCAATAATGGAGGAATAATCGGCCCCAACCAGTTGTAATGGCGGCTGCAAAACTAGAAAGATCAAGTTGTTGAAGAGCAGGCAGAGCCTGAAGGAGGGAAAGAGACAGACAGACAGACAGACAGACAGACAGACAGACAGACAGACAGACAGACAGATAGATAGTTCGATGGGGGGTGCTACCTCTTGTTGGTCAGGGCCGACAGAATCATGAGCATGCTCTTGAACAGTGTGTAATAAACTCAGCAGCCTCAGAAGAGTGTCACAGTTACACGGAGGCAACAAATACAACAGCTGCTGCAGGTATGTCAACTGGTCAGCACCCCACAAATCTGTAAAATGTGGATACATATGTCAGGTTTATAAATAAGTTGATATAATTAACTGAGGGGGTAGATCCATGTGTTTGCATTTGCGTGTGCGTGTTCATACTGTTAGCATGCAGAAAGGCGGAATAGAGCTCTCTGGGCAGCAGAGGGTCAGGCATGTCCCTCAGGAACTCTTTTAATAATGCGGCCACATCATGAACACTGTGTTCATCATCCAGTAGAACATCTGTTCCACTGTCAAAGTCCTCACGCAGCTGAAAACAAACACAGCAGAGTACATATTTGAACAGATGTTCCAAAGACATAAATTAACAATATAAAGCTCTGATTATAAATACAGTACACAAGGATTATACCATTCTGAGACCCTGACTTTTTTCTACTGGAATGAGTATATGTTTTTAATGAAGATGATAAAGCACTTCTGAAAGTGTGGACAGCCTCTAAGGAACTGCACAAAGTAAAGGAAGGAACTATTTAAGGTGATACACACATCGGACATATAGAACACACTGGTAATTCTGGATAAATTCCAAGTAAATACATGTATCACATGTATAGTACAGGTATCAGATGGTGCAAGCATGTGGCTTGGTTGAAAAGGAGGCTGCAGGCTTTATCCTAAACTGACAATAGGGGGTAGTGTGAGCTGAGACTTACTTGGCGGACTCTCTTCTTTGAGCTTCCTACTCGGAAAATTCCCACCGTCTGCAACCCTGGAGGTCAAAACATAAAGCCAGATGAAGAGCATGGAATCAGTTCCCTCTGCTTCTGTGTAGGTAATCCTCAACTCGAAACACATACTGTTTATGATATTACAAAGCACTTACTATTCACACCCAGCAAGCCTTAAAAATTCATTAACAGGTCTATTAGTGCACACGGTACACTGCGTATATCTTATAAAACACAGCAGTGTCATTTATACATGTACTGAACAGGGTACAGAAAGGAAGACTTAGCAATACGGTACTTATGCAGTAAATAAGGCCTAAAGATAGCATTTGGATATCAGATGTTTAAAGTTGTAAACATATGCAGGTAAGATATTTATAATCCCATTAAATAAATTAATGGTGCAGTCAGCTATTATACAGCTATTTTACTTGATTGATTTATTTAATTATCCAAAGCAACAAATAAGCGTAACTGAGTAGTTAAGGGGTAAAAAGGATTGTTGGTAGCTGTCCAGGGGAGACAGAAATTTGTAGCCTGATGTCTTATTCTCTGAACCACTGGATTCTCCAGCTCTCACTTTTCATTTGGTTTTAAGCCATTAACTGCAAAACAGCACTTTTCTAACAAATATAGCTAGCATCACAGGAAACAGCCAAATGATCAATTATCTTAAAATCAAATGAGATGATGATAATAATAACAACAACAACAATATTAATGGGGCAGAGGTGGCTTGGTGGTGGGCTGCTGGATTACTGCAGGATCCGAAGGTTGGGGGTTCAAGCCCCACCATCACTGAGTTGTCCCTGTTGTCCCCCCCAGTGTATAACTGGGTTAACAAAGGCCAGCCATGTCTCTCACTGTCTGTGGTGAGAGGCATGTAAAATAACCATTGCTGTCATTCGTAAAAAGTAGGCTGCTTTGACGTCAGCGTGTTTCTGCCCTGTGATGGACTGGCGAGCTGTCCAGGGTGTACTCTGCCCTCGCCCAGAGATCGGCTGAGATGGGTGCCAGCCTCCCCGCGACCCTCCACGGGGTTCAGAAAATGAATGAATGAATAATAATAATCATAATCATAATAATAATTTATATAGAGACTGAATGGTTGCACAAGCAGAGTGCGTTTTTGTAAATTGACAGGCAACATGATTAATAATGTTTTTTTAATAATGTTTTTTTTTATTTCTGCTCCTTATTTTCCATGGCTGTGTCAAAACAGATATCAGAGTTTTATCTCTAAGTAGCTTATAACAGTGTCAGAATATGAGGAGAACTGAAAAGTAAAACTTGTTTTGACTTTAAAAATCACTGACCACACCTTTAAACAATTTTCTGGTCTGTTTATATAAGATTTTAAAAAATGTGATAACACTATTAAACCCAGATGGGAAATTTCAGTGTTACAACAGAGAAGAGACACATTAAAAAGGGTACTTCTGCAGAAGCTATTTTTTTATTAGAATGAATAGGGCTATAAAAGGAATGGGTAAAGGAACCTAAAAAAGCAATCTCCCAGCAAAGTTTGCAAAACGATCATTCTGCAGTATGAAACTGAAGAAAGTGCAGTAATGTCTGCTGGGACAAACTGCCAAGTTGATTTAAAAAGTGAGAATCAGACAGTCGTTCAAGTAACTGGGAGGAAATACTTCCCTTGCACTGGGACTGAAGGAGCCTGCTGCTCAATATAAGGTGTAGGTCAGTTCTGATGATAAAGAGCCTGTTAATATCCTTCAGTGCTCACCGTATGTGAGTATGTGCTGGCAGCAGCGCTCCATGACACGTGGCACCTGTCTGTAAATTGGGTTCAGGCTCAGCTTGGTCTGTGTGCGGCCTGCTGGCGTCTTCTTGATGTCCAGTTCATTAGGATGAGAGAGCTGCAGCGCCTCCAGCAGCCTGGACTGACTTTCCACCAGATCCGAGATTGAGTCCACTGACAATCCTCCCTAGTGAAAGACAGAAAAGGAAAAAAAGAAATTCATTTCTTTTTTTCTTTCAAAATCATTTTGCTTTAACTTCAATTTATCCGCCCATTATCTGTATGATGAATCAATCCATCAGGGTGGAGGGGGAGCCGGAACCAATCCCAGCTAATTTCAGACAAGAGGTGGGGTAACGCAGTCAACTGCAGGTCTAATACAGACAGAATCAACCATTCACACCCGTATTCACACCTGTGGGTATTTCAGAATAGCCAGTTAACCTAATGTAAATGGATTTGGACTGTGGGAAGAAACAGGAGTGCCCGGAGGAATCCCACGCAAGCATGTGGAAATTTAAACACATGTTTACACATATAAACATGTAAACACCACTGGAAGGCACTTGGCCGAGATTTGAACCCTGAACCTTCTTGTTGTTTGGTGGCAGTGCTAAACAGTGAATCATCACAGCTTTTCACCAAAGGGGTGGAGTGGAAACTTTTTGGGGGTGAGGGATTAAGGTTAGGGGTTTCAACTGATTTCATCCACCTGTTTCTCCATTGCATAGTAAAAATGACAAATTATACACAGAGTTAAAATAAAACAGAGTAAAATTCTCTCAACTCTTTAATAGTGTGCATCTATCTAAGACGTTCAGCCCTGAGCAATTTATTCAGATCTTTCATTTCTATTCCCATCACAATGTGTCTATAGAGAAAAAAAAAAACACCGATTTTTTTTCTTCAGATTCTATCTAGCTGTCCATCCTATTCCACACCATTGGGTGCATTGGACCACCTTCTTGCTTTGCTGCAATGTATGGTTTTAACCAAGTGGGCTGCAAGCCCTCTGCTTTTCCCTAAGATAAACATCCACTCACACTCACATTCAAACCCTGGGGCAATTTGAAGTAGTCATTTGACCTAATCTGCATGTTTTTGGACTGTGGGAGGGAACCGAAGCACCCAGAGAAATGCACAAATCTCACACAAAAATGCCGTTGCCGACGACATGGCTCAAACCTAGGACCTGCTTGCTGTGAGGTGAGAGTGTTAACCACCACGCCACCGTGCCCACAATTCAGAATTGTACTTAAGTGGCTAAGTGCACTAGACTAGACAAGGAATTTGAATCATCTTAAAACTGACTGTGGAACAGCGATTAGCATGTGTGCCTCCCAACAAGAAGGTTCTTGGTTCAAGTCCTGGGTTCTGGGTGGAGTTCGCATGTTCTCTCAATGTTTGGTTGGGGTTTCATCGGGTATTCTGGTTTCCACTTACAGTTCATGATGAGCTGTTCAGGGTGTACCCTGTCTTTGCCTAGAGTCAGCTCCAACCTCCTCGCAACCCGATAAAGTGGTTCGGCCAACGAATGAATGAATGAATGAATGAATAAACCTGAATTGGTTGAATTTGACTTGTTTGACTTGTTGTTTAACCCTTAGTCCTAAGTGTGCTTATAGACATTACAGTGAAATAACCAAAAAAAAAAGTTGTCAGTCTATAAGTGGCTCTCTGAGGAAGAAGGCAATGGAAAATACATTAGCATGCAATTACTGCAAATCCTTTTTTAGTCATGAAAAACTTCATATGCTGGAATGTAAACACTTTTTCAGAAAAGCCCTTCAGATGTTGCATCAGCCATCCAGTAACTTATTCCTGGTACAGCATTTTCTCTCCCAACTCTAGTTCACTGGGCTGGGCTTGTGTAATTCAGCTCAGTGGAAAGACTCATGCTGTGCAGCAGCCACCCATAGAGAGGCAGTCTCCGTCCCTACTGAGCCGAGGGCACCCCACAGGAACCAGAGCAATATTATGCACATAATACCCGCTGACTACCCACCACCTGGCTTTCTACCTCCACAGCAACACTGATTTGCAGTAATACATGCATTAATGAAATCAATAGAATAATGTTAACTTTATTTTAATGTTTGTACTGCAACACTGTCTCGAAGGCTTTGGTTCATTTTCCATTACATCTGTTCTGACAGCAGTTATGGCTGCAAGACAAATCACAAGTTTATAAAAATGTACTTGTTCTAGAATGTTATTGTTTTTATAGGAACAGCTCATTCACAGGAAAAATCGATAGCAAATGCTACACATAAATGTGTACTATATATACACACACCAATCATTCATTCATTCATTCATTTTCTGAACCGCTTAATCCTAATTAGGGTCACGGGGAGGCTGGCGCCCATCTCAGC
>JAOUQZ010000041.1:7673389-7684397 GCA_028564935.1 Neosilurus hyrtlii
AATTATGTAGATGTAAATCTCATTACAGTCCTAATTGTAGTCCGGTTGGTTTTACCACAGCTGTAAGTCCTAGATAAGGCTTATTTATCCTAGACAAATATCATGAATGGTGTTATCAAACAAGACCTAATCATTTAGTTAGATGGATATTTGGTTTACTGAGGATACTAGACATAAATTGGGTTCATAGATTAAGTTTGTTAGGAGTTTCCGAGGCAAAATCAATTTTTGAAAACTGTTCAGCCTGACAAGATTAAAAAAATCAATTTGTTTAATCAATTTTGGCCTCAAAAATTCTAGACTACTTTTGATTTACAAGTACAAAGGATATTTAACAAATGTACACACAAGCATTTTGGACATTATTGGCATATTTAGATGCCTTTTTGGCAACTAAATATAGGAAAAAATCATGGCACAACTACTTTAAAGGATATTATTCTGGTCTTCCATAAATAATGGTAATAATTATGGTTAAACTGATAGAATATATGCAGTATATGGGGTTTTAAGAGTCAGGGATGTATATCTGGACAAGCTGAAAGCTCTTGGTGAGTTTAAGATAAGGAATTAAAGAAACTGAGTTCAGAGGTGCTGAATTAACCTGACTCAGAAAGATGGTGAGAGGCTGACAGGCTATAAACAGAGGCAAAGAGGAAAAGAGTAACCTCAAATCCGTTGTGATGAAAGTGATGACGAACATGGCAATGACCCTAACATGAGCTTCCTGCAGATCAGTCATGCTCTGGCTTTTGGGTAGAAGGGATCAAACCACATTTTACCATGAAAGAAAGATTTTCTGGAATATTCATTAAATTGATAAAAGGACGAAGGAAAAATAAGCTTGATAACCAACCATAACATTATTTATCATCTCCAGAGACTTTATTGTTTTCTTATTATTTTGTTGGTTTCCAGCTAAGAGAGAGTTTAGCTCTTGTTTTTTTAATTTGTGAATCATAAAATCCCTGTTGCCAGTAAAGGAACTCGGGATAATGGAAAACTAACAGCTTTCCTGTCTGCAGAGGGTAAAACTGGAATATATTGCAAAGGCTTTACAAGGAGATTAATATAAAAATCAAATAAAGAATTGGTGATCAGTGTACTTTGTGCATTGTATACTAAAAAGGTTTTACATCAAATGGCTTATTAAAGATCTCATTATAAAATGTTTGAATGACAGAAAATCTCATCTGGGGTTTATAAAAGCCTGAAACGTTGAAAAACACTCAGATAAATTTTGTTGCTATTATTAATCATGTGATCGGTTATACTAGCACACGCATGATGGAAATAAACATGTACATACGATGTCTATGAGAAACTGCTGAGTATTATCTACTGTACTCTATTTTGGAGTATCGGCATGTCCGTTTCCCTGTACCCACTTGGGGGCACTTTCCGTTATAGTCATCATGACACCACCTGCTGAGCTCTGAGGTTAGAGGTCAGAGTTGGAAAGTTCTATCTTTGCTGTTTGCTCTGATTCATTTACAGTAGATTAATATGATCTGATCCAGTTCAGTGTCATCTTTAAATCTAAATTAACTATTTAAATTACCTTTGATCTCTCATATGTATTAAATCTGAATTTCATAATTCTTCTTTTGGTATAAAGCTACAATTGTCTATTAATCATGACTATGGATGAGTATGGAAATGGGCACTAATTGCATATGTCACATGTTTTTTCTTCAGATACTCTGTATAAAGTATGCAACAATTGAGAACCAGAGCCCTACTGTGTGCTACGTAATCAAGGCTGCATTTAGCAAAATTGGCTATTCCTGGTGGGTGAAAGAAAAAACAGCCACCCTTTCCTGCTACTCAAAGCATGCATCGACATAACATACATCCATTACGTCATTTTTTTTTTCTGGCCCAAAATGTTATAATTCACAACACATGAAGGTTTCAATTACATAAACAGTGCTTTGAAAACTAGTACTGCATGTACTGGATAGTATTTTTCATATGGTTGAGGTTATGCACTGAGCCCCAAAACATGTGCCCTACATAGCAAGATTTCTTTGGATTCCCTCCCAATATGTCCTGCATTACATTAATTGTTAGTTACTTGATTAAACCGTTCAGTGACCCCACTTCAATCTTCCAAAGAAACTGCAGGACCTTGAGATTATTTAGATTAAAGTTCAGATTTCTGTGTCAAATGATAGATGCCCAAAGATCATTTGATGCCACTTTAACCAAACACCCCCCCCCCCCCGCCCCCCCACCAGCGTGCAGCTTATAGGGGAACTGGATATGGCAGAATGGACCACAGGGTTCATGGCAGCCGTATGTTTTCAATGCAAGTGGGATAAAAGTGCATTCCATATAAACCCAGCAAAACCGCAAACCTTAAACAGCATATGATGTTCTTTAAGCTATTGGATCATTAGAGCATATTTATCTTGTGCATAAAGATGAGTAAGTGATTCCACAGCTCAGGAAGCAAGGTATACTGGTTTTAGTCTTGGCAGGTCATGAACGCTTAACGTGGCTAAACTGTTTAAGTCCCCTAATGCTGCTAGAATCAGACAGACTGCTGTACCACAGGCTGAATTATGACCCAAGTACTTTGAGTGAATAGCCTCTAATACTATTTATTTTCTTTTTTAGGTCTAACTTCAGATTTCTATCATGCCACTAAATGTTTCATAATCCTTCAGATGTCACTGTGCCTGAATTTTGGCAGATAACAAAAATAATTTTTTTCCCCCTGCAAAGATATGTTTTAAAGACGTATTGAATGAGGAGCAAATTTAACACATGGCATGCTAAAATCAGTCAATCCACACGAAACATTTTGAACAAGATGCTGGGCAGTTACATGGTGCAGTGAAACAGACATATGTCTAATCCTAACCCAGCAGTACGATAACAGCTGCTTAAATGTCAGTGAAGCACATGCTCCAAAATCAGAATAGAATCCATCCAATCCCTTCCCAATCCCAATCCCTGCTGACTTGTGGTCAATGTGTGAAGTACACCCTGAGCAGGTCTCCAGTCCAGAGAAAAATAACTCACATTCACGCATATAGGCAATTTATTGTAGCCAGTGAACCTAATGTGCACATCTTATGACTGTGGAGGAAACCGGAGCACATAAGGGAAACCCAGACAAGCACAGGGAGAACATGCAAACTCCACACAGAAACAGCCTTCAAGATTTGAATTCAATTCCCTTCTTTCAGGGTTATGCAGACTTAAAATTAAGATTTGTACATGCAAAACAGAAATATATTTCAGTTTACAAAAGCCTGTATCAGGAAAGCCTGATAAAAGCCATGTTTTCCAAAGCTAGTGCACAAGCGATGAATCATCCTGTATCTCCTGATGAGGAGAGTTCAATTTAAATACATACCTTCACACAAATGCTGATAACTCCCAGATACCCTGTGCAAATAACTCTCAAATATTTTGGATGATATTCTGTGCATGAACCCTAATTTGTGGTATGCATAATAAAACAAAGCCAAAGAAGGGAACAGAATAGGCAACTCAAAATCATATCTCTAAACAAATACAACCCTATATTTACTGTAGTGCTTTGATTACATGCCACCTGAAGAGATCAGAAGTGGGGGTTTTGTCTTCTACTATAATAGACCAGTGTCTGTAACACAACCCAGCTGGTCAGCAATAATGAACTTTGACACGGGTGTCCTTAAACACATACAACATGTCTAATGATTAGCATCTACTAAAATCATCTCAGACCTGTCCCTAAAATCACACTTACTGAATCTTGATGGGTTGAAACTGACCATAGATCAGAATCAGAGCCATAAAGTGAGTTTGTTTATTTATTTATTTAAAAATGTGCTGCTCAGATACTCTAAGCTTTATCAAAGGTGATAAGCCAGGCACAAGGGGTCTATTGAGACCTCTTGCTGAACATCTCCCTCATTCACTAGTCCTGTTTGATATTCACTATAGCGCTTAAACCACCACTGGAAGTACAAAGACTGTCTTTAAATGTAACAGAGAGAAGATACACCATTTTTGAGCAATGCATTTTAAAATTCCTAATTCGTGAAAGTATTCAAAGAGAAGGAAGACAACATTTCAGGAGTTGTTTTTTGACAGGAGGTGTACTACTTGTAGCTGTGTTTAAGGTCATCTAGAAGCAGCAGAAGCCCACTGGGATGCTTTAAACACAGCTTAAGTTAGAATGTTGCAGTAGAAACATGTCTTTCCACTTTTGTTTTTTGGATATTTTAACTTGCCAATATGTTATTTTTGCAGTGAGTTTAAATATAGAGTGAATATAATTACTCTAAATCACTGCAGTAAAATCACAGTATCATTAGTTTAATAACTGCTATTAGTGTATCATAGTAAAACCATACCAAAACATTCTGCTTTTAAAGTTGCTAAATGAACATTTCTATCAGCTAAATATACATATATTATTATTTTTTTTAATTGTTGTTGATGTTGTTGTTTATCCAGCATTCTAGGATGGTTGGTTTTTAGGTTTTTATGGAATAAAGCACCATAAAAAAATAAACAAAAATAACTTTGTTTAACTCAAATTAAATGAGAAGTAATTGATCTCTCATGAATCTCTCTACACACACAAATATGTCACATGTGGACCGACACTGTGTAATTTAAACAGGAATTCCCAGCACACACTGTATTGTAGCATGAAAGAATGACTCCAAAACTAAACCTAGAATAAAACTTCATTCACGTGCACACACACATACGCATGGACTAAATTACACAGCTATACACTCTTTACACACAGTGTCACACACAACCCAACATTGCAGACACATACAGCCATACAGAAAATCTTAAGACTTATACATCTATGCATACTGTATACACTCAAACACAAGTTCTATTGCACTCTACCTGTAGAAGTTGAGCCAGACAATGTGTGCTCGTAAGTCAGGAATTCTTCACTTGCTGCTCAGTGCGCAGTCAGGTAGTACCAGTAGCACCAGGAGCAAAAGAGTCCAAAATCCACCCAGTAGACCAAAACAGTGAAAAAGATAAAGAGAGAGGGGGAATGTGTGTGTGTGTGTGTGTGTACTTGTGAAAGAGAGAGATCTGCTCTCTCCATCTGCTGCCTTCTTAAGAAAATCAGTGCGGGGCCACGGGACAGCCAAGTGCAAACTCAAAGTAAACACTGAGAGTAAGCTGGAGGGAAGGAGGAGGAGAGATGTGGAGAAGAGGGGAGGAGATGAGAGGATGGAGAAACAGAGATGAGTGGAGGGTCAGTGCAGCTTTAACAAGAACTTCTCACGGGATCTGCTTCATTTGTGCTCTAAATACAGTTGGGGATAACAACAAATATGAGAAATATTTCCTCCAATGGTGTGACCGGACCGAAAACCCCAGTGTGGTATGCTTGCATAACATCGACTCCGACTTCACATGACGCCGTGTAAAGCTCTACCAAGTCTCATTATGGAATCAATCAAAAAGCCTCATAACAAAGACACCTTTAAAATGATCAACCATATAAAGATGATTAGTTTATACTTTTGGATATCTTTATAATACACTGAAAATCAAGCCATACCTGAAACACACAGAATCTGATGGTATTTTACTTGTCACCCCTCTAAAATATTCATCAAAATGTCATTTTTGGTAGTCATTTAACAGCGGAATCCAGCCTAATGGGTAGGATTAGGATCTCTAAAGAGATGTTTGCAGTAATATTTTTAAATAATTTTCACCAAGGAATCTAGCCAACTAGGTAACATAAGCTAACCTGTCAGGATTTCAGTGTAGTTTTAGCTTATCTTCATAAAAATGTATAAACCTAATGCCAGGTAGTTGAGTAGAACAAGCTAATTTGGAAAAATAATCCTGAACAGTCCACTGAGTGCAATCATAAATACTACACCTATTTAAAAATATTTGATTTGTATAATGTTTGGAGTCATATATCAATTCAAGGATCCGTCCATTTATACCCATCAGACACCCACTGGTCTGCAATAAGACTCCTCTGAGCCCATCTCTCTGTTCTGTGTTGCAATTGTTTATTAAGTAATCATTACTCTTCAACTAACACCTGCAGTGTAAAGCAATTCTGCTACTCGTCTACCTGGCATTAGCCAATTTCTAATACACACTGCCCACTCTGTTTTGTGCAAACCAGTATGTAGGAAATGATAGCAGCAGCTCATATAAATACTGAGACAGAAAATGAAAAGTGACAGTGAGAGAAAAACAATTGCTGCTGAAAAATTCCAACACAGGCTTCCTGTAGGTATACAGATGGAAGTATACCGTCAGCGCACACACACTAGACACAATAACACAGCAAACAAAAGCACCTTACACACTCCTTTGTCTTTTCCAATGAAAATAAGTGCTGCTTTTATGATGTGACCAGAATCCCACCGGACGTTACTCAAAATAGGACCATAACTTTTCTTCTTCATTGTGTGTAGGCATTTTTATAGCTTGCTGGAAATGTCCCACAGGCATAGTCAACTTGTTTTCCAAAGACTTGATAGATTCTGGCATTGCATTAATTAACTGCATTAAAAAGTCAACATGCATTTTCTGCAAGAAAATGTAACTGTGATTACAAAAAATGCAACTGCACCACATTGAGGGCAAAAAGACAAGTGTGGCTGATGATAGATGGATGAAAGGGTTGTTGGTTTGAGTAATGAAATAAACTGGCTTCCTGATGAAAGGGTGACCGAGCGGAAAGTGTTTTGTTTTTCTGTGGGACCACAAATACTCCATTCATTTCAATGGGGGGAAAAGGACAGGAATGAGACAGGAAGAGAATAAGGGTATCTTTCAAAAAGCTGTGTATAAGCACACCATTAGGTCACAAGATGGCTGAGTTGAAGTTGGTTCGGGGTCAATATCTAGAAAAATTCAAGTAAAGAAGCAGGAAAAAAATATGAATAATAGTGCTAATTACATTAATGAAAGATCAAAGTAAGAGTTTGTTCTTTTCTAGTTTTTGTGTGATAGTAATGGTCTTGCAATATTTTACATGCTATACTCCCAATTTAAAATGTTGTATGAATCATAAAACAAAAACACTGCTGAACCCAGACCACAGTAAATTAATTTTTAAATCTGATATGAAAAAAACCCTCGAGGAATCCCCTTAATAAAATTATGTCAATAGTGAATACACACTATATGGACAAAAGTTTACGGACTCCTGATCATCAGAACCATATGTAGCTTATTCCGGAAGTTCTTGCCTCAAAGTTGAAAGCGCTCAATTGTACAGAATGTCTTCATCTGCTGTTGAGTTACAATTTTCCTTCTTTAGAACTAAGAGGCTCGAACCTGTTCTAGCATGACAGCCCCCCTGCGCATGCAGTGAGTTCCATGAAGACATGCCATGCCAAGGTTGGAGTGGGAGAATGTGAGTTGCTTGCACTGAACTCAAGCCCACTAGGCATGTTTGGCAAGAACTAGATTCAGGTGTCTGACCTTAATAATGCTTATGAGAGTGATACAGAATTACAGAATATTCACAGAAATGGAAAAGAAATGTTTGAATTCCTTTTTAAAATTAGTTTTTACAGTGTAAAGCTGCTTTGCGACAATATCAGTTGTAAAAAGTGCTATACAAATAAAACTGAATTGAATTGAGAAATGCACAAACAAGCCAGGAAGTATCGACATTACAGGAAGCAGTAAAACAAAAAGTAAGACTCGGCTAAGTGAGAACATTATCTGCACTGTACCTGATTGCCGTAGTTCTTATGGTATTATACCATATGATTGTTCTACAGTAAGTTACTGTAACCGCATAGCATGCCGAGAATTTTCTTTGGCGCGAAGTATCCGCAGCTTCCCATACACGGCTTTGTCTGCATTTATACTGTAATAGATTTTCACAGATTGCCAAGTGAGTGCAACCACGTTAATCACACAGTAAATTATATTAAACAAGGGCTAAAATAGTCAACACAACTACTCGAATAGCTTCTGTGTTTGGCTGTAATTTCCGCAAGTGCACAAACTGACTGGATCTAACGTTATAAAAATATTGGCTAGCATCGGCAGTGAAAAACTTTGCAGTGGGCCTACATGTAGGATAATGGCTTCTTGCTATTAAATGCATTGTAGCGTGGCGCTGGGTGAGGTTAAACTTATTTATATATAAAATAGCATTTTTATTACTTTGAATGTCCTTTATATCAGGTGGTCATTTTCTCCTGCATAATAATTATTCTTTATACCATGCAGCAACATGGTACATAAGAACTAAGGATTCCAGTTTTTTAGATACATTTAAAGCACCGTACAAATTGCAGTAATTTACTGTAGCATATAGTTACGGTTAAGAATTTCTTACCATAAAAATTACAGTAATTTACTGGCAACTTTGCTGCCAGTAATTTACCTAAACTTTTGCAGTAATTTGTTTACAGTGGTAATGCATTCTAACAGATAAGTTGAAAGATTTCAGATATAACTTTATTGTAGAGCTTGCACCTTATAACCACCCCATTAACTGAAAAAATAACATTATGAAATTGTATGCATGATACAACCAAAAGTACTATCTAAAGGAATATTTATGAATGTTATCTGAAAAAAGAAGATCCAGAAAATTTGCTCTGCTAACCTACAACTGTTAGCTGAGGAGTGTTGTGTGGAATGTGAGTTATGAAATCTTCTGTGTCTAGCACTTGCATAACCGGAATCACTTGAGTCTTTCTTATTCCTATTAAAGACCTGAACTTCAGACTCATATATTGCCCTATCATCCTGTCTCAAAATAGCCAAACAGCCAAAAAAGTCCTGAAGAACAACTTGATGTCTGTTTTTGATTGGCTTTTAAAACAGAATGTAGACCTGGTACAATAATAATAATAATATTTTTAAAAAAGGGTTTTAAAGGTAGGGAAGTCCAGGAAGATCCCAATAGCAAGTGGAGCCATGTGATCACAGAAAACAAAATTGACTACTGTCCCAGTGGATGAATACATTTTCCATGAACGTGTGAATGTTTGCATCCGATTATACAAAGGAAGAAGTGCTACTCAGCTTCATGAGTCTGACTTTTGACCCCATATCTAATTTCCTCTTATCCTGTTTTGGCCAAAATAGACTAGCATCATGTCACATGGTGACTCATAGACACTAAATACTGTCTAAATATTCCATATTTGCTCTGCTTAGACCACAATCTCAATTCAGGATGACATATTCCTAACTACAAAAAACAGGTATGTAAAAAATATGCAATGCTCAAACTTTAATTTTATACTTTCATTAAAGGTTATAAATAGCGAGGCACCAATACCACATTTTTGCAGACCGACTACAAGTACGAGTACCTGCATTTGAGTACTCACTGATATCGATAACTTATAAATATCATTATTACACCTCATAAAATTATTTTTTTTCCATCTGATGTTTGAACATTCCTACACGAAGCCATAATTGCGACACATTTTTCCTCAAAAACAAAGAGAACTAAAGTGTAGAATGAACATTTTAATTAAATAAAATGTATAAATTTTTAACAGAGCCTCCCACACAAATATTATAAATTCATTCAGTCATTAATTTTTTGAACCACTTAATCCTTATTAGGGTCGCAGAGAGGCTGGTGCCCATCTCAGCCGACTCTGACCGCAGAGTACACCCTGGACAGCTCGGCAGGCCATCTCATGGCAGAAACACGCTGACGGCTATGCAGCCTACTCTTGACGAAAATCAGCAATGGTTCTTTTACATGCCTCTCAGCATAGACAGTGAAGGGAGGGGGGGGCAGCAGTGACATCCCACTGATAGTGGGGCTTGAAGCCCTGACCATGGGATCAGCAAATCCTGCACTCCACCACGCCACCACTGCCCCTAATATTATAAATTATAAAATATAATAAATATAATGAAAATATAACAAAACAGTGAACTGTACCAACATAAAACTGTGGCAGTGCAAATGAGGTATTTGATCAACATCAAGTCTAACTAAGATGATCATCCTATAACTAAGCCAATTTTGAAAAAGTGAGTGTCGGAGTTGTTTTTTTTTTTTTGTTTGTTTGTTTGTTTGTTTGTTTTTTAAATGAAAAGCAGCTTCTGTGCATTATCAGTTGTTAGCCTGTTTCGGTTTTCATCTAGGATGTGTGACACTGAGCTAAAAAGCCTTTCCACACTGCTACACAGCATTACTCAGCACTGTCAGGAAGCACAACATGAGAAGTTTTAGGTATCCCCCAGGTCTGCAGACACCCCTGCGATGGCTTGGCTTGTGTGTGAACCCCGAAACTGTTTTGCATGTCTTTGCAGAGTAAAATCCTCGTCTATGCACTGTGACTCTTTGTCAGTCATGTAGAGATCCTATATTTTCAACCCCTGACAGTGGCTGGACACTCAGGGCGAAGTACTCAGTAACAGCCTGTGTTGTTTTCACTGCATGCGGGTTGTCTCTGGACATTTCCTCTCACTTCTCAAGGGTTTGCTGCAGCCTTGGTTGTTGTTGTTGTTGTTGTTGTTGTTTTGCACAATTAGAAAACTGTTAGTACTCACTGTCATGTTGGTATTTTTGATGCTTTATCAAACTGCTTGTGTTGAATGTGCCGGATTTCTCCCCTCCTCTTGACAACTTTGCTGAGCACAGTTTGCAGTCCGCGTTACCTTTGTTGACTTTGAAGCACCTCCACACAGCTCACCTGGCTTATCCCTCCTCCTCCCTCCTGCTCAGGTTAGAGGCGGGGCGGACTCAGCGAGTCACACTGACATAAAGTGGTATGGGAGCACCTTTTACGAGTACTTTACAGCAAGGTGGTATCGGAGCCGGTATCATCTCTAGTTATAAATGCCTTACAGGCAAGATGTGGTGGTTTTTCACTGAGGTTCTGCTTAACATGGTGTCCTTTAGAGAAGTGTGTCTTACAGGCAGACTTCTGTATCTATACTGTTGACCTTCCATTGCTTTTGATCAGACCACATCACTCCCAAAGAGAGAGAGAGAGAGAGAGAGAGAGAGAGAGAGAGAGAGAGAGAGAGAGAGAGAGAGAGAGAGAGAGAGAGA